>JACVTC010000053.1:492500-655000 GCA_016946835.1 Neocallimastix lanati (nom. inval.) | reverse complement strand
AATAGTATTAGGAGTATTAAGTGGAACGGCTTGAATAGTTGATTGATTATTATCAATTGGGTAATATAAATTATTTAAAGAACTTACAACAGTTACAGGCATTGAATAATATAAAAGTTTTGAATTATTATTTAATTCAGTAATAGATGAAGCGAAAATATCTTCAAAAGAATCATATGAATAATCTTGAGGAATTGAATCAATTTGAGAATTATTACTACAATCATTAATTGAATTAAATAATAATTGGTTATTTATATCAAATTGTTGTGAATTATCAATATTTGAATTTTAAAATGACCAATAATAGATAATATTTACCTTTCAGAGTTGTAATTAACCATTTTGATATTGATATTTTTTTTAATATTTAATATTTAATAAGAACTTTCAAGGATTTTAAAATTTAAATTAATATTATTTAATTTTAATATATTTTATAAATTATTTTTATTTTAAAGATCAAAATATATTATTTATTCTATCCTTTAAATTTTAATAAATGACAATGTAAAAATTTAATCTTAATAGGAATTTAACTGTGTTTAAATACTGAATTATATTTTTATTTTCACCATAGAAAAATAATAATTTTTTGTAATTTTCAAACTTTTTCAAATAAAATGTTTTTTTTTTATTAATAATGTTTATTTTAAATAATTTTTCCTATTTATTAAAGAAAAGTTCATAACTAGTAATGGAATAAAAAAAAATTTTTTTTTTATAATAAACTTTAATTTGTTATAATTAATAAATGTTATTTACAGTGATTTATATTACAAATCAATTTAAAATCATAACAATTTATTTTTAAAATATAATAAATTTTATTTAATAATTTTGGTATTAATATTTTTTAAAAATTAAAAATTTAAAATTTAAATAATATTTGAAATTAAATATAAAATAAATAATTCTTGCAAATTAAAAAATGTAAATATTTACTCCAAATATTTAAATTATGATTAATAAAAATTGTATTAGCAATGTCAAAATTACAAATAAATTATATAAAATAAAATTTTACAAAAATTATATTTAATATTATTAAATAATAATTAAAGTTATTTTTTTATACATGATATTTACCATTAGGTGATTTTAATGAAGAAAAAGATTTAAATAAAAGTTTTATTAATTAAATATTAATAAAATATCTCTTTAAATAAAAAAAAAATTGTAAAAAATACATATATAATAAAATTTTTTATGATAAAAACATCATATATGTATATGAGTATATTCTATTTTTCACATAATATTAATTTTTTTTTTTTTTTTTTTTTTTTTGAAATATAAATGCATAAAAATAAAAATAAATCAAGAATTATAATGTAATAAATAATAAAGTAGCAATTAAATTAAATTAAATTATTTTTTTATTTATTTTTTTTTTTTTTTTTTTAAATATTTTTTTTTTATTGACCATAATTAATTTTTAAATATATACAAATTAAAAATTAAAAATTTATAATATTTAAATAAGAAATTAAAATTTACATTTTATTTAACATATAATACAAAATATATTAATGAAATTGATTTTAAGTTCATCAATACATTAATAGTAATTATTCCTGTTCTCATAATACTTTTGTCAAACATCCATGTCAAAATAATATTACTGAATTTTTTGAATGGCTTAAAATTCTTCTTTTTAATAATTAATTCTGATATATATTTATTTTATTTTATATAAATATTTAAATCATAATAAAGATGTTTCAAAAATATTCTCTAATAACATATCCATTAGAAATTTAACAATTTGGTATAATGATTAAGATGAAATTATTATTGGTTGTTGATTTGGTGTATTAATCATATAGTAAATAGTATTAGGAGTATTAAGTGGAACGGCTTGAATAGTTGATTGATTATTATCAATTGGGTAATATAAATTATTTGAAGAACTTACAACAGTTACAGGCATTGAATAATATAAAAGTTTTGAATTATTATTTAATTCAGTAATAGATGAAGCGAAAATATCTTCAAAAGAATCATATGAATAATCTTGAGGAATTGAATCAATTTGAGAATTATTATTATAATCATTAACTGAATTAAATAATAATTGGTTATTTAAATCTAATTGTTGTGAATTATCCATATTTGAATTTAGAGTTTCTTTATTTATAACAGGTAAATGAGTAAATAATTTTTGTTGAGTAGTTATTTCGTTAATATTTTGTAAGTCAGCTTCAGAATATGAAGGAGAAGGAATAAATGAAATTTGAGAAGAATAATTATTAACGCTTTGTAATTCAATTTCAGAAAATGAAGGAGAAGGATAATATGAATTTTGAGAAGAATTATTATTAATTAAAATACAATTTTCTGAATTTTCAGGAGAAGAAATAATTGAATATGATAAATTATTACTAATTATATTAGAATTTGATTCATTTTCGGTGAATATTTTATTTTCAGAATATTTATTTTTGTTATCTTCATTATTATTAACTATATTATTTTTAATATGGCATATATAATTATATTTTTCATTTTCACAAAGTTCTTTCCAAACTTTAGTAATAAAAGAAGTATCGATTTCATCAATTCTATTTTCTACTTTTCTAAGAACTGTTTTCCATAATAAAGTCACTTGTTCATGAGTTTTAGTTAAAGAAGATATAATTTTGCATAAACGTTCATAATCTTTTTTATTAATTTAAACAATTATCATAAAAATAAAAAAATGATTAATATATTTAATTAAAGATATTTTTATAAAAAAATATTATAATTATACTTTAAATTTTTTAATTAAATTTTAATTAATTATGATATTTACTTGGTAAAATTTTAAATTCTTTAAGTTGATCAAGTACTTTTGCTGAAATTAAATAACGATATGCTTCTATTTATTAGAAATAAATAATATTAATAGAATAATTTAATATTTATATTATTAATTTAATCTTAATTATTAATGAAATTCTTAATAACAATAAATAAATAATAATAATAAAACAAAAAAAAACATACGAGCTTTCGAAATATTCCAATTCTTTTTAACATAGGAATTGAAGGTATAACCTTGTTTTCTATAATCCTTAGAACTTATTGCCTTTTGGATACTATTTACTAAAGTTACAAATTTTTTCTGCTTTCTTAAATAGATTGTTAATGAACTAAAAATAATTATTATTAATTATATAAATTTAAAAAACAAATTAATAATTCATTATTTTCATTGTATTTATAAATAATATAAATTAATTTTAAAATGATTATTATTATATAATATTTACCTTTCAGAATTGTTACTAACCATTTTGATATTTATATGTTTTTTTTTTTTTTTAATATTTAATCTTTAATAAAAAATATAAAAAATTTCCAAAATTGTAAAATTTAAATTTTTATATTTTTATTTTAATATATTTTATTAATTATTTTTATTTTAAAGATCTAAATTTATTCTTTATTTTATCTTTTAATTTTTAATAAATGAGGACAATGTAAAAGTTAAAATTTGAAAGGAATTTAACTGTGTTTAAATACTGAATTATATTTTTATTTTCATCATAGAAAAATAATAATTTTTTGTAATTTTTAAACTTTTTCAAATTTAATATAAATAAATTTTTTTTTTATTAATAATGTTTATTATAAATAATTTTTCCTATTTATTAAAGAAAAGTTCATAACTAGTAATGGAATAAAAAAAATAATTTTTTATAATAAACTTTAATTTGTTATAATTAATAAATGTTATTTACAGTGATTTATATTACAAATCAATTTAAAATTATAACAATTTATTTTTAAAATATAAAAAAAAATAAACATTTATTTAATAATTTAATTTTGGTATTACTATTTTTTAAAAATTAAAAATTTAAAATTTAAATAATATTTGAAATTAAATATAAAATAAATAATTCTTGCAAATTAAAAAATGTAAATATTTACTTCAAATATTTAAATTATGATTAATAAAATATTGTTTAGTAATATCAAAATTACAAATAAATTATATATAATAAAATTTTATAAAAATTATATTTAATATTATTAAATAATAATTAAAGTTATTTTTTATACATGATATTTACCAATAGGTGATTTTAATGGAGAAAAAGAAATAAATAAAAATTTTATTAATTAAATATTAATAAAATATCTCTTTAAATAAAAAAAAAATTGTAAAAATACGTATATAATAAAATTTATAATTCAATTTTTTATAAAAATACAGGTTATTGGAAAATTTTTTAATATTATTATTTATAATATTATATATATATATTAATAATTTTATTTTCTTTTAATTTATATATTAAAAAGAAATATTAAAAATTGTACCATCAAATATATTCAGATAAATATATATATATAAATTTTTTAAGTATATAAAATTTAATAAAAAATTATAAACATTTAATATTTAAAATAGTTTAATATAATTAAAAATAAAAATATTTTTAATAAATATTATATTTACTATTTTTAATTTTGTTTATTTTAAAACCAAATTTATTTGTTAATTAATCATTATAAATACAATTTATTATATTAACTTTGAACTATATTAGTTTAAATATTATTTGTCATATATAATATATATTTATCATCTAAAAATGTATTTCATGGAATTTGAATTTCTTTTAATAAAACAAAATATAATATTTAATTTTTTTTTTATTTTTTAAATTGAAATAATACATTAGATTAAATATAATTACATCTAAGCATTAAATAAATAAAAAATATGATAATATTAAAAATATAATATATACTTGTTTATTAGAATATTTATACATAAAAAAAAATAAAAAAATAAAAAAAAAAAGAAAAAAATTATTAAAATTAATTTTAATATTTATAATAAGTTATTATATAACAAAAACGATTATAAATTTAATTTAAAATTTATATGTGTGTTTTTTTTTTTTAATAAATTATTTTTTTATTTTCTATACTTCAAAAATTAAAGTATTCATTAAAAATAGTATAAAATTATAAAAATTAAAATATATTTTAATAAAAGATATATAGATTAATTTCAATAATTATGATTTTTATTATTATTTATCTTTAAAAAATTGAAGAATTATTCTTAATATATTTATTTTGATAAACAATTCTTAATATATTTATTTTGATAACTTTTAGAATTTTTTAATAATTAGTTATTATATATATTTTTTTTTTTTTTGTATTTGTTTTTTTAAATTATTAATATTAATTAATAGAACAATTAATAATATAATTATATGAAGATTTTTTATAATAATATAATTTTACTTTGTTAATTATTTAAATTTTGTATGATAAAAATATCAAATATATAAGTATATTCGATTTTTCATATTATTATTATTATTATTATTATTATTATTATTATTATTATTATTATTATTATTATTATTATTATTATTATTATTATTATTATTATTATTATTACTAACCATTTTGATATTTATATATATATTTTTTTTTAATATTTAATCTTTAATAAAAAATTTCCAAAATTTTAAAATTTAAATTTTTATATTTTTATTTAAATATATTTTATAATTTATTTTTATTTTAAAAATTAAATTTTATTTTCTTTTTTTTATCTTTTAATTTTAATAAATGAGAACAATGTAAAAATTAAATCATAAAAGGGATTTAACTGTGTTTAAATACTGAATTATATTTTTATTTTCATCATAGAAAAATAATAATTTTTTGTAATTTTTAAACTTTTTCAAATTTAATATAAATAAAATTTTTTTTTATTAATAATGTTTATTATAAATAATTTTTCCTATTTATTAAAGAAAAGTTCATAACTAGTAATGGAATAAAAAAAAATTTTTTTTTTATAGTAAACTTTAATTTGTTATAATTAATAAATGTTATTTACTATGATTTATATTACAAATCAATTTAAAATTATAACAATTTATTTTTAAAATATAAAAAAATAAATAAACATTTATTTAATAATTTAATTTTGGTATTAATATTTTTTTAAAATTAAAATTTAAAATTTAAATAATATTTAAATTATAAATATAAAATAAATAATTCTTGCAAATTAAAAAATGTAAATATTTACTATCAATGTTTAAAATTGTATTAGTAATATCAAAATTACAAATAAATTATATATAATAAAATTTTATAAAAATTATATATAATATTATTAAATAATAATTAAAGTTATTTTTTATACATGATATTTACCAATAGGTGATTTTAATGGAGAAAAAGAAATAAATAAAAATTTTATTAATTAAATATTAATAAAATATCTCTTTAAATAAAAAAAAATTGTAAAAATACGTATATAATAAAATTTATAATTCAATTTTTTATAAAAATACAGGTTATTGGAAAATTTTTTAATATTATTATTTATAATATTTTATATATATATATTAATAATTTTATTTTCTTTTAATTTATATATTAAAAAAAAATATTAAAAATTGTACCATCAAATATATTCAGATAAATATATATATATAAATTTTTTAATTACATAAAATTTAATAAAAAATTATAAACATTTAATATTTAAAATAGTTTAATATAATTAAAAATAAAAATATTTTTAATAAATATTATATTTACTATTTTTAATTTTGTTTATTTTAAAACCAAATTTATTTGTTAATTAATCATTATAAATACAATTTATTATATTAACTTTGAACTATATTAGTTTAAATATTATTTGTCATATATAATATATATTTATCATCTAAAAATGTATTTCATGGAATTTGAATTTCTTTTAATAAAACAAAATATAATATTTAATTTTTTTTTTTTTTATTTTTTAAATTGAAATAATACATTAGATTAAATATAATTACATCTAAGTATTAAATAAATAAAAAATATGATATAATTAAAAAAATAATAATATTTATAAATAATTAATGTAATATAGATGTTTCAAAAATATTTTCTAACAATATAACTATTAGTAGTTAACAATATGGTATAATAATTAATATGAAATTATTACTGGTTGTTGATTTGGTGTATTAATCATATAGTAAATAGTATTATTAGTATTAAGTGGAACGGCTTGAATAGTTGATTGATTATTATCAATTGAGTAATAAGAATTATTTGAAGAGTTTACAACAGTTACAGGCATTGAATAATATAAAAGTTCTGAATTATTATTTAATTCAGTGGTAGATGAAGCGAAAATATCATCCAAAGAATCATACGAAAAATCTTGAGGAATTGAATCAATATTAGAATTATTACTATGATCATTAATTGAATTAAATAATAATTGGTTATTTATATCTAATTGTTGTGAATTATCTATATTATAATTTATAGTTTCGTTAGTCATAACAGGTAAAGGAGTAAATAATTTTTGTTGAGAAGTTATTTCATTAATATTATTTATATTTTGTAAGTCATCTTTAATATATGAAGGAGAAGGAATAAATGAAATTTGAGAAGAATTATTATTTACATTTTGTAATTCTGTTTCAGAAAATGAAGGAGAAGGATAATATGAATTTTGAGATGAATTATTATTTATTAAAATACAATTTTCTGAATTTTCAGGAGAAGAAATAATTGAATATGATAAATTATTACTAATTATATTAGAATTTGATTCATTTTCGGTGAATATTTTATTTTCAGAAATTTCAGAATCTCTATTTTTGCTATCTTCATTATTATTAACTATATTATTTTTAATATGGCATATATAATTATATTTTTCATTTTCACAAAGTTCTTTCCAAACTTTAGTAATAAAAGAAGTATCAATTTCATCAAGTCTATTTTCTACTTTTCTAAGAACTGTTTTCCATAATAAAGTCACTTGTTCATGAGTTTTAGTTAAAGAAGATATAATTTTGCATAAACGTTCATAATCTTTTTTATTAATTTAAACAATTATCATAAAAATAAAAAAATGATTAATATATTTAATTAAAGATATTTTTATAAAAAAATATTATAATTATACTTTAAATTTTTTAATTAAATTTTAATTAATTATGATATTTACTTGGTAAAATTTTAAATTCTTTAAGTTGATCAAGTACTTTTGCTGAAATTAAATAACGATATGCTTCTATTTATTAGAAATAAATAATATTAATAGAATAATTTAATATTTATATTATTAATTTAATCTTAATTATTAATGAAATTCTTAATAACAATAGATAAATAATAATAATAAAACAAAAAAAAACATACGAGCTTTCGAAATATTCCAATTCTTTTTAACATAGGAATTGAAGGTATAACCTTGTTTTCTATAGTCCTTAGAACTTATGGCCTTTTGGATACTATTTACTAAAGTTATAAATTTTTTCTGCTTTCTTAAATAGATTGTTAATGAACTAAAAATAATTATTATTAATTATATAAATTTAAAAAACAAATTAATAATTCATTATTTTCATTGTATTTATAAATAATATAAATTAATTTTAAAATGATTATTATTATATAATATTTACCTTTCAGAATTGTTACTAATCATTTTGATATTTATATGTTTTTTTTTTTTAATATTTAATCTTTAATAAAAAATTTCCAAAATTTTAAAATTTAAATTTTTATATTTTTATTTAAATATATTTTATAATTTATTTTAATTTTAAAGATCAAAATATATTATTTATTCTATCCTTTAAATTTTAATAAATGAGAACAATGTAAAAATTAAATCATAAAAGGGATTTAACTGTGTTTAAATACTGAATTATATTTTTATTTTCATCATAGAAAAATAATAATTTTTTGTAATTTTTAAACTTTTTCAAATTTAATATAAATAAAATTTTTTTTTATTAATAATGTTTATTATAAATAATTTTTCCTATTTATTAAAGAAAAGTTCATAACTAGTAATGGAATAAAAAAAATTTTTTTTTTTATAGTAAACTTTAATTTGTTATAATTAATAAATGTTATTTACTATGATTTATATTACAAATCAATTTAAAATTATAACAATTTATTTTTAAAATATAAAAAAATAAATAAACATTTATTTAATAATTTAATTTTGGTATTAATATTTTTTTAAAATTAAAATTTAAAATTTAAATAATATTTGAATTTAAATATAAAATAAATAATTCTTAACAAATTAAAAAATGTAAATATTTACTACCAATGTTTAAAATTGTATTAGTAATGTCAAAATTACAAATAAATTATATAAAATAAAATTTTACAAAAATTTTATTTAATATTATTAAATAATAATTAAAATTATTTTTTTATATACGATATTTACCAATAGGTGATTTTAATGGAGAAAAAGAAATAAATAAAAATTTTATTAATTAAATATTAATAAAATATCTCTTTAAATAAAAAAAATTGTAAAAAATACATATTTAATAAATTTTATAATTTAATTTTTTATAAAAATACAGGCTATTGGAATATTTTTTAATATTATTATTTATAATAATATGAAAGGAAATAAAATTATTAATATATATATATATTAATAATTTTATTTCCTTTTATTTTATATATTAAAAATACTAAAAATTGTACCATCTAATATATTAAGATAAAAAAAAATGCAAATAAATTTTATAAGTATATAAAATTATGAGCATTTGCTATTTAAAATAGTTAAATATCTGCTATTTTTAAATTTGTTTACTTTAAAACCAAATTTACTTGTTTATAAATAATTATTAAAATAATTTATTATATTAACATTAAACTATATTATTTGTTAAAATATTATTTAGTATATATAATATATATTTATTACATCACATATATTTTAGTATTTCATATGATTATACACGAAATTTGAATTCGTTTAATCGACTTATATTTCTATAATATATTAAATAGAATTACCTCTAAATATTAAATAAATAAAAAATAAATTATTACTAAAAAAATAATTTTATTACTTATAATAAGTTATTATATAATTCAAATACTTTATGAATTTTATTAAAATTTATATTATTTTTTTTTTTATTATTAAAATTTATATATTTGGTTTTTTTTTATTAAAATTTATATATATATATATTTTATTTTTTTTAATATATTATTTATTTTTTTTTTATTTCAAAAACTAAAGTTTTCATTATAATTATTTTAAATATTAAAATTACAATCTCTTAAATTTATTCAAATACAAGATATATATATTAATTAAAAAATAATATAAAATAATTTATATTAGTTATATTGAAGAAGCATTTTTTATTTATATCTATAATTTTAAATATTTTTAATAATTATTATATATATATATATATATATATTTTTTATGCATTGGCTTTTTTAAGTTATTATATTAATAAATAGAATAATTAATAAAATAATTATATGAAGATTATATAAAATAATACATTATTGCTTAATTATCTATTTAAATTTTTTATGATAAAAACATTAAATATGTATATGAGTATATTCTATTTTTCACATAATATTAATTTTTTTTTTTTTTTTTGAAATATAAATGCATAAAAATAAAAAAATAAATTAAGAATTATAATGTAATAAATAATTAAGTAGCAATTAAATTATTTCTTTATTTATTTTTTTTTTTTTTTTTAAATATTTTTTTTATTGACCATAATTTATTTTTAAATATATACAAATTAAAAATTAAAAATTTATAGTATTTAAATAAGAAATTAAAATTTACATTTCATTTAACATATAATACAAAATATATTCATGAAATTGATTTTAAGTTCATTAATACATTAATAGTAATTATTCCTGTTCTCATAATACTTTTGTCAAACATCCATGTCAAAATAATATTACTGAATTTTTTGAATGGCTTAAAATTCTTCTTTTTAATAATTTTTCTGATATATATTTATTTTATTTAATATAAATATTTAAATCATAATAAAGATGTTTCAAAAATATTCTCTAATAACATATCCATTAGAAATTTAACAATTTGGTATAATGATTAAGATGAAATTATTATTGGTTGTTGATTTGGTGTATTAATCATATAGTAAATTGTATTGGGTGTATTAAGTGGAATGGCTTGAATAGTTGATTGATTATTATCAATTAAATAATAAGAATTATTTGAAGAGTTTACAACAGTTACAGGCATTGAATAATATAAAAGTTCTGAATAATTATTTAACTCAGTAATAAATGAAGCGAAAATATCTTCAAAAGAATCATATGAAAAATCTTGAGGAATTGAATCAATTTGAGAATTATTATTATAATCAATAATAGAATTAAATAATAATTGGTTATTTATATCTAATTTTTGTGATTTATCCATATTTGAATTTAAGAGTTTCGTTATTTATAACAGGTAAAGGGGTAAATAATTTTTGTTGAGTAGTTATTTCATTAATATTTTGTAAGTCAGCTTCAATATATGAAGGAGAAGGAATAAATGAAATTTGAGAAGAATTATTATTAACACTTTGTAATTCAATTTCAGAAAATGAAGGAGAAGGATAATATGAATTTTGAGAAGAATTATTATTAATTAAAATACAATTTTCTGAATTTTCAGAAGAAGAAATAATTGAATATGATAAATTATTACTAATTATATTAGAATTTGATTCATTTTCGGTGAATATTTTATTTTCAGAATATTTATTTTTATTATCTTCATTATTATTAACTACATTGTTTTCAATATGGCATATATAATTATATTTTTCATCTTCACAAAGTTCTTTCCAAACTTTAGTAATAAAAGAAGTATCGATTTCATCAAGTCTATTTTCTACTTTTCTAAGAACTGTTTTCCATAATAAAGTCACTTCTTCATGAGTTTTAGTTAAAGAAGATATAATTTTGCATAAACGTTCATAATCTTTTTTATTAATTTAAAAAATTACATACATATAAAAAAAATGATTTATATATATTAATACATTTAATTAAGATATTTTTATAAATAAAAAATAAATAAATAAAAATTAAAATTAATTTTTTAATTTAATTTTATTCAATTATGATATTTACTTGGTAATATTTTAAATTCTTTAAGTTGATCAAGTACTTTTGCTGAAATTAAATAACGATAAGCTTCTGTTTATTAGATATAAATATATATAATTAGAATTAATAGAATAATTTAATATTTATATTATTAATTTTTTCTTTATTATTAATGAAACTCTTAAAAACAATAGAAAAATAATAATAATAAAAAAAAAAAAAACACATACGAGCTTTCGAAATATTCCAATTCTTTTTAACATAGGAATTGAAAGTATAACCTTGTTTTCTATAGTCCTTAGAACTTATGGCCTTTTGGATACTATTTACTAAAGTTATAAATTTTTTCTGCTTTCTTAAATAGATTATTAAGGAACTAAAAATAATTATTATTAATTATATAAATTTAAAAAATTTTATTGTATTTATAAATAATAATATTTATAAATAATATAAATTATTTTTAAAATGATTATTATTAAATAATATTTACCTTTCAGAATTGTTACTAACCATTTTGATATTTATTTTTTTTTTTTTTTAATATTTAATTAATAAAAAATTTCCAAAATTTTAAAATTTAAATTTTTATATTTTTATTTAAATATATTTCATAATTTATTTTTATTTTAAAAATTAAATTTTATTTTCTTTTTTTTATCTTTTAAATTTTAATAAATGAGAACAATGTAAGAATTATATTTTAAAAGGAATTTAACTGTGTTTAAATACTGAATTATATTTTTGTTTTAATAATAAAAAAAATATTTTTTATATATTTTTTATACTTTTTCAAATTTAATATAAATAAAAGGTGTTTTATTACTAATGTTTATTTTTTAAAAGTTCTTAGTGGAATAAATATAAAAAATTATATAATAAACTTTTTTTTTAATGAATAATTGTTATTTGCAGTATCTGATATTTCCAATCAATTAAAAATTATGAGATTATAATAATTTATTTTTAAAATTTAATTATATGTTTTTAACATATTAATTTACGATATTTGATATTAAAATTATTTAAAATTTAAATTCTAATTTTAAAATATATTAAAATTTAAAGATAAAATAAATGAATCATGCATATTAAAAAAAAAAAAAAAGTAAATATTTACTATAGATATATAAATTTATGATTAGTAATATCAAAATTAACAAATAAATTATATAAAATAAGTTTTATAAAAACCTTGTTTAATATTATTAAATAAAAATTATAATTATTTTTTATGATTTATATAAATATTAGGTGATTTTAATGGAAAATAAAGGAATAAAAAAATTTTTTTTATAGTAATTAAATATTAATAAAATATTCCTTTATATAATTAAGTTTAAGAATAAAATAGTAAAAAAAAAAATTCTTAATAAAATTTATAATTTAATTTTTTTTAAAAAAAAAAAATACTGGATAATGGTAAATTTTTTAATACTTTTAATTATAATTTTTTTTTTATTCTTTTTTTTTTTAAATATTAATAATTTTATTTCCTTATATTTTATATATTAAAAGACATTAAAAATTGTACCATCTAATATAATAAAAATAAAAAATAAAATTTATAAAGCATAATTATATATATTTATATTTATAAAATATAATAAAATAAGTTATGAGCATTTTACTATATAAAATAATTTAATATATATTAAAATAATATTTTAATTAATTATATTTACTATTTTTAATTTTTGTTTACTTTATAAATAAATGGAATTTATATAATTACTTTTTTATATAAATCATTATTAATATAATTTTTTTTTTTTTTTTAAATTTTATTTTAAACTTTTTTATTTGTTTAAATATTAACTAGTATATATATATTTAAAGTATTTTATTTAATTATTATCTAGTATATATAACTAAAATTTTTTTAAGAATTTCATTTGATTATGCTATGAATTTATATTTTTTTTAATAAATATAAATATATAAATTAATATCATAAAATGAATGATGGGATATCATGGATGATGGAAAGAACTGTTTTTTTTTTTTTTTTTTTTTTTTAACGGTATAACTAAATTCAAAACATAAATTGAAGAAATTCAAGACCTACAACTATTTACATGGACTATAAACCATTAAGTTGAGTTTATTCCGTAATAAAGAACCTTTGAATGTAAGATAAATAAGATGGTGTTTAACTACTAGCATGCTTGGAATAAATATAGAAAATACGAAATCAGGTAAAAAAAAAATATATATATATATATATTAGCAGATGCACATCCAAAAATAAAAAGTAAAGGAAAATTGAAAATTGAAAACGCTTTTTTTTTTTTTTAACAATAAATAACTTAATGGAAATGATGAAAATTTGTTATTTAATGTTATACAAATTGTTCAATGTTAAACACTTGTATAACATTGAACAAGAATTCTTCATCATTTCCATGAACAATGAAATTTTACAGTCATGAAAAGTACTATAAGACATACCAAAGACATTAAAAAAAAAAAAAATTCTATATAAACAATATGATCAAAAAAAAATGAGAAGATTTGTCAGTAACTCCAAAAAAATGCCAATTAAAACCGTCCTTAACCATTATTCAGAACCAACTAAAAATCATCCAACTAAAGTAGAAGGTCCCCTTTGCCCATTTAGGAATAGTTATTATAGAACCTTTATCAAAAAAAAATTAATATTAAAGTTATATATTTAAATATTGAATTAATTAAAAAAAAAAATAATTAAAGTTATATATTTAAATGTTGAATTAATTAAAAAAAATAATTAAATAAATTGTTTTTTATAAACTTTATTATGGAAATGAAAAAAATATATATATATATAAATGTTATGGGGAATGTTAAAATAATCTTGAGATATATAAATGTTATGGGGAATGTTAAAATAATCTTGAGATATATAAAGTAAACCAACATGATACATTATACTACATTATTATTATTATTATTATTATTATATATTAATAGAAATTTAATGGTGTTAACAACCATACTACTAACCAATAATATTAAATCATATTAATAGAATACAATGATGAATGAATATTATTTATATTATTAATTAATATAGGATTAATAAAAAACATTAAAAAACAGAAATTTTTTATATATATATATTACATAAATGTCAAATTGTGACTCTTAATTTCAATATTACTAACATCATATTTTCATACCAAAATGCTTATTTTATTACTCGATATTTTAAGTTTTTTTTTATTTTATTTTATATTTATTAATTTATGTAATTTTTTTTTTTTTTATTTTATATTTATTAATTTATGTAATATTTTTTTTTTTTTATTTTATATTTATTAATTTATGTAATATTAAACTTAATATTTTTAATAACAATATAACAATAATAATAAAAATTTTTAATATGAAATAAAGTTTTATTTGTATTTAATTTTTTTTTTTTTTTTTTTTTTACTTCTTATGTTAATTTTTTACTTTATTTTTTTTTTTTCCTTTTTTTGAAATCTTTTTTTTTTTTTTTTAATTTTTTTTTTGGTTAAAATAAAAAAAATAAAAATAAAAAAATAAATACATATAAAATAAATAAATACAAATAAAAAAATATATATATATATTTGAATATATATAGAAAAAATTTTAAAAAAAGGAAATAAATTTTTTTTTTTATTTCCATTTATATATATATTATTATTTATTAATATTATTATTTTATTTTTTTTTGTCCTTCTTTTTTTTTTTATACTTTTAAAAAGAAAAAAAAAAAAATTAAACTTTAAATAATGAAAAATATATATATATATATTAAAAAAAAAATAATAAAATAAAAAATAAAATAAATAAAATAAATAAATAAAAAGAAAAAGATAATAATAATTCTTTTTTATTATTATTTAAAATATTTTATTATTATTATTATTATTATTTATTATTATTAATTATTTAACACTTTATTTTTATTTTTTTTTTTATTATATTATTTTATTTTTTTATTAAATTAAAATAGTTAAAAAAAAAAAAAGAAGTAAAAAAAAAAAAATTTTTTTTTTCCCTTTATTTCTATTTTAATTAAAAAAAAAATTAAAACAAAAATGGTAATATTTAAAATGTATCTTTTTTTTTAATTAATTAATTATTTTATTTAATTATTTAATTATTTAATTATTTAATTATTTAATTATTTATTAAAAGTGGAAAAAAGAAGAGTCTTTCTATAAACTTTCAAAGTTTAATATTTTCTATCTTCTTTTTTTTTTTTTTTTTTTTTTTTTTTTGGTTTTATTTTATTTTATTAAATTTATCTAATTTTTATTTTATTGCATTTTATTGAATTTTATCTAATTTTATTTTATTTTATTGTATTTTATTGAATTTTATCTAATTTTTATTTTTATTTTATTGCATTTTATTGAATTTTATCTAATTTTTATTTTTATTTTATTGCATTTTATTGGATTTTATCTAATTTTTATTTTATTTTTTGTTTTATTTTTTATTAATAAAAAAAAAAAAAAAAAGCTTTTTCTAAATGTTTTTCTTTTTTATATATAGATATATATATATATTTAATTTTATTGTATAAATTTTTTCTATTAAAATTATAAAAGATTTGAAATTAAATGGTTCAAAAAAAAAAATAATAAAGATATATATTTTGTTTTTATATAAAAAAAAAAATTAAAAAAAAAAAAAAAAAAAGATACATTTAGATCTTCTTTTTTTTTTTTTTTTTTTTTTTTTTTTTTTTTTTTTTTTTTTTTTTTTTGAATTTCTTGTGTTTATTATTATTTATTATTGAAAAAATTTTAATTTATTTATTTGTTGCTAAAAAAGCTAAAAAAAAAAGTTTAAAATTTTTTAAATTTTTATATTTTTATATATATAAATTAACTTTTTATTTTTTTATTTATTTAAAAAAAAAAAAAATGTTATTATATTTTTATTTATTTTCAAAAAAAAAAAAAAAAAATTGTTTTTATATATTTCGAATTTATTATTGTTGCTTTTATTATATTTTATTTTATTTTTTTTTTTATTTTTTTTTTTTTTTTTTAGTTATATTTTAAAAAATATATATATATGTAACTAAATTGATAATAAAAAAAATATTTTTTTTCTTTCATTCTTTATTACTATTCTTTTATTTTTATTTTTATATTCTTTTTTTTTTTTTTTTTTTTTGGTTTTGTTTTTTATTTATTGATGAATAAATTTTATTATAATTAATATATATATATATTTTTTATTTATTTTTTTTTATATATATAATTTATTTGTTTATTTATTTAGATTATGAAATTTTTATTAATTAAAGAAAATATATATGTTCATTCTTCAAATTATGCTGATATATATTAAAATGGTATTATATAATAGATTAATTGGTTGGATTTAAAAAAAAAATAATGAGAAAAAAAATTAAAAAAAAAAAAAAAAAAAAATAAAAAAAGATAATTTTTTTTTTTTTTTTTTAAGATTAATTTAAAATTGATGGAAGAAAGAAAAAAAAGATTAAAAAAATATATGTATTTTTTTCTCTTATTTTCTTTTTTTTTTTTTTTTATTTTTCTCTTTTTTTTTTTTTCTGTGTTTTTTTTCTCCTTTTTTTTTATCGTTTTTTTCCTATTTATTAAATTTATTGTTGCATCTTCTTTTGTTTTCTAAGAGTTAATTGTTCCAATATTGATTTAATATAATTTAATCTGTTAATTTCATCAACATTACCCATTCTAATAAATTCTAATAAATTGAAAGATTTCATAACACGATTACGATCTACAAATGAAACAATATCACCATCTCCTGAAAACATCAGTTTAGTATGGTCAAAGAAGTTAACTTGTACAACCTTATTACTAAGTCTAAATATAACAGCACGTTTAGTTCTTAAATATTTAGTTAAGAAATCAAGATCTTCCTTTCTATCCTTATCACTGAAGGAATATGTTGATGCTTTATATAAGTTTTCATTCATATAAACTTTGAAATGTTTTAAAAGTGTTACCTTTTTATGAAGATCTGTTGGATAATTTTCTATAGTATATTGAGCTTTTTGCATAACTGGTTGATCATTTTCCTTTGTATAATATAAATATTCAAAGTGTTCTTCATCAGCAGATAATATAATACTAGTAGAATCGTTAAAGTAAACACCAACACAACTATTAGTTAATTGATATCCAAGACCATATTTATTTGAATAGTCAATCCATTTACTAATGAATACCTTTGGATTTTCAAGTGCTATAATATTTAATTTAAATAATAATTTTTAAAATTAATCGATATATATTCATTTAAAACTATTCTTAGTTACATATTTTCAATAATTAATTTTTTATTTATTCTAATTTAATAATATACTTCATCACTATTTTATTATTTATTTAATTCGAATATTTTTTTTACTGTATAATTGATTACTATTTTATTATTTATTCTAATACACTATATTATTATTTATTTAATTCAAATATTTGCTTACTTTACTACTGATTACTATTTTATTATTTATTCTAATTCACTATATTATTATTTATTTAATTCAAATATTTTCTTTCTTTACTACTGATTACTATTTTATTATTTATTCTAATTCAAACATTTTTTACTGTATTATTGATTTATCTATGTTTCATTCTATTTTTTATCTTCTACTTTTATACTTTTTATTAAAAAAATAATATATTTAGTTAAATTTATTATTTTAAAAACTTACGACCAACAATTTCTGGTGGTTCAACATTATTTTCATTATCTTCAAAGGCTTGACAAATATTTCGGTAAACAATATCTAATATATTACCAGAAGTAGCGACTTGGTTTTTATTCTTATTAATATTAGCTCTGGCATATTTTTGATTCAAAGCCTTAGCCTTTGCTGGTTCCATATGAGAACGTTCTGATGGTCCTCTAGAACTACCAGTAAAGCATCTAGCAAAGTAACCACGAGAAAGAGGATCCTTCTTTTGACTACTCTTTTTACTTTTACCTTTTTCTTCTTCTTCCTTTTTATCTTCTTCATAATCATTATCCTTATCTTCCTCTTCATTAATATCTGAGAATGGTGGTTTCTCTTCATGGAAGACTGGTATGGTAGTAAAGGCAGATTTTGGAATAGATTTTGGAATAGGTTGAGCAGTTAAGAATGGATGTTGTCTCATTTCTTCCAAAGTTGGTCTATTTTCTATTTATATCAAATATTTATAAAATATATATATGTATAAAATTAAAAATTAAAAATTAATATCTATTTTTCTATATATTATTTTTAACTTTATTGTCCTTTTTTTTTTTGTATAAAATTAAAAATTAAAAATTAATATCTATTTTTCTATATATTATTTTTAACTTTATTGTCCTTTTTTTTTTTTCTTTTTGGTTAAAATAAATTCTTTAATTTATATTATTGTATAGATTAAAAATTAATTTCAAATATAAAAAAAAATTTTTTTTTGTTTACCTGGAACTTTATCTAAAATTTGAGAAATTAAATTCTTTGCGTCATTAGAAATATCAAGGTCTGGTGGGAATGAATAATTATTTTCTTTAATTTTTCTTTTTAAAATAAATAATAAGAAGAATATATAAAACAAAAAAATAATATAAAAAGGATAAAAAAAAATTTTTTTTTGTATGTTTGAAAATTTATAATATTTTAATATTTTATCCCATATTTTTCTATATTATATATATTTATATTCATTAATATTTTTATTTTTATTTATATGAAATTTTCGATTTACTTGTAAATAGCTTCAACTTCACGAGTTTGGAATGGTGGTTTACCAACTAATAAAGTATACATAATAACACCTAAAGACCAAATATCTACCTCGTAACTGTGTCCGTGCCCTGAATCAAAAAGAACTTCTGGAGCAATATAGTTTGGTGTACCACAAATAGTTCTATAATAATTTTCAATGTTTTTTTTTTTTTTATTAAAAAAAATTATTATTTAAATCATTAATAATCTTACCCTTACCCTTTTAAAATTTTTATTTTTTTATTTTTTTTTTTTTTTTTTTTTTTTGAAAAAAATTTTATAAATTCATAAATATTTTACTTTTTTCTTTCTCCTTCATGTTGAATCATAGCAGCTAAACCAAAATCGGCAATCTTTAAATCCATATTATCATCTAATAATAAATTACCTAACTTAAGATCTCTGTGAATAACATGTTTTTTATGCATATATATTGTGGCAGCAATAAGTTGTAACATATAAAATCTAACTTCTGGTTCAGTTAATCTCTTTCTCTTTTTTAATAATTCGACTAAAGTCTATATTAATATAAAATATGTTAATAATTGATTAATATTTTAAATCATTCATTAATAATTTACGATAATTATAATTATTAAAAAAAAAACATACCATATTACGACAAATTTCAATAATCATATATACATTTTCTGAATCTTCAAATACATCATAAAAACGAACAATATTTTGATGGTGTAAAGATTTTTGAATTTTAATTTCACCAATTAACTATATTTTATTTAATATATTATTATTATATATTATTATTATATATTATATCATTTATTTTAATTATATATAATACCATTCATATAATTATAAAATATATTATTTAATTTTAATTCAATTTTTATTAAAAGATTTAATAATATAGTTTAAATTTTAAAAAAAAAAATTTTTTTATATTTTCTTTATTTTCATACATATATTTTAAATTACCTTGCTTCTTTGTTTTTCACCTTTTAAAGAACGCTTATTTACAACCTTTGCAGCATAAGTATTACCTTTTTCATCGACAACTTCATAACAAACAGCAAAACCACCCTATTAATTTTTATATAATATTTTTATATTTTTTTGTTATATTTTTCCTTATTAATACTCAATTCTACCTTTTTTATTTTGAATTACTATTATAAAATACATATATATATTTTTTTCTATTCTATAATTTCTTAATATTGAATTATTCTTTAATTTTTTTTTTTTTTTTTTTTTCATTTTCTTTTAATATAAAAAAACAGTATGATAATATATATTTTATTAATCTTTAATTTCTAATTTTTTATTTACCTCACCAAGAACATTTTTACGAGTATAAGTCTTCTTTTCTGATTTCATAACCAAAGGTGGTGGTGGATGATTATGTTTCATTGACATTTTACCATCTTTTCTCATTGCTGGTTTTGGTTTAGCAGCACCTTGAGCTGGACTATGAGCAGCTACTTGAATACGTTGTTGATATTGTTGTTGTTGAAGTCTTAAATTGTAATCGTGTTCATTAGCTACAGCCATTTTCTTTTTGGTATTTAAATTATATTATTAAATCTATAGTAGTTGTCTTCAAAAAAAAAATAAAAAAAACTTTTATTTTTACAGATTTAAATAATATTATTAGAATTTAAGATTATAATATTTATAAAAGAAATTATAGTTTAACTGAAATCTATTTATAAATACAGATTTAAATAATATATGTATAGTTACTTTATATTTATTATAAAGAAAATTGATTATTAAATATGCACTTAATATGAATATTAAATTTGAATATTGATAGTATAAATATAATAGCGTAAAGAGTTTTAAAATATTAAAATTGGTAATATGATTGTTATATAATTTTAATATTTTTTCTTCTTTCTTATTAAAAAGTCTAATAATTTATTTATATGATATTGTTTTATTATTGTGTTTATGATTAAAAAAAAAAAGGTTTAATTTTCTTTCTTCATCCGTTTTTTTCAAGTGTAAAAAAAAAAAAAACCTTTCTTTTTAATCTATAAAAATTTAACATGTATATAAATTTATAATATTTTTTTTTAAAACATGATTAATATTTATACTATTAATATATAAAATTTGCTTTCATAAAAAAAAAAAAAAAAAAATTAAAAAAAAAAATAAAAAAAAAATAACATAAAATATGAAATAAATATACCAATAAATAAATAAATGATTTTTTTTCGATATTTTTTAAGAATTAAAATTATCTTTATTTTTTATTGTAGGTTTCTTAAATAAATATTTTATTAATATTTATAGTTTATATATATATATGTTTATTGCTCTATATTGAAATGTTTTTCGATAATTATTTATAATAAAATAATTTCCATATCATTTCACATAAAATCTAATTCATCAAGTTTTACTCTGGACCTTTATTATTATTACTATTATTCTTTTTATCCATATATATAAATTAACTTTTTATATCTTTCTTATAAGAAAAATTTTAAAAAATAAAAATTATAAAATTTTAGATTATTAACCCTTTATCTTGCTTTGCACTTCAAACACTTTTGTCCTTTTTCCCTATAAATTTCTTTTTCTAAACAGGATATATTGCTTAAAAAATAATTAATAGGTATTTTCAATAATTATTTATAAAAATTTAAAACTATTTTGTTATTTTATTTTATTATTTTTTTTCTACTTATTAAATAATTCAAATTATATAAAGTAATATACAATATTATTTTTAAGATTTAAAAAAAAAATAATAATATAAAATAAAAAAATAAATTGGATATTTTATTTTTTTTTTTTTTAATTCAAGTTATTTTATTTCTCTCAACTTAATTTATTATTTTATTTTATAAAAATCTTTTTTTTTTAATTTTTTTGATTTACTTTTAAATAAAAAAAAAGAAATTAAAAAAATAAAAAAAAAAAAAAAAAATATAAAAGTATCTTCAAAATATTAAAATAAAATAAAATAAAAATATTAGTATTACTAAAAGAAATAATTTAAAGTTATATCTTTTTTTTAATAAAAAAAATTAATTATAATTAATAATAAAAAAGAATTTATTTATTTATTTATTTATTTATTTTTTCATTAATTGGATATTTTTTATTTATTTTATATAATAATTATCTATTTATTTATTTATTAATATATTTATTTAGTTTATAAATATCTATTCATTTAATTAAATATAATTGATTATAATAATAATAAAAAACTTTTTTTTTTTTCTCATTCATTCCCTCCTTCAATAAGAAAAATATTTTAATAATCTATTTAAAATATTATATATATAAAAAAAAACATAATATACAATAATATATTATACATTATTATTTTGAAATACTTATAAATAATATAATACTAGGCTTTACAATTTATATAATCCAAATAGCTATATATATAAATGTATATTATTATATAATATAGCTATATATATAATGTATACACTATTGTACACTATAAAAAAAAAAAGGATATTTATCTATTATTAAATAGATTAACAGTATAATTATATTATTGATTTATATTAAAATATAACATAATAACATAATTATGTAACTTTATTCTATAAAATATATTAAATTTTATACTAATAATATATTTAAAAATAAATTAAAAAGTTATAAATAAATATATTGGAATATATAATATTTATATATAATCTATTATTTAAAATAGAATAAATTACCATATTTTACAAATCAATCTAAAAAAAAGTAAATTAAATTAATATTAAATATTAGTAAATTAAATTTAATATATACAATAATAAATAGTAATAAAGTTTTAATTCTATTAAATAATAATTTAATTTTAATTCTATTTAGGATATATGAAATTTTTATTAAAACATGAAAAGTAAACCTTCATTAGTACATATACAATATATTATAATATATTATGTTATATATTGTTGAAATTATATTACTATTATTCATATATTAAATTTTTATTTCAAAAAAAAAATTTTTTTTTTTGAAAAGTTTGAACCTAATTAACTTTAATCTATACTTAATTTATTAATTATATATGTTTATAATATATTTCACTATAATTTTATTTAATATTCTATATGATTTTCATTAAATATATAAAAAAAAAAAAATAAAAAAATATTATTTAACTAATTATATTAATATATATTATTAATTATATTTATATATATCATTAAACTATTCATTAATAGTATTGATATATTATTAATACTATTCATTTATATTTATATATCATTAATAAGTATTTATATATTATTAATTAATAGTATTTATATATATCACTAATAAATTAATATGTGTTCGTTCAAATCAAGATTAGTCAACATAAATTTTAGCGGATTTTACTGGGGAGCAACGTGTTCAATTATTTTTTAGTACTATTGATGACTAACTTTGTTTTAATCAATCTACTTTTTTTTTTTTTTTTTTTTTCTTGTTCTATTTCTGTCACTATTTAACGCATAGCGGAACATAGCTTAAATAAACCTTTAAAATATAGATAAAATATTAATATTATTGATATTTTCATTACTAATTTTTTTTCATTAATATTACTATCACCATATTTATTAATACAATTATATTATTAATAGTTATTGATAGATTTATTTTTTTTTATTACTACTAAATTTATATTAAATTTTTAAATTTAACAAAAATAAAAATAATTAAATATTATAAATCTTTAATAATGAATAACGAGTTAATAATATATTATAAATTAATTATCTTTATATATTCTTTATTTTGTTAACATCATTTTGTTATTGAAATCAATATTGATCTTGTTTCTATTTATTATACCTATATGATTAATATTAGTGTGGTTTTCTGTTGAATAGGTAGCGTTGTGAATGAAATGGAAAATAATGGATTATTAAAAAAAGGAGAATGTTACAAAGGCAGCTTTGGTAGAGAGCTGTGAAATTCAACGAAAATCATATGGCGTGTGGAATAGTTATAAAAGTGAAGTGTTTGGCGTACAGCAACATTTAATGATTTTCTTAGAGAGGTATTTGTAAGAAAATATCACGATGATGCTTGTATAACTGAGTTGTTGTTAGAATATCATTTGCATTTGGCAAAGTTGTATATGCAAGAAGCGTACGGACGGTTAGAAAATAATAATGAGTTAGGTTTTAAAGAAGGAAGGAGTGTGTTGTCGCAAAGAGTTTTTTTTGTATTAATGACCGCGAGGTGGACGGATCCTGTCAATTTTAATATATATGAAAATGTTTAAATTAACAAGAAATACGGAGAAAGAAAGAAGTTCAATTGCAATTAAAACAAATAGTAAGCTTGAGAAGTTGAAATGTCCGTTTGCCATAGGTACCTTTTCCCAGATGAGTGAGGCCTATGCGTACGCAAGAAAAAATTGTGTATCACTTTCATATTATATTTGGTTTTTTTTTCTATAAAAATAATATTATATATAGTAGGAACCCGATGAAATGAATGGTTTTTTTTTTTCTATAAAAATAAGATTGTTTATAGTAGGAACCCGATGATATGAATAATTGTAAATTAATATTTATATTAATTGTTTGTTGTCACCTGTCGTCAGCGTCTGCGATGGATCTTGAATAATCTAAAAGCTTAGTTATAATGATTATAGAATTATCGTTAACTTTTTGTGTTTTTTTTTTTAGCTATAATCGATAAATAAAATAAATTTAAATTTCCATAAAATTGAATAAAAAAAGATACATTAAATAAATAATTTTAGTATTTACAAATATTCTTTTATTTAATGTAGCAATCTTAATATTTATAAATATTCTTTAAGTGGCATTCTGAAATTAATATTTCCTATTATTTATTTATTTATTTATTTATTTATTTATTTATTTATTTATTTATTTATTTATTTATTTATTTATTTATTTTAATACTTTTTTTTTTATTTTGTATTAATGATTTAATTTAATACAAATAAGTACATTTTTTAATCTTTTGGTCTAATCCAAGGACGTTCTTTACTTTTTTTTTCATATCATAAATAATAAATAATAAATAATAAATAATAAATAATAAATAATCAAATAATAATTAATAATTAATAATTAATAATAAATAATAATTAATAAATATATAATAATTTAATCAATAAAAAAAATACCGCATTTTAGCGGTTCCAAAAAAAAAAAAAATAAAGAAAAAAAAAACAAAAAAAAAAAATTAATATTACTAATTAGCATTGCCTATATTTGAGTCACACAAATAAATTAAATGGATTACTAATTCATTAATCAAATATTTAATCAATTTTTATGTTTTGTTTTATATTGAAATCTTAAATGAAATAAAAATTTTAATTCTTATTAAAAAGATTAAATAAATAAATGCATAAATAAAAAAATATATAATTTTTTTTTTTATAATATATGTAATAATGTATTAATACATTTTAATTTTATTTATTTATTTTATAATACTTTTAATAATTATATATAAGACATCAATAAAATATTTATATTAATTTAACTATTAATAAATTATTAATGATTTCTTTACTCTTCATTCTTTATTATTTAATTATTCATTTATTATTTAATTATTCAATTATTATTTATTTATTCATTTATTATTTATTTATTCATTTATTATTTATTCATTTATTCATTTATTTATTATTTATAACTTATTATTATTACTTCTAATTATTAAATATCCTTAACCTTTGTAAAATAATTACTAACGCATACAATAAAAAAAAAAAAAAAAAGATGAAAGAAAAAAAAATCTATAAAAAATTTCTTTTTTTTATTAATTTAATAATTTATAAAATTTATATAGTTGTTATGATTAAAATTTAAAGGATATTGAAATGAGAAGAGGCAGTCTTTTTTCTATTTTTTTAACATCATATATATATTTTTATATATAAAATTTATTTAATAATTTATTTATTTATTTATTTATTTATTTATTACTGTTATTATTATCTATTTATTTATTAATTATTATTATTATTATTATTATTATAATTATTAATTATTATGTATTAATAAAGTTTTTATTAATAATAAAAAAAGAAATAATGAACTTTATTATAGTGTAGAAGTGAAATTAACAGTACAATCAACTCAAAACAATGCATTTATACACATATTCATGGATGTCTGTAATGACTTACTTTAGCAACATAATAACTATTCGCATAATTGAAAATATATAAAAAAAATTTTTAGTTATAATCCGTATAAAATAAAATTATATAATTTTATTCATGTTTTACTTTTTTTTTTTTATACTCTATCATTTTATTAACATCATAAATAAATTTTTTATATTAATTTAATTTTATTTTAATTTCTTTATATATATATAAAGAAATTAAAAAATTTATTATTACATGTAAATATAGAATTTTAATTTTAATAATTCAAAAAATATTAAGGATTAATAATAATTATTTAATTTTTATATAGTATTATTATTAATATTATAATTATTAATGGTTTTATTTACATTATTAATGTTTTTTTTTTTTTTTATTTTATTTATTCATCTATTTATTTATTCATCTATTTATTTATTTATCTATTATTTATTAATTTATTTATTATTTATTTATTTATTATTTATTATTATTATTGGTAATATTATAAATATATTAATATTATTAATATTATTATTACTATAAATTTTATTATTATTCATTATTACCATTACCATCATTACTGCTATTATTATTTTTAATATTATTTTAAATTATTATTATTAATATTATAATTATTAGAGAGTTTTTTTTTCTCATTCTCCAAACTTTATTGATAATTATCAATAAAGTTAGGTAATTATCAAAAAAAGGAGAATTTTTAAATATTTAACTTAGAAAGAAATTTTATAATATATATGTATATTATATTTAATAATTTCCATATATATTATAAAATTTCTTGCTAAGTATTAATGAATATGAACATTAAAAAATTTATATATATATATATAAAATCTATTTTTTTTTTTTCTATTAACCATATAATTAGATACTATGGATAATAATAAAAATTTATAATTATTCAATATTGTTGTCTAATTATTTTGTATTATTAACCAATGAGTATGAATATACATTAAAAATTTTTAAATGTTTATTTAAAATTCATATTGTATCTATTAATATATACAATATAATACAACACACTTTTGAAAGATTCATAAATAATAGTAAAACAGAATTAAACCAAAAAATAAAGCAGAATTAAACCAAAACTAAAACAGAATTAAACCAAAAAATAAAGCAGAATTAAACCAAAAAATAAAGCAGAATTAAACCAAAACTAAAACAGAATTAAACCAAAAAAATAAAACAGAATTAAGCCAAAACTAAAACAGAATTAAACCAAAAAATAAAACAGAATTAAACTAAAAAATAAAACAGAATTAAACAAAAAAATAAAACAGAATTAAACTAAAAAATATAACAGAATTAAACTAAAAAATATAACAGAATTAAACTAAAAAATATAACAGAATTAAACTAAAAAATATAAACAAAATTTTAAATATGGTTTAATTCCTTCATATGAAAATTATTTTGGGATTTTATTAATATGTATTTATTTAAAATGTATGTTAAATTAATTATTAATATTACGAAATAACAATAAATTGAATGACTAATAAAAAAAAATTGTTAAACAATAAATCTATTTATATTTTTATTATAAATTATTAAATAATAAATCTATTTATATTATTATTATTATAAATTTAGTATTACTACTAAAAATTCTTTCATTTTCCCATTTTTGTACATTATCAATATGCATTTATTAGTATTGTACATTAACCATTTACAATTTACATTATTAATGAATGTATACATAAGATAAAAAATAAATATTAAAAATGTAGATAACAAAAATAAATTTTTTTTGTATCCTTAAAACTATTATTATTATAATTATTATTATTATTATTATTATTATTATTATTTTCTTTAACATTATAAAATATTACTTATTATTTTCTTTATCATTATAAAATATTACAACTTAAGATACCTTTATTTGATTATATACTTTTTTTTTATTTGTTTTTTTTGACATTTGTCATCCATTAAATATATAATGCTTTCATTCTTTCATTATTATCTTTTTTCTATAAAAAAAATACTAATAAAATGTGATTTAAAGAATTTAAAAAATATATATTAAAAAAGTTTTTTAATGTATAGAATTTAAAACATCCTTTTTTTTTTTAATTTTTCATATATAATCTTTTTTTTTTATTTAAAATGAAGTGTATAAATGAAGTGTATATGAAAAAGATTAAAATATCTTAAAATTAATTAAAATATAAAATATGTATATTTTTATCATTAATACCTTTTTTTCTTTCTAAAAAAAAAAGTCAACAATCTAATAATAGATCATTAGTAAAATATATTTACTTAATCTTAATAGAATAAATGAATCTTTTCAATTGATTTCAAATATTTAATAATTAAAATAATGATTATAATAATAATAATAATAATAATAATATATAATTATAATAATAATAATAATAATAATAATAATAATAATAATAATAATAATAATAATAATAATAATAATAATAAATTTAACCTTTTTACTTCAATTTTTTTTTATTAATAAATCAATAGATTAGGAATTATTATTACTGTTATTATTATTTTTTAATTTTAATAATTTATAAAAATAAATACAATATATTTTAATATATTTTAATTCTTTAAATTTAAAATATATGAATGAATTAAAATAAAGTTTTGGTTAATCTTAATACAATTTTTTAAATTTTGACTATTTTTAAAAATAATTCAAAACTTTTTATAGATACGGATTTCTTAAATAATTTTATGAATTTTTATCCAAAACAGAAATTCCTTTTTTTTTTTATTTTTTTTTTTTATTTGTTATTATTATTATTATTATTATCATAGCTTTATATAACATTATTATAATTTAAATATTATTTAAACTTTAATTATATTTATGGAGAGTTTATCTCAAGATAAATTATAAAGTTAAAACTTTTTTTTTTTTTTTAATATTTACTTTTAATAATTTTGATTATAAAAAATAAAGTAAAATAATATATTTATATTTCAATATTGTGGATTAGAAACTTTAAAACTATATATATATATTTATACAATAATTAAATAGTTAATCAGTCAAGATGTATGTTTATTTTTTATTTAAATTATATCAATTTTTTTTTTATGGATTTATGAAAAAATTTAAAATTATGAATTCCCAATTGTATTATTATTCTAATTATTTATATAATTATTATGATTATGATTATTATTCATTATTTTATATTATATTATTTATTAATATCTGTAATTATTTTTATTATTATTATTAGTATTATTACACAATTATAACTATTCTTTTAATTATTTCTGTTAATAGAACAATCATAATTTTTATTAATTATTATTACAACCATTTTATTCAAATTAATTATTTATTATTAAATATTAATGTATTTTTATTGTAAAATGCCTAATATTGTTTTAATTGTTATTTTACATTATTTTATTGTTGAATTTATTATTATTGATATTAATTTTAATTTAAATTTGTTTAGTTTATTAATCATTATTATTGTTATTAATATTATAATCTATTTTTATTCATTATTACTCTATTTTTATCTATTATTTTATTATTATTTATTATTTACTCTTTATTTATTCAAAAACATGTAATAATAATAATAATAATAATAATAATATAATAATATAATAATATATAATAATAATAATAATAAATAATAAATAATAAATAATAAATAATAAATAATAAATAATAAATAATAAATAATAAATAATAAATAATAAATAATAAATAATAATAAATAATAAATAATAAATAATAAATAATAAATAATAAATAATAAATAATAAATAATAAATAATAAATAATAAATAATAAATAATAAATAATAAATAATAAATAATAAATAATAAATAATAAATAATAAATAATAAATAATAAATAATAAATAATAAATAATAAATAATAAATAATAAATAATAAATAATAAATAATAAATAATAAATAATAAATAATAAATAATAAATAATAAATAATAAATAATAAATAATAAATAATAAATAATAAATAATAAATAATAAATAATAAATAATAAATAATAAATAATAAATAATAAATAATAAATAATAAATAATAAATAATAAATAATAAATAATAAATAATAAATAATAAATAATAAATAATAAATAATAAATAATAAATAATAAATAATAAATAATAAATAATAAATAATAAATAATAAATAATAAATAATAAATAATAAATAATAAATAATAAATAATAAATAATAAATAATAAATAATAAATAATAAATAATAAATAATAAATAATAAATAATAAATAATAAATAATAAATAATAAATAATAAATAATAAATAATAAATAATAAATAATAAATAATAAATAATAAATAATAAATAATAAATAATAAATAATAAATAATAAATAATAAATAATAAATAATAAATAATAAATAATAAATAATAAATAATAAATAATAAATAATAAATAATAAATAATAAATAATAAATAATAAATAATAAATAATAAATAATAAATAATAAATAATAAATAATAAATAATAAATAATAAATAATAAATAATAAATAATAAATAATAATTTATTTTAATACTATTATACAATCTATTTATTAAAGGTAATAATTAGAAATAACATAAAATTAGTTAGTATATTTATTTTGTATTGTACAAATTTATGGTTAACAATTATTTTAAATATTTTGTGAAAATTGCATATATGTACCAAATGTATTCATGCGATGTACATTCTATATAAAACAATCTGAATGTACTATCTACTTCTCTTCTTATTAACCATAATAGTTACTTATTATTATATTAAATTGTATTGCTATATTAAATAAATAAACAATATAAATAAAAGATTATGAGTCTCATTTAATTCTATTTTAATATTCAAAAATATTTTTTAAAAAACCGACTTGTCTCAAGAAACTACTTCAGTAAAGATCAAAATCTTCAACGGAAAGTCCAACTTCAACTAATGGAAATTTCTTATTTCAAACATTCCAAAAACTTATGCTATTAAAGAATTTTTTTGAAAGTTGATATTAATTGGTCATTTAAATGATAAATTCTTTATTTATTTACATTTCAAACGGTAATATAGCAGCCAACAGAGCCATTACGGACAATATCACCAGTTTAAAACCTTCCAATCTCAGGTCAAGAATCTGCTCCTGTTCGAGACGACAATACAGTACCTGCAGATGTAAACAAAAAGGCACCATAGGCTGTTAACAATAATATTCTAAATCCGTTATTGGATAATAGAACTAAAAAGACTAACTATCAAAGAGGCTGGGAAAATTGAGGCCAAATTGATATTAATAATTAGTTAAAATGTTAACAAAAAAAAAAAAAAAAAAACTCTTAAAAAAGATTAGTGGTCTAACTAACAGTTTTCGTATTACTAAATGTTTCAAGAGAAAATATGGTATTAACAATGCTAATATGGAGTACTGGCTTAAAAGACTCTGAAGTTTGAAGAATAAAAATGAAGTAATTAGAATGTTAAGCCAAGCAAAGAAAATCTTCATAAAAATGGAAGAAATTCAATTTGGTACTATAAAAAAAAAAAAAAAAAAAAAAAAAAAAAAAAGAGAAATTAAAATTCCTAAGTAACATTCCTACAGATGATTATAAAAATATTGTTTCAATTCAACTTGAACAGTAATCTAGATGAAATATACTTGGAAACTCATAAAAGAATTATCTTAGCAAGGTCGTATGTTGAAAATTGGGATGACTCTAAAGAAAAAGATGAAGATGAAGATGAATCTTATGAATATTGATTACATTACCAAGAGAAAAAAGGAAAAAACTCCAAATTTAATCAAAAAGCTTTCTAACTTAAATATCATTAAGAAAAATAAATATAGATATAAAGAAAGATAATAAAAATTATTACTACCTCTGTGATATGAACGAGTATTCCATAAAAGAAAGAATATCATTTTAATCTAAAAAAAAAAGAAGAGATAATAATATTAAAATTCAGCATAATAACAACAAATGGAGGCAAAACCAGAAACAATAGAAAAAAAATCATTAAGCTATTTAGTAAATTCAAGAAACTATAATAATAATAATAATAATAATAATAAGACTACTTTAGAATACACCAGAAGTAAAGAATTACTCTGATAAATGCCAATAATTAGGATGAAAACTTTGATTTTGAAGATGCTAAAACACTACTGCATTAGAGAAAACAAAATAATAAAAATATAGTGAATAATATAAAATTTATTGGAGGTTATTCCAAATAATAATATAGACATCTTCATGATTTTGATAATATAAGCATATAAATCAATTGATTCTACTCATCATAATAATGAAATAACAGATGTTGTTTACATGAATGGTTTTTTTTTATGGTACAGGTGAGATGGATCCTGGTGTTGTAAATTTTCTTCCTGTTAAAAATTTTTCAAAAAAATGATGAAAATTTTGATAAAAAAGAAAAAAAAAATAATTTTTTTTATTAAATAATAAAAATAAAAATACAATTTTTTTTCTAAAAAAAATCAAATACATCCTTAAATAAAATTACCAATAATTTAATGGATTCATTTAATATGCAAAATGATAATACATTTAATAATTATACTTCTCGTGAGGTTTCAAAATGATACCGGAATTTCCAATGACTCGTGTGATATTTCTTCATATGACGTCCATAATTCTAATACTCATCTCAAACTAATAATAATATTTAGGAAACTTCCAATTTTGACAATTCAATTAGTACAGCTAATAATCCGATAAATCTTGATAATTTATACCAAAGATCCAGATGATACCTATATGATGGTATCTATTTATTCTTATTCTCCAAATAGCTATGATAAAGCAATTAGTTTCAACGATAAAAATTAAGAGGTTAATGTCATTAAAAATGAATTAAATAACTTATATTCAAATAAGATTATGACTTTTGTTTCAAAAAGTTCCTCAAGGTGAAAAAAAAAAATATCATTTCTACTAAATGGGTTTTTACTTCGCTATTAAAAAGAATAGTAATAATTTTATTTATAAATATGAAGTTCATCTTGCTACTAGTGGTTTCTATCAAAAAACAAATGGGGGTACTGATTACGATCTCTAATTTATCTATCAAAAGGTACAAGAATAGAAATTTTTTTTTCTCCCTAAATAAAGCTTCCAAGGAAAAAGTGAACCATAAACCAACAATTTCAGATTAGAACAAAATAAAAAAACACTTTAAAATATATAAATAGTACCAAAAAATTATAAAATTAAAAATGATGGAATGAGAGGGAGGGGGAAGTTAATTGTATGCACGGACTTCAGATTTCACAGGTAATAAGTCTGATAGAAAATCTACTTCAGGTGGAATTATTATAATGAGAAAAAGGTCCTATATACTGGAAGTACTAAACTTAATATTATAAAATGTTTTAAAATAAGTGGTACTCTATATTTATTATTATGTATTTAATATATTAAAGATTATTGTTATTCCTATGACTATTACAATTAGTGTGAATATACACATTAATATTAATAGTATAAGTAATGATATTAATATATTAATAGTAGTAGTAGTAGTAGTAGAATTGGATTAGTAATATATATAACTATTAATATAAGAGGCTATGATATAATTTTTATATTAATAATTATATTTATTTATTATTTATTTATTTATTTAAATAATTTATTGTTTCGTTATTTTTTTTAAATAAAATTAAAAAACAGAAAAAAAAAAAAAAAAAAAAAAAAAAAAAAAAAAAGAAAACACTTTATATACAAATTTTTTTTTTTTATTATTTGTTATTTATTAATTATGAATAAAATAATTGATAGAAAATTAGTATCCAAAAGTATATTATTTAAGTTTTATGATGATTTCATTATTTCTGTAATATCTAATACAAGCTTATATATATAATGATGATAATAAGAGGTAGAATAAATATTAGATATATATATATTTTTTATGGAACTTCTATTGGAGATAACATAAATATATATAATATTTTTTATAATATGCTATTTCTATATTCATATATATATATATATTTTTTTTTTTTTAAGTAAGTTTGTATAACTTCAGAAATATTAGATTTTTTATATTATTATATCTACTAATAGCAATAAAAAATTTCATTTATTTTTATTTAATTATTAAAAAATTGTTAAAAAAAATTATTTTTTTTAATTACTCATCCATAGTAAAAATTGAATTCTTTTATTGTTCAATATTTAAAAATAATTAATTTCTATTTTATTTTATATTTTTGTACGTACTATACAATAGTATATATAATATATCATATCTCTTTCTTTTCGTAACATGGAATTGTAGAGTTTTTTTTTTATTTTTTTGTAAAAAAATAATTAAAGTAGTATAGTAATTTTTAAATTTAAGTTTTATTTTTTAATTAAAAAAAAAAGTATATCATATATATATATATATATATATATATATTATTTTTTTAATTAAAATATTTACATTAATTATATTTCATTTTATATATTAGTTTATTTTATATATTATTTCATTTCATATATTATTTTATTTCATATTATTTTAAATTATTTCTTTTCATTTCAAATAATGTTTCTTTTTATTCTCATATATTATTTTTATTTTATTATTATATATATTGTTTTATTTCAATTTTCTTTTAATTATTATATATATATTTATTTTATTTTTCATAATTTTTTTATGTTTTTTTTTTTAATATTTTTTTTATCTTTTTGGTATAAAAAAAATATAAAGTTTTTTAAATTATTTTTTTTTCCAATATTTTTTTTAATAATATTTAAAATTTAAAAAATTTAATTAAAAAAAAATATATATATGTACATATATATATAATGATATATAATATTTAATAATTGGAATTAATTAGAAAATATAAAATAAAATAAAATAAAAATTTAATTTGGAAGTTAAATTTTTTTAATTAATTAAAAAAGACTTCATTCTATTTCATTTTTATTTTTTTTTTTTTTATTTTAGATTTTTTATATTATTTTATTATATATTTTATATTATTTTATTATGAAATTTTATATTATTTTATTATAAAATATAGTAGTTCTACTGTAAAATAGTTTAATTTTTTTCTCATTAATTAATATATTATATATATTACAGTATATTATTCAAACGTTATTTGTTCGTTTCTTTAATTCTTTATGTTGTATGTTGTATTCTTCTTTTCTCTCTCTTTTTTTTTTTTTTTTTTTTTTTTTTTTTATAATGAATGTTTTAATAACTTTTTATATATCATAATATCATAATAAGAATAATAATAAATTGCAAAGATAAAAATAATAAATTTTTTAAGAGAGAATATTATGAAATTATTTTAAAAGTTAACCACTTCAATATGTATTTTAATATTAAATAAAAATATTAGAGATACTATTGACTTTTTCAACGTACATTTTCATTTACTTTACAAGACAAAAAAAAAAAAAATTAAATTATCTTAAATTCTTGTTGAATTAATAATTTATTATTTCTTTATTTTTTCCAATAAGAAGGTAATTATTATATTAAATATTAAGAACTAATAAAATTATTATTAAAATTATTTTTTTTTCTTATATTTTATTTTTTTTGAAGAAGATATTTAACTTTTTCTTTTTTTTTTTTTTTTTTTTTTTTTTTTTTTTTTTTTTTACTCTTTTATTATTTGTTTTAATTATAAAATACTTTATATGTAACAAAATTTTGACAATACTTTTTTTTTTTTTTTTTTTTTTTTTTTTTTTTTTTTTTTTTTTTTTTTACAAAAGATTTGATATATTAAGAAAATACCTAAATTGGAAAAAGAGGAATTTAATATATCTATATTAAAAAAAAAATAATAATAATTATAACAACATTAAATATAATTTTTTTTTTTTAAAAAAAAAGGAAAAAATAAAAAAGAAACAATTGAAAAAATTGTGACTCTACTTTTTTACAAATTTAAGAAGGATTAAAAAAAAAAAAAATAAAAATTTATTTTTAATTATTATTTTTTTTTTTTTATTATTTATATAATTTTTATAAACTTTTAACAATATTTTTTAAAATTAATCTATGGATAGTCATTTTATATTGGAGAAGAATATGTCTATTTAATTTATGATATATATATATAACATATATAATATTTGAAAAAAATTTTTTTTATTAATAATAGAAAAACAAGCAAACAAATAAAAAAGGTGAAGAAGTGATTACATTAAAAACCACTACTTTTTTTTAACTTAACATATATAAAACATTATAATTCAATAATAATAAATAACTATCTACATTTATATCTATATATTTATATATATACTTTTTTTAAAGGACTATAGTAAAAAACGACAAATTATATATTATTTCTGTATCTGAGAAAACAAAATATTACGACTTTCTTTTTAATAATAATAATTATTATTATAATAATAATAATAATAATAATAATAATAATAATAATAATAATATATATATATATATATATATTGAATTATTGAAATTAATACAATTACAAATACAATTTATTATAATCATTACAAAAAAAAAAAAAAAAAAAAACAAAAAGAAAAAATAATAATACTTAACATTGAAACCATCAAGAAATACATGATATACGTATACATTTATGTAATTATTACATATTTTTATTCGCTTGAAATTATTTGTTGAATAATTAAAAATATTAAAGGAATTATAATAATAATAATAATAATAATAATAATAATAATAATAATAATAATAATATCGAAATAGAGAAAATAATTAGACACTATCGAATAAACCGAATTTAAATAATCATTTTATATATAAACAAAAATAAATATAAACTAATAAAAATATATATTTATTAGAAATAAATATTAAATTTATATAGAAAGGTTTAAAAAAATTACCAAATAATTTGAAGATTGACATATATATATGTACATATTTATTTTTTTATTTTTTTTTTCCTTTAAGTATAATACATACAAATAACAAAACAAACAAACACACACACACACATATATATATATATACAATAAATTTTAAATAATAATAATAGCAATAACAACAAGAAAAAAAATTATATAGTTATTTTTTGATATATCTTATTAAAAATATTTATATATATATATATATATTAGTTATGTATTCCAAAGATTGTGAATATATTAATAATTTATTTAAAGCGAATTCTATGTCCATAGTATGGAATGGAAATAATTGTTGTGATATGCAATGGGGTCCTGTTGTTGATACAAGTATAAGAAAGAGAGCTATCGGTATTGGGACCCCTCTTAACGATACCTTATTTAATGATGATATAAAAAGCATACATTCTATGAAACAGACGCTAGATTTAGAATTAGAAAAAAGAAATGGTGAAGTCGCCAATAAATTAGTATGTAATGTGACTCAAAATGAAGTCAAAATTGTTTCTGTACGATTACAAGGTTATGATAATTTTCAAATTAAATCAGATACTTTTCCAGAAGAAATTAGTCAGTTGACCGAGCTGAAATCCTTATTTCTATCTAAACATAAAATAAAACATCTTTCACCGGCTATCGGGAATTTGAAAAATTTGGAACAGTTGGTTTTGATTAATAATGATATTTCTGGTGAAATTCCTTCGGAAATTGGTCAACTTCAAAATTTATTAGGTTTAAATTTAGCAGGAAATAAATTGCAAGGGGCTATTCCTGAAAGTATATCTAATCTAACACGTCTCACTACCCTTCAGCTCTATAATAATCATTTAGAAGGTGCTCTCCCTAACTTAATGCTAACCCTACCCATAAAAACATGCACCTTAGATGATAATAAGGGTCTCTGTCTCTCTGAGAGAGCTAAATTTTGGGATTCGGAATGTAAAAATAGTGTAACGGAGCTTTGCTCGGCTAAGGGACATGGTGGTGGATTGGGTAAAATAGGGTTTGTTTTCTTCATTTTCTTTCTACTTCTTATTTCCTCTTTGGTCATCTATGGTGTTATTCATAACCGAAAGAGTGGCCATCTTCCCTCCTTACAAAAAATAAAATGGGCCCTCTTTCAGCGAAATAAAGTCTTCAAAAATGATTCCTATTCCAAGCCTTACTCTAGCTCAATTTATTCTAAACAGGATTCTTTCTACAAAAAGAATGGCCATTACTCTTACCTTCCATCCACAAAGTATAATCGTTCCCCTAAAAAGAAAAATTATCCGGAGGATGAGCCGGTCCCTCCTTATTCCTCCTCAAAGTATTTACCCTCCACTGTTCCTTATTCTTATTCAACTTCCAGTCCTAATAAATCTAAATTGGGTTCTCAAAGGCAAAAAACACATCCAAATAATTACATCAACCATGACTACCAAGATTCTTTAAAATATTCAAATATCTACACAGATTCTTATGATCGTTATATGAATGGTCCTACAGAACCCTCTTTGGGAATTGATAATAATTACAGTAACAATACAAACAACAATAATAACAACAATAACAATAATAATAATAAAAATACAAAATATAAAAATAATGGAAGAAAGGATTATCGTTATGAAGACGATGAATATATTCCTACCAAGTACAGAAATAATAATAATACCTTTACCAATAGTGGCAAAAATAACAGTTTCTCTAAACAGAAATATAACGATGAATTCGACGACTACCAATACTATCCTTATCCCTTTTATAATGATTATAGTGATCAAACGGAAGTCAATGGAAATATTAGTACTAATATCAATACTATAAATAATATGATGATGAATTCTCCATACTTTCCAAAGTATCAAGCTAATCACTCCAGCTTAAGTACACTGGAATCGGATAAGGTTCAGTGGACGGATTCAGATATTGATCATTATCTCTATGCTGATTCTCTTAAAAAATCTTCATCGGGTAATCATAAAATTGTGGTACCTGTCAGAAATTTATATCAACATAACTCTAATAATCTTCCTAATAGTCCTAATTATAATGACGGTAAGATTCTTCCATCGGAAACCCTTTCCAATATGAATGATATTAATTCTAGAAATAATGGCAGTCGTCATAGCAAGAATAATAAAAAAACTAAACAGGGGGGAAATTTACAATCCTATTCTAATTCTAATCTTTCAAATACCACATTAGTTAATAAAAATGGTAGTGGTAGTAAAAAGGGAGGCTATCCTCTATCAAAAAAAAATTATGATAAAGAATTACCTATTCCTAAAGAATTAAAAAAAAATAAACGTCAAAATCGTAGTCGTAGTCGTAGTCGTAGTCATACCCATACTCATACCCATAGTCATAGTCGTAGTCATAGTCGAAAGAATACCAATGGTTATTATACTCCTATTAGTACACCTACTAATACTACCTCTAATACTCCTACTCTTACGAATAATAATAATCTTAGTATGAATGATATTAGTCAAAGTAAAAGATTTGATGATATCTATTATTCCAGTTATCATTCTTCTAATAAAAGTCATTCCAGACATCCAAGTCTAAATTATGATGAAGAAATTATTTTTGTCAATGATAGTATGGACAATAATTTATACCGTAAAAACTTATCTCAATCAAGTTTAAATCCTTTATTACCTAAGAAGGTTTCATTGAAAGATAATCTCAATTATAGTAACAACAATAGCCCGAAAAGTATTAATAATAACAGAAACAATACCAACAATAACAATAACAATAACAATAATAATAATAATAATAACAATAATAACAATAATAATAATAATAGTTATATTAATAATAGTCAATACTTTAATAATAATAATAATAACTATCCTAATACCATGAATCCTAATTCTAATATTAATCCCAACTTAAACCCCAATATGAATTCTGATATAAATCCTAATCCCAATGTTCCACAACCACATCCTACGACATCCTATCAAAAACTTAAACGTCGTTCTAAAAAAATTAATTTTTTCCCTGATTTAGTTCCCAATTATAATTATGATTCTGATGATTCCTTAGATTCTCTTTCCTCAGGTTTACCACCACCTGTTCGTACAAGTTTACAATCCCTTTCGAATAGTTCTTCCTATCTTAATGATGAACATTTTATGGAAAATTCTTTTGATCGAAGAAATACAATATTTGATGACTATGAAACCTACGGTAAACATCATCCTCCATCTCCACCTAAACCCCAACCTCACCCACAATCACATTTTAATCCTTATTCAGATGCTAATCATTTAAGAAAGAATAGTGATTCATCTTCTTCCTATTATGATCGGAATGGCAATACCTCAATGAACTATTATATAAATGATCCAAATAATTATATTAATAAAAATAATTCTAAGAATTCAAATAATAATAATAATAATAATAATAATAATAATAATAATAATAATAATAATAATAATAATAATAATAATAGTAACAACAACAGTAATAATAACAGTAGTAACAATAACAACAATAACAAGGGCAACAGCAACAACAATACGAATAACAATAAAAATAATAACGACAATAAAATATATATCAATTCATTTTCTGATACTATTTATTATGTAGTTCGTCCGTATAAGGCTCAACGTACCGACGAAATTTCTATTCATCCAGGAGATGCAGTCAACATTTATAAAAGTTTTGATGATGGATGGGCAGAAGGTAAAAAAAAAAAAAAACAATAAAAAAAATAAAAATAAAAAAAATAAAGAATAATTATATAAAATTTAAGATAAGATAAGATAAGATAATAATAATAATAATAATAATAATAATAATAATAATAATAATAATAATAATAATAATAATAATAATAATAATAATAATAATAATAATAACAATAATAATAATAATAATAATAATTATAATAATAATAATAATAACAATAACAATAATAATAATAATAATAATTATAATAATAATAATAATTATAATAATATTGTTTTTATTTTTTATTTTTATTTTTAGCCATTTAAAATAATTATTAAATATATTTATTAATATATTAAAATTTTTTTATTATTTATTTTTTTTTTTTTTTTTTTTTTTTTTTTTTTGCCTTATAAAAAATAAATAGGTTTAAATAAAACTACTAATAAAATTGGAATGTTCCCACTTAATTTTGTTCAATTGAGTAGTGGTAATACATCATCTTCCTATAATAACAACAAAAATTCTAATAATTCTAATAATTCAAGTAATAATAATAATTATGACGGTCAAAGATTAGATAATGATCAAATGGATAATACCAAAATATTATTATTTAGACAAAAAATTGCAGAAGTAGATACCTTAAAAAAATTATTAAATAATCCTTCGTTAAGTGAAGACAGAAGAAGAAAATGTTATTCAAGATTAAAGATAATTGAAAGTGCTTTTCATTAAGTAAATTAAAAAAATTTTTTTAAAAAAAAAAAAAAAAAACATTTTCAATCTCATTCCCAATCCCATTCTAATTCCAATTTCAATCCAATCAGTCAATTAACAACAATACTATATTTATAATTTTACTTATCTTTATAAAAATTATTCGTACCTATAAATTTTATAAATAAAATAATATATATTATTATTATTATTATTATTTCATAATAAATATATATTTAATATTTTGAATATTCATTATTTATCATTATTTAATATTATATACTATTATACCTTTTAAAGTTTATTAACAATCATTAATTTTTATTAATATCTAATTTATGTAATCAAAAAAAAAAAAAAAAAAAAAATACAAAAAATGAAATATATATATTGTATTTTATTATTATTATTATTAATATTATTAATATTATACATTATTTTTAATATTATTATTTATTTACAGATATTTATTAGTGATTAAGAAATCGAAAAAAAAAAAAAAACTTTCATAATTTTTTTTTCTATTATTAATATTTATATTAAATATAATATATATAAATATATATATATAATAATAAGTGTAATAAATTGTTTTTTTTTTTTATTTATTATTATTTTATTTATTATTTATTTTCAGTAATTTTTTTTATCTTAATTATATATATTAAAAAAAAAAAAAAATAAAAAAAAAAAAAAAAAAGAAACGCATCAACTTTAATAAATAAATTAATATAAAAAAAATAAAAAAAAAAATAAAATAATAAAATTTATATATATCAATTTTATATTAAATTAATATTAGTTATTATTTAAGTGTGCAAATAAATAAAAAAGGAATATATATATATATATATATATATATATTTTTTTTTTAAAAAATTGTATATATTATAATTTTTTTTATTTAATTTTACTTTTTTCTTTTCTTTTTCTTTTATTTTTATTTTATTTTCTTTTATTTTCTTTTTATTTTATTTTTTTAAATAAAGAATAAAAAATTATTTTTATTTATAGATTATGAATAAGTCTTCCAAAAATTCATTATTATAATTTAAATGATATCTGACTTTTTTTTTTTTTTTTAAACCATTATTTATTAGTATTATTATTATTATTTTTTTTTATTCTTTAAAACTATTTCATTTATATATTTATTTAATATTTAAATATTCTTTTTATTATGATATAAAAAATATAAAAAATAGAACTGAAAAAAAAAAAAAAATACTTGTTCCCAAAATTTCTTTCAAAAATATTATAAAAAAAATATGAATAATAATAAATTATATATATAATACATATAATATACTACTAATTAGATGTCAATTTATTTAAAAATATTTCTAACTTTTAAAAAAAATAAAAAAATATGAAATTTAAATATTAAATATTATTTAAAAAAAAAAATAAAAAAGTAAAAAAATAAAACAAATCAAATATATATTAAATCATATAAGAAGTTATTAATATCAAATAATAATTTTAATTTATTGCTGTTTTTTCTTTTTAAACATATTTTGTAAAATTGATATTAGAAATTTAACCAAAAAATAAATATATTATAATAAAATTATATATAAATTTGACATATATTTATTGTATTTTTATATATTATTATCCATTCATATATTTATATTAAAATTTATATACTAATTGTTATTATTTATTATTATTACTTATTGTTATTATTTATTATATTATTAATTGTATATAAATAATAGGAAATATTATTTAAAATAAATGGAAAAAATAATATTTTTCTGTGATAATTTTAATGAATAATATTTTTTTTGAATAATTATATAAATATTATGAATAAATATTTTGATAAATGTATATATATATAAATAAAAACGACATTTTATTTATTAAAATATACTTTTTTTCCTTTTTGATTTTTTTTTTTTTTTTTTTTTTTTTTTTTTTTTTTTTTTTTTCGGTAATAAACATTTTTTAATATTTATTAATTTAAATATTTAAAATTTTAATTAACTTTATATAAACTTTAAAATTTTAAATATTATTATATTATATTATTTTATTATTTGAATTTTTTTTTTTTTTTTTTTTTTTTTTTTTTTTTTTTTTTTTAATATCATAATTATAATTATTATAATTCATTAATTGTGAAAAATGTACGTATATATTAATATAAAATAATAAAAAATAAAAAATATTTTATAAAATGTTATAAAAAATATATATAATAAATATCGAACATATGAAATAAATGTTTGTGTTTTTAATATTATTATAATTAAAGTTTTATTTTTATTTTTTATATCAAATATTTAAATAATAATTTGATAATAAAATCTTTGAAAAAAAAAATATATTTACACCAATATTTTGTAAATTAATTATATGTTATATATAAATATTATATTTCTTTTTAGAAAATAATTATTGCTATTTTTTTTTTTTTTTTTTTATTAATATTTATATAAATTTAATTTGTTGTGAATAAATATCTACAATAATAATAATGATAATAATAATAATAATAAATGATTACATTGATAAATAATATATATGAAAGATAAAAAATAAAATAATTCTTAATATCAATCTATTATCATATATTAAAAAAACGAAATACAAAAAAAAAAAAAAAAATAAAATAAAATAAAATTTGGAGAAAAAAAAATAAATATTAATATATAAAAAAATGTCAAGACCATTATTATTACTTCAAAGAGAGGAATATTGGATGAAAACCAGACCAGTATGGGTATGGTAATATATAATTTTAATTAAAAAAAAAAAAAAAAAAAAGAAAAAATATTATTAATATATTTATATATTACTTTTTTCTTTCTTTCTTTTTTTTTTTTTTTTTTTTTTTTTTTTTTTTTTTTTTTTTTTGAAATATATGAATATTGAAAAATATTGAACCTATTTATAATTATTTAAATATATATTTTTAATCCATATATATGATTATAATAATTATTATTATATTATATTGTTTTTGTAATACTGTACATTTAATAATAACATTTTTAAAAATTTTTGATATAATAAAAAAAAATGATATTAATAAAGGGGATTAAAGCAGAAATAGTAGATAGTGATTATTATCATTGGATTGCAAAGATTAATGGATTAACAGGAACTTCATGGGAAGGTTAATAATCACTATGTTTATATATATATATATATTATTTTTTAGTAAATATTATATGATCCATATTAATCATTTATATTATGGTTTATATAATAATAATAATAATAATAATAATAATAATAATAATAATAATATAAAAATAATAATAATAATAATAATATAATAATAATAATAATTACAATAACAATAATTATAATAATAATAATAATAATAATAATAATAATAATAATAATAATAATAATAATAATAATAATAATAATAATAATTATATCAATATTAATATTTAATATATATATTTATATATATATATAAAACTAAATAGGTGGAATATTTGCAGTTGAATTGCTTTTTAGTCGAGAGTACGATTCTTATCCTCCAAAAGTAACTTTTTTAACTATCCCATTTCATCCTAACAGTAAGAATTTAAAATGAATAATAATGATGATAATAAAATTTTAATATTAGTTACTTTATAAATAAATTAAAAAAAAAATAAATATAAATATAAATAACACTACTGACAATAATACTTTTTATATCTATTTTAAATAATAATAAAAATAATATACATATATATTATTTTTAATTGAAAAAAAATATTTAATTATTGATTAATATAGTTGATATGTCTACTGGAAAACCTTGTGTTGATTTTTTGGATAATCCAGATCTCTGGGTACCCGGAACTACTTTAACTGGATTATTACAATCACTACAAGTAAGTAAATATATACAAGAAAAATATATATATATATAATATATTTTCATTTTATTAAATTTTACTTGAAAGACATGAAATATAATAATTAGTGTATCATAGTTTTATATATATATAAAGAATATTAAATATGACAAAATTATGTCTATATTCTTATATTAAAATTTATGTATTTATTTTTTAATTTATATAAATTTAAATGAATTAATAAATATATAAATATATAAATATATAAATATATAAATATATAAATATATAAATATATAAATAAATAAAAAACTCTAAATAGTTATTATTAGTAGAACCTGTTTTGGAAGATGCTGTTAATATTTTTGCAGCTCAGGCTTTTCTTAATTCACCTCATCTATATAATCAATTAGTGAAGGATTGTGTTGTGGCCAGTTGCAAAGTTGAAGGTTAGAGATTAAGGAAAAATTTTTTTTAAAAAAAAAAGAAAATAATAAATATAAATAAAAATAAATAAATAAATAAATAAAAAAAAATTGTATAATAAAATTAATATACTATAATTAACAAAATAGGAATAAAATTAGATTAAAAAATAAAAATAAAATAGGATATTATAATACATATTAATATATATTATTATAATTTATTTTACTAAAATTTTCTTTGTATTATATTTAAATATAAATAAAATACCATACCAAAAAAAATTTTTTTTTTCTTATATACAATATAAAAAATTTATTCATATAAATTAATAATTGATAATTATAATTTTTTTTTTTTAGCTGGAATTTCACCCTATAATGAATCCTATAATGAAGAAGAAGCCTATGAAAATACTAATGAAGAATCAAATGAGTCAGAAAATAATAATAATAATAATGATAGTAATAAAAAAGTTTTATTATCATCTGAAAATACACAAAAAATTAAAAAAATTTCCTTTGAAGATTATTATAAGGATTGGATGAATTCAGCTACTTTTTTACCTAAATTAAATGGTACAAATTTTTTTTTTTTTTTTTTTTTTAGAAAAAAAAAAGATAATAATAGATTTGAGTAATAATAAAAAAAATAATTAATTAATATTATTATTTATATATTTTAAAATATGCCGGTTTAATTTATATAATTTTCATCATTATTTCATAGAATCAAGATTTAAAAGATATTCTAATAATAATGAAGATTATGTTGTTCGAAGGTACATAAATATATATATATAAAAATAATAAACATATAATAATAATAAAAAGAAGATATAGTGTTCTTTTAAACTTTAAATTAATATCAAATATATTAATAATTAATACTTGATAATAATAATAATAATAATAATAATAATAATAATAATAATAATAATAATAATAATAATAATAATAATAATAATAATAATAATAATAATAACAATTATAATATGGATAATATATTTTTTTATACATATTTTAAAAAATTTAAAAAATAATACAAATAAAAAAAAAAGAACTAATAATAATCAAGAATTTATTCAACATACAAATAAAGTGGATAACCCACTAAAAAAATGTGTAGTTCATGGTGTAAAAGTAAATGAAAATATTGATAAATCATTGAAGAATACCAACAATACAAAGTATAAAGATAAATCAATCAAAACCAGTTTTAAACCAGATATTGCTAAAAAGGATGAAAGTAAGAAATTAACTACCGAAAATCAGACTGAAGAATCGAAGAGTAAAGTCACTGAAAAGTCAAGTTCATTAATAGAGAAGGTGATGGAAAATATAAAGAAACATGAATTTACTTATATTATTGATCAGGATACGGATCGAATTACTTATATCAGGAAGTTCTTTGGAGAATTGAAAAACAAGATAGATTCAGAAAAATCATTTAAAAAGGCCACTACTATTACAAATAAAAGAAATGAAGAACAAGAAATGAAAAATGAAATAATTAATGATCGAGAACGTGATCTTGACCAAAATCTTGGCTATCATCATCATTCAACTTCTCTTAATTATGATCATGTATATCATGCTATGATGTCAAATCATAAGAATAAGAATGAAATTGAAAACTTCGATTGTCAAAATAAACCTATGGTAAATATCAGAGATAGTCGGTTGTATCAATACAAATTTGGACATCGTTATCTTAAGGTTGTTGATATTAAAGAATTTAAAAAAAAGCTGAGTATGTCATTGACAAAAGAAGAAAAGGAAATTTTAGATAAAATTACTCAAAATGAAAAATATTATAATATGTTCTTAAATGAATTGGAGGAAATACAAATGCAAAAAGAAATGGAAAAAATGAAAAGGAATAATGTCAATGATCCTGAAAATGAAGATAATAATATATATACAGATAAAAAGATAAAAAATGAAAATAATTTGGCATTTAGAGATAATAGTAAGTAATAACTATATATATATATACATGTATATATTTTGGTTATTATTTTATTGATTTTTAATATTTTTTTATTATTAAATTTACAAAATATGATAATTATATATTATTTAAAAAAATAAAAAAATAATAAAAAAGTTTTACAAATAAGAGCAAAACCGGGAACTACGGAGAATGATTATTCATTATCGAAAGATCAAAAGGAAATTATTATTAATGGGAATGAAAAAAGTATTGATATATCTCCTAATATGGATCCAACCTTTGGCCCCTGGGAACAAAATATTCAAAGTATGAATGAGAAAGAACAAGAAAAAAATAATAAAATACAAGATCATCATGAAAATGAAATTTCAGATATAGCAGATAAAGAAATTCAATCCAATCGAAAAATTGTTGAAGTTTTCAATAACAAACCAACGTCACCGTTAAAAGTTTTCAATGATAATGTTGTTACCAATGATTTTTCTAATGAAAAGAACAATGTTAATATTAACAATTCTTCATTAAAGAACAATTTAAATGTTAATGGTAATGACAATAATCTTAATATTCATTCTAATTCTAGTGATAAAGATAAGACGATTATTAATGGAATCAATGCAGATACCATGAATAAAAGCAATAACACTAATAAAAATATCACCTCAGAAACTGAAAAATTACTTAATGGTGAAGATCCAGATGGTATATTAGATTGGTGTGATAATCTAGATCAAACAAATCTTGATAACATCGGATTAATATAGTAATATTTCTTTAATTTTTATCTCTCTCTTTTTTTTTTTTTTTTTTTTTATAATAGAATAAAACTAACAATAACATTAGAAACTAATGTAATATTATAAATATTAAAAAAAGTTTGTATAAAATTATATACATATATATTCAATATATCATAATTATAATTATAGATGGTAAAATATATTATAATTAATTTATATTTATCACAATATAAATAATAATTATTATTTTTTTTTTTTTATTTCTTTTTCATTATTTAAATGTATATTTTAAATTATTAAATAATATAAATATAAATTAATAATTAAATAAATATAAATTAAAAATGATAATAATAATAATATTAATAATAATAATAAAAATAAAAAATAAACCAATATTGAAAAAAAAAAATTTTTTTATTTGGTTATATTTTTAACCTATTATTATTATTATTTAATTTTTATCTTTGATTTTTATTTGTAAATATTAATATTATATATATACGTTAACTTTATTCAAGTCTATTATTTTTGTTATTATTATTATTATTATTATTATTATTATTATTATTATTATTATTATTATTATTATTATTATTATTATTATTATTATTATTATTATTATTATTATTATAGTGTTTATTAGTGTTATATTTGAAAAAAAAATATTATTAATATTATTATATTTTTTTCCTTTGTATCATGGAATTTCTATATTTTTTTTTTTTTTTTTTAAAAAAAAAAAAAAAAATTAAAATAATGAAAAAAGCATATAAGAATATAAAAAAAAATATTTTAGTCTTATTTATTCTTAATTTTTTTTTTTTTTTAATAAAAAATACCTAAGTTAATAAATAAACAATAAATTAAAAATATCTAAATAATAATTTAAATAAAAAACTATTATATAAATTTTTATATTATTATTTATATTATTATTATTATTATTTACAATTTAAAGATAATTTATTAAAAAAAAATAATTTCTTTTATTACAAAGACTATTACAATTACATAAGCAATTATTAATATAATTATTACAATTTTGTTTAATAAAAATTAATTAACTAATAATAATAATAATAATAATTGTTTTATTATTATTTATTTATTTATTAACATAAGATCAATAATAAATGTTGAAAATGAAGAATGAATGAATAAAAAAAATAAAAAGAAACCTATTGATATAGATCAAATATTTGGTTCATATGTACAAGTTGGTACGAGTTTTTTTTTTTTTTTTTTTTTTTTTTAAACTAGGAATAAATTTTATTTAATAAAATTTTTTTACATTAATATTACTATAGTATGTTATGAGTTCCGAGGAAGAATTGGCCTCAAACTCTTCCCAATAATAATGATAAATCTATGAAGATATAAATTATTATTCGAATCTAATGGTATACAAATTTATCAGAGTGTAAAAATCAATAATTAACAACAGGTATAACCATTAGTAAGGAATTCAATAAGTCCCATTAAATATGAAATCGGGAAAGAAGACTTACTCGAAGGTGATTGAAAGATATTATTAATAAAATGCCTTCTTTCTCCCGAAACAATTTTTAATATTTCATATACTGCATTTTCACCAAGAAGGAAACATAGTACATAAAATTTAATATTATCATCATAATTTTCTTCTTTGTTATGAAAATTCATTGGTTTCTCGAAAGAAGAAGAAGAAAGAAGAAATAAAATAAAAAAAAATAATCCAAAAGATTTTCATGAAAATGAATTTTCAAATATGGTGGTTAAAGAAATTTAGTCTTATTAAGGAATTGTCAATGAATTTAAAAACAAATTAAATAATCTTTAATGACAGTGCTATTGTTATACTTGTTTTTTTTGAAAAGAACAATATATTAAACAATACTAATTTTAACTGTAATTACAGTTATCTTAATATTATCTTTTTTTAATAAAGTTTTCCATTATTATTTATTAAATATGATATTTATCTTAGTTTATTATATAATATATATACATTAAATTCTCTATTTTCAGTATTAAGAAAAAAAATATTATTGTTATATTAGTTTTTATAGTATAATTTTTTTTATACTTTTTATTTAAATTGCTGAACCATAGTTTTTTTTTTTTTTTTTTTTTTTTTTTTTTTTTTTAATAAAATAAAATGAATTAGTTAAAAAAATATCTAAGCATATATATATATATATATATAAATAGCTTTATTCTTAAGTATTATATATAAAAAACAAAAAATAAAAGACAAAAAATCAAAAATAAAAAAAAAAAAATAAATATATTATTATTTATTAAATTCATAAATCTATTGATTATTTGTAATCATTCCTAAATATTAATATCACATATTATTATTATTTTTTTTATTATATTTTCTTTTTTTAATATCTATATATATTTTTGTTATTTACTTATTCTTTTTAATATATTTTCATTTTTTAACTATTTTCTGTTACAATTAGAGTAGATTCGGCATCAGGTTCATTATTTACTTCAGTTGAAGCTTCAGTTACTTCATTTGTAGTAGTGGTAGTGGTAGGGTCAGGTTCATCATTTTTGTTGGCTTTCTCGTTATCGTTTTTATCTATTCCAGAATCATTTATAAAGTTATTGATATCTGGTGATGGATTATTTTCTTCAATATTATTATTACTATCTACACTATTATTAATTTCATTGGCAACTGGATTATTATTATTTTGAATACTAGAAATTTCGTTTCTATGAATAATAATATTTTGTAATAGATCTACTTGCTCATTGAAAGGTTTTTTGGAAAGGTGATCGAAATTCTTTAATTTATAAATATTGACATTACCTTCATCATCACTGATTAAAACAATAGGATAGGATTTAGAAAACTTTATACATGTTAATTTTCTATTCATTACTTGATGAACAATAATTGGATCCAAACTTTTTATCAATTTGTTTTGTTATAATCAAATTATATATATATTAGAGTTTATTCTTTTAGTAGTCAATTTATATGTTTCTATTATTATATTAAACATATATTTTTTATTTTATATTATTTTATTTTTTTTTACACATATTAATATATATAAATTCATAAACTTACATGGAAAATGATAAATCCCAAATTTCAATTCTTCCACTATTAGTAACGGCACCAAATACAGTTGAACACATTGGAGACCATTGAATATCAGTAATTGTGTCCTTTTTGAAATAAAAATAAATAATAATACATTAAAAATAAAATTTTTTATTATAATTAATTATTATATGATTTAAAAAAAAAAAAAGATATATATTTAAATTTCATTTATTTGTTACATTTATTTATTAATTTATTATCAATACTGTTCTATTTCTATCTTTACTCTTGAATTTTCATTTTTTTTTATTTAATTATTTTCTTTTTATTTTCTTATTTTTTATTCTATTTAAATTTTAAATTTTTTTATTTTTTTATTCTTTTATTTTTTTTTCATCTTCAATTACCTTTTCATTTTCAAATTTAAAGATAAACCGATCTTCATCCTGACTCCAGAGGCGAATTGTCCAATCGGAACTACAAGTTAAGAAGATATTAGGTAAGAATGGAGACCATCTGATCTTGTAAATAGGACCAGAATGACCAAAATAGGATTGTAAATATTGTTCGCTATAGGAACAAGAACATTTATGAATTACGCCATCTTCTGTACCAGCAAGATAACTTTTTTTTTTTTTAATTTTTAAATATATTTATAAAAATTACATATTTTTATTTACATATATAATTTAATATATATAAATACATATATATTAATATATAAGAATAACTAAAATTGAAAAAATATAATAATAGTTTTATTAAAAATTTTAATTACATATTAGAATCTTTTGAGTTGAAATCGAAACAGAGACCACCAGCTAATCTGGATATGAAAGATGGAATTTTTTTCTTTTTATATAATTTTACATTATTTTCTGTTTTATTATTATTATTATTATTAGAAGAGTCTGGAAGATCTTGTTCAGTTACTCTTTTCATGAACATCAATTCTTTTTAGTATTATTATTATTTATTTATTTAAAAATATTATAAGCATTTGAAAAAAATGTTTAATATTGTTATTTATAAATAAATTTGGAATGTATTTATATATAATTTTAATATATATATGTATAAATATAAAAATAATGTTAAAATAATATAAAAATAAATAATAAAAAAAATATTAATATAAATGAAAATTTATATATAAGTGTGTATATATATATTTATTATTAGATATGAATATATATATATATATATATATATTATTATTATTATTATTATTATTATTATTATTATTATTATTATTATTATTATTATTATTATTATTATTATTATTACATTATTATTATCATTTTATTATTATTATTATTATTATTATTATTATTATTATTATTATTATTATTATTATTATTATTATTATTATTACATTATTATTATCATTACTATACTAGTTTACCTGTAAATTCAAGACCATGATTAAGATTCCATTGAATAACTCTACCATCAGTAGAGATAGTCATCAATATTTCACCCTTACTTTGTTCATCTCCTAAGATACGTTCTCTTTCTACCCATTTCATATCCCATACTGGATCATTATGTTTACCACCACTTTCACTAATAATTAGAATAAGAAAAAAAATAATTAATATATAAATAATTATATATATAAATATTAATTTAAATATAAATAATTAAATATAATTATATAATGAGGTTAAAATATAAATAATATTTGTTGTATATAATATATTAATTTAGATAAATAACAATATATATATATATCTATATTTATATTTATATAAAGAGGTTTTATATCCATATTTACTGATTTTCTAAAACTGGTATGTTGCTTTTAGATCTTATATCAAATATAACTACACGACCATCCATAAAACCTGCAGCAAGTAAATTAGGATTAGACTGAGAGAAATCAATAGTAGTGACAGGTGTATCTAATTTAAATACTCTAGATGGATACTAAATATTTAAAGATGAATTAAAACAGTCAAATATATATATACATATATTATGAATTAAAAGGTAAATTATAACATAAATATATACAATAATTTATATATTTACTTCTGAATTCTTTAAGGACCAACATAAAATTAAACCCTTTGGAGCATTATTATTAGATGTACTTTTTAATTCTTCATATGATACAGCAATAATATCCTAAAAACAATCAAAAAAAAGGATATAAAATAAAATAAAAATAAAAATTATTATTATTATTAATATTGTTATTTTTAGAAATGATTTATAAATATTTAATTTTTTTTTAAAAAATATTAATTTCATTCTATTAATTTAGATATAAATTATAAGTACTTCGCATTTTTTATTCCATGCAATTTCAGTAACATTTCGTCCTCTAGAAAGATCACATTTAAAACTCCAGAGGAATGGTAATGAAGGTAATTTTGCATCTAAAAGGAAATTTGTTACTTTATTTATTTAATTGAATATATTGTTGTAGAATAATTATAATTTTTTTTTTTTTAATAAATATAAATGTTTAAAAAAAAAATAAATATAATTAATATTTGAAAAAATATTTTTTATATATTAATAAATATAAATTTATTACAATTAGTATCAGGTTCATCATTATTTTCATCATTTTCATCAAATTCTTCATTTTCTTCCTCTTCATCTTCTTCATCCGAGTTAAGAGAACTAGAACTTTTCTTGGGCGTTTTCTTCTGAGGTTTTTTAGGTCCTTTTAAGGAAGGCAAATCTCTGTATTCGACCAATAAATCATAATAATTATTGGATACAACAGCACATTCCATAATATGTAATGAATTTATAATATTTTCTTGATTTAACTTTTTTTCATAATTATTATTAAATTTTTTTTTAATTATTTTAAAAAAGTTTGAAATAAAAAAAAAGTATAAATATAATAATAATTTTTATAATAGATAGTTTATTTGCATATTTTAAATTAGTATATTAATTATATTATATATAAGTGAATATATATAATACTTACAGAGGATAAAGAAACAGCTGTAGCTATAGTTTTATCACTGGAATCATTATTAAGTTTATTTTGAATATTGGTTGACATTGAACCGTCAAAAGTACTTCCGATAACACTATTAGAATTATTGACAGATTCTGAGTTCATTTCTGTTTGGAACATAGATTTTCCTAATGTACTTGAATTTAACATCATGGTAGATTGTTGCGTTAATGAGGATTCACTTACCATATTTAATGCTCCAGATATATTTTCCATGGACTCTTGATTTGTATCCTTATCTCCAGATGATTCACTTTTTTTTTTTTTTTTTATTTATTAATTTATATTTAAAATATGTTTTTATTATACATAAAGTTTAATAATTTTAAAGTTTAAATAAAGGTAAATTTTTTATATAAGTTAATATTTATTATATAAAGAAAAAATAACACAGAATAAATATTTAAAATTATTTATATAACAATAATAGTATGATAATGATAATAATAGTAATAATAATAGTAATAATAGTAATAATAGTAATAATAATAGTAATAATAATAATAATAATAATAATAATAATAATAATAATAATAATATTTCTTACTAATAATCCAAGAAATCATCATTTTGATTTGATTGTTGTTCCGACATTTTCATACTATCATAAATATCCCATACATTAGCTTGAGTCTGTTGGTTTGTTTTTATTACAAGTTCTGTTTGCATTTCTTTTTCCTTTGGATCATTATTAATGGTTTGACTAATTTTATCTATAAAGTTATCATTATTCTTCTTATTTTGTAATAACTGTTTATTTTATTTTATTTTATTATATTTTATTATTTTTTTTATTATAATATATTATAGATACATATATATTTAAATAAAGAAGTTAATAATAAAAAGGATTAAAAAAGAGAATGGTTAGAATTTATTTTATTTTAACAAATATTTTAAAATATATAATATATATTTTTACTTGTTGATATCTTGTATTTTCATCCTGAAGTTCAGTTGCATTGGGAATATCAGAAAATACAGTTTTATTTTGCATATCAAATAAACATATAGTTGGAGTTTCCGTTAAAGTAATGTATATTCTTTTATTAGGATTGACTTCGATTTTTTTGTCAGCATCTTTTGATAATAAATAAAATGTACTTTCACCTTTTTCTATTATTATTATTATTATTATTATTATTATTATTATTATTATTTTAAATTGTTATAATATATATATATATATATATATATATATAATTTTCAAAATTAGTAGAGAAAAAGATGATAATTTAATAATTTTATATATATATATATATATATATATTATTATTATTATTATTATTAATTATTATTATTATTATTATTATTATTATTAATTATTATTATTATTATTATTATTATTATTAATTATTATTATTATTATTATTATTGTTGTTGTTGTTGTTATTATAAAATTAAAATAATAAATTTAAAAATAAATAAATAAATAAATAAATATAAAAAAAAAGAACTAAATATACTTTTATTTATATTATTATTATTATTTTATATATATATATTAACCTATTTCATTTTCACTATCACTCGATAAAGCACTTTCATGCTTTTCTAAGGAAGTAGGCATTTTACTTCCTTGAGATATAGAATCGGATTGTCTCATTTGTGACGCCATAGAATAAGATTTTGTTAATTGAGATTCAAAAAATGATATATATTCTGTATAAGATTGTTCCTTTTTTTTTTTTTTTTTTGTCATATTTATAAATTAAAGGTGGATATGAAACATGAAATGTTAAATTTTTTATATATAAATTATTTTAATCATTAATCAGGTTTAGTATAATGTATTTATAATATAAAAAATAATAATAATAATAAATAAATAAAAAGTATATATTATTATATAAGTTAAATTTTCTTTTCTTTTCTTTTTGTTTACTTTTGTTAAAGAAGATAAGGAAACATCGGACTGAGAAGATGTACTTCCTGTTTTTTGAGGTTTACCAGCATTTTTATTGGGATTTATCATAGGTAATGGGGTGACATCATTACCATTTTTATCAAATATTTGAACTTTATTTGGTTGATTGACAAGAGAATTATTTTCTTTAATATTCGGAAAAGGATTTTTACGATTATAACGATACCTTGATGTCATCATAGACATACGGGAGGTCATCATTGAAGTTGCCATACTCTTCTTACTATGAAGTATTTAATTTTAATATAAATAATGATAAATAAAGCCATTAGAATCGAGTTTTTAAATAAACTCTTCTTGTTTATTACAGAATTGAATTTCTGGTATATAAAGTAAAGCAATAATTATGCTCTATTTTTTGGTTTATATGTATTGATAAATATTTTGTATTTATTTTATGGTAATTTTTTTTTTTTTTTAATTTAATTTATCATACCTTTTAAAAAAAGAAGAGTTTGACGTATTTTTTTTTTGAGAGCTCATTTTTTTTTTTTTTTTTTTTCGATTAATTTTTATCTATTTTTATTTTTATTCTTATTTGTGTTTTTCTATTTATAATACTATTTTATAGAAAATTGTATGTATTATATTTGCTTTTTTCATTAAATTATTTTGAATGAATTATTATTATTATTATTATTATTATTTTATTATTTTATTACTCCAGATATTATTATTATATAATTTCTAATTATTTATTATTCTAAATCTAAAGAAATAAGAAAGTAAATGGATTTAATTTTTTTTTTTTTTTTTTTTTTTTTTTTAATTTAAATTTTTTTTATTTAAAATATTAAGTTTGTAATAGTAAAAATCAATTAAAGTTTTTATTTCTAATTTTTATAAAAAATAAAAAGTTTTACTAATTTTTTAAATTAATTAATAATTTTTATTTTAAACTTTCTAATGATTTAAAAAAAATGTTACACTACATATTTTTGTTATTTTATATGTTATTTATTATTTTATATATTAAAATTTTATAATATAAAAAAAATAATTTAAAGAAAGTGATGAACTCCGAATGATTTATATAAAATTTTTATAGTAAATAATTTTTATAAAATTGTTTATTTCTTTTTTTTTTTTTATTTATTTATTTACTGCTATTATCGATTATGGTATATTTTTCCTAAAAAAAAAAAAAAATAATAATAATAATAATAAAAAATATTAATAATAAAACCAAAAATCAAGTTAAAATATAACTATATCTGTCATTTTTTTTATTTAATATAAGAATTTTTATTTATTAATAATTTATTTATTTTTATATTTATTAATTATTATTTATTTATTTATTTATTTATTTTTTTTTTTGTTATTAATATTTTATTATGATGAGTATAAGAATTATATATTAATTATTTATATTAGTTATATGTATATATATATAAAATAAAAAAATTATAATAAAGTTTCAAAATTAGAGAGAAAAAAAAAAAAACTTTTCAAAATTAAAAGAACTTTATTAACAAGATTAATAAAGGTTGAATAATTTATTAAATATTAATAATAACGAATTAAGAACAAGAATAATACTTTTAATTCATTAATAAAAGAAAATAAAAAAAATAGTTTAAATAAATATATAGGTATTTTTTTTATTTCATTTTATTGTTAAAAGTTTATATTATTGAAATGTTTTTATCAATAAAAATATGAATATATAATAAAAATATGGTTTGATATATTATGTTATATTATAAAATCAGGATACTATCAGATTATATTAACAAAAAATTTATAATTATTATTACTATTTATACATTTATACTATACTAAGTTATAATCAAAAATACTTTTAACATATATACTAATTTTGAATGACAAAAGAATAAAAAATTAATTTTATAATAATATAGGTTATTAATAAATCTTTTACTTAAATAAAATTTTTATCATTTTTTATTTTAAAGTATAATGAATTTTACAATAGTATATGTTGATATACATTAATTAAAATATATTAAATATAAAAAATATATGGTGAGAATTAAGATAATATCAAGATAAAAAAATATATAACAAAATAGATATTGTAGATTTAAATTATTTGAAAATATAAATATAATTTTTTTTTATTTCATTTTTTTTTTTAATTTTTTAAAAAATTTAATAAAAAAAAAATATGTGGGGATAAATATATTTATGTAGTTTTTTTTTTTTTTTTTTTTTTTTTTTTTTTTTTTGTTAGTTTGTTTGTTTTTGTTTTGTTGTTGTTATTTGTTTGTTTGTTTGTTTCTGTATAAAACATTTAATTAGGTAAAAAAAAAAAAAAAAAAAAAAAAAAAAAAAAAAAAAAAAAAGGAATTATAATTGAAATTAGAATTTAGAATAGATTTGAAATTTTATTTGAAATTTGAATTTAAATTTATATTAAATTTCATTTTTCAGTTTTTTCTTCTTCTTTTTTAATTTACCAACCAACTTTATTTATTATATGTCTATGTAAATTTGGATAAAAGTCCATATTTAAGATTTCAGCACTTGAAGTTTCTTTTACTAAAACAACTTTTGCTGTAGTATTATTGAAATCATTAATTTCAATATCGTCATTACTTGAATCATAGCATATATCCATTTGATTTTCAAATTTTCTATTTGATTGTGGGTTTAAATTATATTCAGTGTTTGTTGAGAAAAATTTCTAGATTTATTTTCAAATCAAAAAAAATAATAATAACATGATATTTATAAAAATATATATTTAATTTTAAATTTTTTTTTTTTTTTTTTAAAAAAAAAATAATCAATATATAATTTTAAGTGTATAGAAAATTAAAAATTAAAAAATAATAATAATTAATAATTTTCAATTTATATTTTAAATAAAAAATAGAAAAATAAAAATATAATAATAAATATAAAATTCATTTTTACATATTAAATGTATTAATAATATTAATTTTATATTAATTCAATACCTTGGTTTGTTCATTATCATAGTCATCATTTCTACTTCTTTTACTCATTTCAAATAATAGTAATATTTAGTTTAAAAATACGATAGTATTTACGTTTATTTTAATTTTTATTGTTATTATTTTTTTTTTCATATATATATATATTTAGTTTCGTTGGTATTATTTTAATTCTTAAATAATTCTTTTTAAAATGTATGATATTATTTAAGAATTTAAAATATGAATTTTATGTTTTATTTATTACTTTTTTTTTTTTCTAGTTCTCTTTGAATAAATGGAATAATGAATATTTATAATATTTAAAATATATAATGATATTTTCAAATAATTTACTATTTTTTGTTTTGAAATTTGAAATGATAAATTATTTAAAATAAAACTATAAATAAAAAAAGTTTAAACAAAAAAAAAATATATATATATATATATAGTTAATTATTTATATTTTATTTAGATATTTATTTATTCATTTAATAAGAATATTATATTTAATTAATTTATTAAGTATATTTATTTAATTATTCTAATTATTTATTTAATGATCTAGTATTTATTTATTTAATTAAATGATACAGATTTTATAAAAATAGAATGAAAGATTTTTTTTAAAAAAAAATTTTTTTTATAATTTTAATATATATTTAATATAATTCAAAATTGAGAAAAGTTTAAATTTTATTTAAAATAAATAATGAAATGATAAATAAATAAAATGAATATTAATATAAGTTCATTTCTTGTTTCTATTTTTTATAATTTTTTATATCATTGATTTAAAAGTTATTTATAAAATAAAAAAATATATATTTATCTGTTTTATTATTAAACTATTATAAAGCTATTTATCATTCATCAGTATATATATACAAAAATGAATAATTAAGTTTATTTTTTTTCCATATTATTTTTATTATTTTGGTTTTGCTTTTTCTATTTTCAATATTTATTATTCTATTCTTTTTTTTTTAAAAAAATTATTAAAAAGAAAAAAGCAAAGTCAAAAATAAACACAAACTACTTAATAAATTATAATATATTTAATATTAAATGATATATATCTTTTAATATTTATTAATAAATTATAATATATTTAATATTAATTATATAATATTTAATAATCATAAAATAATTCTAATTATTATTAAACTTTAATAATTAATAAAATAATTTTAAATTTTTTGTTTAGAAATAAATCCAATCATGCTTTAATCTTCATTTATTTATTAATATATTATATATATAATTGATCGTAGAAATTATATATTAATTTAAATTAAACATTATACTGTTAATATATAGCAACTATTTTATTTTAATACCAAAAATAAAAAAAAACAATTTTAAACGTGAAAAATTTTAATTAAAAAAAAGATTAAAATTAAAATAATACAAAATATATAAATAAATAAATAAATAAATAATAAATAAATAATAAATAATAAATAAATAAATAATAAATAATAAATAATAAATAATAATAAATAATAAATAATAAATAATAAATAACAATAAATAATAAATAACAATAAATAATAAATAATAAATAATAAATAATAAATAATAAATAATAAATAATAAATAATAAATAATAAATAATAAATAATAAATAATAAATAATAAATAATAAATAATAAATAATAAATAATAAATAATAAATAATAAATAAATAATAAATAATAAATAATAATATTAAATTAATATTATTTAGATTTACACAAAGTTTATAGTGTTTGACACTTTAATTTTTTTTTTTTAATTATTATTATATGTATATTTATTTTATTTTTATTTTATTATTTTATAAATATATAAATATATTTATTTATATTAAAAAAAAAAAAAAATAAAAGTAAAAAGTAAAAATGAAAATTTGATAATACAAATAAGAAATATAAAAAAAAAAATTATTTTATAATAATAAAAAAAAAACTTTTAAAATTTCAATATTAAAAGTTTAAATTAGTTATATATGAATAGAAATTTTAGATTGAATGAAATATTTTCAATATATATATATATAAAGAAAAGAAAATAAAAGAAGAGAAAAGAAAGATATTCAATATAAAAATTACTGTTATTATTATTATTATTTAAATAACAATAATTTGTATAAAATAATTTATTTAAATATTATTGATAAATTATTGTAATCTTTTTATTTTTATTTTTATTTATTTAATTTATTTTTTTTTTTTTTTTTTTTTTTTTTTTTTTTTTTGATTTTTTTTAAAAAACAAAAAAAACAAAAAAAAAAAAAAAACTATATTGAAGCTTCTTCTTTCTTTTCTTCTTTCTTTTCTACTATTTCATTTGTTTCTTCCACGGTAGTAGTAGTGGTAGTGATGGTTTCATCAGCGGTTGTCGTTTTATTTTCAGATTTATTTAAATTTTCTAATGTAGAGGAAAGATTGGCCAGAGCTTTATTCTCTGGATTTTTAAGTTTATTAATTTTATCGGCTAATTGAGCTAAAGCTTCGGCTACAGCATTAGAAGCACCTGGGGTGGTAGAAGTTGGAGTTGGAGTTTCATAAAGATTAGGATCCGGAGTTTCAGTAAACCACGATAGTTCAAGTGTATCATCTATTCCTTCTACTTTTTTACCATAGGCAAGAGCCTTTTTATTTTTACAATGAATAATATTATTCAAAGAAATATTAATAGATATTATTATAATTTATTTATTTGAATTGTTGATACATATTATTATTATTTTTTATTATAATTTAATTTATAAAATATTATTATAATTGATATTAATTATTTTAATTTTTGATTTTACTTGTTCTGCTTCACGACGAGTTTGATAATGCACAATAGCAGATAGACCATCTTTACTGACATAATAATTTTCTACTAAACCAAATAGCTATATAAATTATTATAATAATAGTATGGAAAAAAAAAAATTAATAATAATAACAATTATATGATATTTATTAAATTATTAAATTGAAATAAATTATTAATAAATAAATATATTAATAAATAAATAAATAAATAAATAAATAAAAATAAAAAAAAAAAAATATATAATTTAAATATAAAATTTATATAAATATTTTTTTTTTGGTATTATAATAAAAATATTTATAATTACTTCAAAGTGATGCTTAATTGTGGATTGATTTTCTTTTGAAAAACCTTTAATTAATAATTTAGTGGGTCGATTATCCAATTTAAATGAACGACCTCCTCTTCCCCAAGGATATAAACCTCTTCCACGAGCACGATAGCCACCTCTTCCCCTTAAGGAAAGGGTAGAGGCTGTTGAAGTAGCAGTTAAAGAGGAAGGATCAATTCCAAGGGATTGTGCCTTTGATTTTTAATAAATTAATAAAATAATATATAGTAATAATAATATTATATATATATAATAATTTACAAAATAATTTTATATAATAAAAAATATATATTTTTATTGAATATTAATAATATTATATATATTAAAAATATTAGCATTCAGTCGATTTATTTTATTTTTTTTTTATTTTATTTCCTTATTATTTTTTAAAAATTTATTTATTTATTTTAATTTTTTTATTTTTTAGGTTTACCTCCGCTTTTAGTGATTCAACTTTTTCTTTTAGAGATTGTTCTTCTGTTGTTAATTTAGTGGTTGTTTCGGTGGATTTTTCAGTTTCTTCTGTAGGTTTAGTGGCTGTAGTACTTGTAGTATCTGTTGAAGTTTCTGGTTTGTTGGGTTCTTTAGGTTGTTGTAATATATTACCAGCTAGTACTTTAATATGTTGTGGAGATGCATTCATAATATGTTTAACAGATTCCGTAATCAATTTAATATTATTTAAAATTTCTTCTTTTTCTGGTTTAGTGAGTCCCGGATTTTCTACTTGTTTCATGAATGCTTTTTGTTTTTCTAATTGTTTGCTAATCATTGATTTTTTCATTTTATTGATTTGATCCATTTCTTCTGATGATAGTGGAGGTTCTTGTTTTTCTTCTTCTGCTGATTTTGAATTGGAAGTGGTATTAGCATTAGCATTAGCATTTACATCATTTTCATTAGTTGTTGAATTTTCATTTTCCTCTGTTTCAGTTTTAGCCCAATAGAGTTTAACGAAACGATTACCAAAAATTGGATCTGGACTACTGTAAGCTTGATTAGCTTCACTATATTGACTAAATTGAATGGTAGCTTTGTAATGTCTTGGATCAAGATTTATATTTATAATAGTACCAAATTTTTTGAAATAATTATTGATTTTGTCAATAGCAAAATGTTCAACGGGTATATTTTCTATATTTAATATAGGTTGTTTTACTGATGATTGTCTATGTCTACTAAAGCCACCTCTTCCTCTTCCTCTTCCTCTGCCTCTACCTCTATTATTCGTTATATTTTGAGAACTATTATTTTGTTTTGAATTGTCATTATTTGATTGATTCAATAAATTCTGATCCTCATTTGTAATTTTATTATTTAAATTATTATTATTGTTGTTATCAATGACACTATTTCCCCACTGTGATGGACCAATATTCGATTTATAGGATGGTTGTTCAGGATCATAACCTTCGGTATTCACTATTTAAATGAAACATTAAATAATATACATATGTACATCACAAAAATAAATAAATATATAAACATATAAATATAAATATATAATTATAATACATATAATATATAGATAAAATTATATTTTTTTTTTAAAAAAAAAATGAAATAATATATAAAATAATATACAGTTCAGTTATATATATATTTAATAAATTAATTTAATATATAATATGTTAATATATATAAATATATAAATATTTTATAAAAATAATTTACTTACGAAATGAATTATCATTATCAAATACATTATTTCTATTCATAAATTGATTATAAAAGTTATTTTGATTCATTCCTGGCATCATTCTGGGTGGTATATTGTTATTCATCATATTATCAAAGTTTCTTCTATTAGTAGCACCTAATTCATCTACTACAATTCTATCCATACCATGATCAAATGGACACATATTTCCTCTTAAACAATAACCCTTTTCTATTATATTGAATTAAAATAAATTTACGACAGTCATTAATATTTAAATTAAAAAATAAAACGAATTAAAATAAAACATTCATAGTATAATATTTATATAATTATAAAATATTATATATATATATATAAGTTAATAAAAATATTATGTATAATATTAAAAATATGGAAAAAAGATTAATATTTTTTTTTTTTGATTTTTTTTTTTAAATTCTTTATTTGTATATATATATATATATTAAACTACTTGAATTATTTTTTCATTTTACCATCATAATCTATACATCTTTGTCTTGGATGCATTCCATTATTATTATTATTGTTTCTAAACTGTTGTTGATTTCTACCACGGAAGCGATTTTGATTATTTTGTTCATTTAAATTATTATTATTATTATTACGAATATATTTTCCATTTCCTTTTGGATTATCATTATCATTTTCATTTCTTCTTCTTTTCCCCAATTTATTATCATTATTCGAATTATTATTGTTGTTATCTTTTTCTTGTGAATTATTTTTTTGAAAGGAATTTCTATTATTTTGATGTCTATTATCATTGTGTTCTCTATTCGATGATTTATTATTGGATTTATTATCCGTTCTATGCTTTTTATTTGATTGTTGTGTTTGTTCTTCATGCTCCGGTTTTCTTGTAATAGAAGAAGATCTACTATCCTTAGTTTTTCTTCTATGCTTGAAATTTCTATCATCATCGGAATGATCACTGTCTTCTTTTCGTTCCTTTACATCATCTCTAGAACGTTTTGAATATGAAGAATTATTATTATTATTATTATTATTATTATTATTTTCTGAATATCCTGGAAGATATGATTTTGTTTCAATAATTTTAAATAATTGATTGACAAAATTTTCGGTTTCTAATAATAAAATAATTGGATGTTTTATAATTAATATTATTCAAAAAATTATATAATTTTATTTCTAATTGGAACCTAAAATTAATATAGAAATTTTACCTGTCTTTAAAAATTCCTCTAATTGACTAATACATAAATTTTTTAATTCTTTATTAGGAGCATCATGTTCAATTAAGGCAATAACATAATCAGCTGAAAATTATTAATTTTAAATAAAAAAAAAAAAAAAGAAAAAATAAAAATTATTTAGTATCCTATTTATAAAATAATCTTTATAGAGATATATTAAAATAAATTTTACATAAATTTACCTAAAGTATCTGGATCAGCATCACAACTTAATGTATTTATTAATTAAAAATTTTTTATCAGCATTAATAAATTCTTATCATTATCTTTATTATTAATTTTTATTTTTTTTAAAAAAATTTATATAATTCTAAAAATGTTTAAGCTAAATTCGAAATCTAAATACTATTTATTTATTTATTTATTTATTTATTTATTTTTTAATTTTATATAAATATATTATTTAAATTTACTAAATATGGATCATTATATATACTATATTTATTAAATTCATTATTATAATTTTTCTTATTAAATATATTTTGATTTTTAAATTTATATGGCAATTGAAGATCATAAAATAAATCTATGTTCTTCCAATATATAAATATTTATATCCATCTATTTATTCGTTAATTATTTTCATCTTTCAAAAAAATTCATATAATTTTAATAAATAAAAAAACATAATATATATAATAATAATAATAATAATAATAATAATAATAATAATAATAATAATAATAATAATAATATATATATATATATATATATTAAAAAATAAATTTTACATTGGTTCCAAAATTGTAATTAAATGGGGTTTAAGTAATTCTTTAGCTTCATTATCTATTATCATTTTGCTGGTATATGGTATATATTTTTATGTATAATGAATAAATGGAGTTTTATAAATGTAAAAAAAATAAAAATAAAAATAAAATAAAGAAAAAAATATATATATATTATATTTTAATATCCCTATTTTACTTTTAAATTTGAATTGAATGAAAGGAATATTTTTTTATAAAAAATATATAAAATAATTAGATTAATATAAAATTATTGATATATATATATATATATATATTTTTTTTTTCTTTAAAAAAATATTTATTTTTTTAATTATTAAAAATTCATAAATAAATTTTTTAAAAATATATAAAAAAAATATCATATATGCTTATTTATTAAATAATTATTATAAAATATATATTAGATTTACAAACTTTCGATATTTTCAATAAACATTTACTTTTTACTTTATTAAAATTGAGGGTATACAATGTAATATAAAATAATTTTATATTATATATATATTAATAACAAATTGAAAAAAAAAAAAGTAATAATAATAATAAATAAATAAATATAAAACTGTATAGATGGAAATTCTTTTTAGAATTTTTACTAATTATCTTTAAAATTTCTTTATGTTTTATTTATTTTTTAATAATTGTAGAAAAAATCAAATTTTTTTTAAATAAAAAAAAAATGGGAAGATTTATATAAATTTTGAAAAATATTTTATTAATTATTATTTATATTAAAATTTTAAAATTAAATATTTTAAAAAAAAATTAAGAAAATTATATATAATTAAAAATAATAATATTATATATAATTAAAAATGGTTATTTATTATATCAATAATTATTAAGATATTAAGATTTCTGTTAAATAATATTTTAATTTTATATATTTTAATTTTCTTATTACACAAAGATTTATAATATTACATTAATACATGAATGTTTAGAATAAGTGGCTTGATTGAATATATCTATACAAATTGTAATAAGATGAAATTAATATTTATAAAATGGATTAAAAAAAACATTAATATATTATATATTAATAATTATATATATATTTTAATAATTTTCTATATACACAGAAAAAATGCCACTTTAAGCATTTAAAAAAGATAATTTAGTTTAGATGAAAGCACCTTCAATTTTTAATAATAAAAATATTTCAAATTAACTTCTTATAAATAATGATCTTAGATAGTATTTAAAATTATGGAACTTTTAAATTATTAAATAGATATATAAAAATACCTTTTTCAAAACATCACCCTATATTTCATGTCTTATAATTAGAACTTTTTATTTCTACTCCTAAATAATAACTCAAAAGACTTTTTTTTTTATTTTTACAAATTAAATATAAACTAATAATAAGACTTATAGCGAAATAATTATAAAATAAAATTAAATTGAAAATATAGAAAATATAATTAACATTTAAAAAATAAATATATAATAATTATAAAAATAATTAAAATAAATAGCTAAAAATATATGAATAATTGAATAAAATTAATAAATTAATTTAGGAGTAAAAAATATAAATAAATAAATTTATATTTTTTTTATTACTGAAAAGAGATAACATAATATTTTTTATTGGTGGAAGTATAAAAAAAAAAGATTTATCTAAAACAGAAAATCTGTAATATGCCATACTTTTTCATTATTTAAAAGATAATGAAAATAAAGTAAAATTATAGTTGATATACGTCTATCTCACATTAATAATTAATCATTTAATACTGAATAATAAAAATATATAAATATAATTTTAAATTAAAATAAAAAATTATAATAATATAGAATTAAATAAATATAGTAAATTTTTAAATTCATTACAATAGACATATTTAGTAAGAAAATTTACATTTCCAAAAAAAAAAAAAAAAAGAAATTTGAAAAAAAAAAAAAAATACTCTTCCTCCCTCCTTCCAGTGGGGTTTATCGATACGATTTTAAATACCATATTTCTGCCCAATAAGAAGATTCATTCCGTAAAAAATCAATATATATATTATTTTCAAATATTCCTTTTTATTATAAAATAATAGGACAAAATGTATATTTTTACTCTATTATAACAAAAACAACATATTAGAAAAAAAAGGAAGAAATATTATTTTATATACCAAATGGAGGGATGAATATTTTAATATGAAAGTAGAGCAGGAAATACACTTATTTTAAAATTTTATTTGAAACTTTAATAAATATAAGAATTATTACAAATTTATTAAGACTATTGAATATAGTATAAAAATAAATGAATTCTTAATTATTATTTAAAAAAGTAATAATAATAATATAAAATATAAATTTTATATAATCATTAATTATGATGTATGAAATTAAATAAAATATAATATTATATCTATAAGTAAAAAAAAAAAAAAAAAAAAAAAAAAAAAAAAAAAATAAATATAGAAGAAGGGAAAAAAAGGTTTTATTAATTAATAAAATATTTAGAAAAATTAATAAAATAAATTTTTTTAATGACGAAATAGATAATTTTTTTAAACAGGAATTAACGAGAGAGGAACTACAGTCTCTCATATCAACTCTTCAGACTCTCACCGGGTTCTTTGCTATATCGTTTCGACTCGGACCTCTCCCTAAGCCAGACTAATAATGAAAGACATTCCTTATACGCCGCTTTTTACGACGGACTTCTTTTTAGTGATCTCTTGAATTATCATCAAGGAAGGAAGGAACAACTACACTAATCCTCTCACAGATCAAGTGCTCTCCGCAATAGCAATTATATAGTTTAATTGTACAGGAATACTTACCATGACGAAAGAAAAATCAACTTCATTAGTAGGGAAAAACACCCTGGTGGTCACAGGATCGATCCAGAAACCTTATGTGTATTAGTACCAAGTACTAATCCTTGGATATAAAGTGGAAATATATGGATTAAAGAGAAAATTAATGAAGTAAATTATACAAAAATTATTAATAAATGAATAAGAAAAAAATTAATAATCAATTAGTTTTAGTTTTAGATAATAGATAATAATAAAAAATAGATTAAAATAAGATAAATAAATTTTAAAACATTAAAAAATTTTTTCTTTTTTCTGTGGATTTCGAATTTATGGGCTTTTCTTTTACTATTTGTATATAAATATATTTTTTATATTTATTTATATAGGTTTTTTTATTAATACAATTTTTATATATGAATATAGTTAATTATTTTTGATATAATTTATTTAATATCATTATAATTTAAAAAATTCCAATTTTTGATGAAAAAAAAATTTTTTAAATTGCTAATATTAATTCTTTTTTTGGTATTACAATAAATATTTTATAACCAATTTTATTTTCTTAGTATTATTATTATTATTATTATTATTTTTTTTTTTTATATAATAATGTTATTGGTATAATAACAAAATTCAATCCTTCTATTTTATTTTAAGAGGGAAGGAATTTTTATTTATAAATTTGTCCTTTTATTTTAAAAGAAGTATAAAAAAATTTTTTTTAAAAACAAATTTTTCTTTTCAGTTTTAAAAAAAAAAAAAATCAAATAAACGTTGAAAATTTCATAATCATGAACTAATACTATAATTTTACTTTTTTTCACCAATCTTTTTTGTTTATTTATTTATTATTCTTTTTATTTTTATTTTTTTTAATTCCTTTTATTTTATTTTATTTTATTTTTTTTTTTTTTTTTTTATATATATATATATATAAATTATAATTTTTTATATATTATATATTATATATTTGTACTAAAACTAAAACTTTATTTTTTTTTTACCAATCTTTTTGTTTATTTATTTATTATTCTTTTTATTTTTATTTTTTTTTAATTTTTTTTATTTTTTTTTTTTTATATATAAATTATAATTTTTTAAATATTATATAAGATATTTTTAAACTTTATATTCAAATTATTTATTCATTTGAATAGATAATTTTTTTTTTTTTTTTTTTTAATTTGTTTTAAATTATAATTGACATAATAATATAATATAATACGATAAATAAATAAAATATTTATTTAAATTTTTTTAAAAAAAAATTAATTTTTAATAATATATATAAACGAATTTTTAGTAATCGTTTTTTTTTTTAACTTTTACAATTATATATTTTTAATTATATAATTTATGTAGATTAAGCAGCAGCAGCAGATGAAGCAGCAGCAGTTCGAGTTCTTTGAATCATATTTATTAAAATAAAAACAATCATCATCATAAGAACAGAATCCACTCCTTTTTCAACTTCTATTGTATACATTTTACTGAATATACCATTCTTTTTAAATGAACAAAGTAAAGAAGAATTATCTTGATTATAAATTTCAAAATTATTTTTTAAAAAGTGACCTTTCATTTTTAAATTTGCTGTTTCATTAAGAGCTTCATTAGATAATACAATGTCAATACTATTTCCAAATTTTTTTTTGAAAATGACCTTATAAGATGAATTTGATTTCTGAATGATTAAATCTATTGATGTAAAATGATTTTTTTTTTCATATTCAAAAATAACATTATCGTGTATCACATCACAAAATTTACCTTTTTCACATTGATATAATTCTTTTCCATTTTTGTTGTATACTTTATAATTAATTTTATACAATAACTTTGTTGAATTTTCAATTTGAAAAACTGTACGTTTTTTAGAAACGAAGTTTTCATCTAAAGCACAAATTCTTTCATTACTACTTAACATTTTATTTTTATTTTTTATTTAAATATATTCTTTTTTTTTTATTATTATTTTAATTCTTTTTTATTTATATATATTACTGTTTTTACAAAAAAAAATATATATATTTTTTCAAAATAGTTTGAGTATTGATATTTTTTGTTTTTTTTTAATTAAACTAAATTATATATATATATATAAAAAACAATAAAAATATGTATATATATATTTAAAATAGAAAAGAAATAAAGAATAACGTAGATATCTATACTTTTTTTTTTTATTAATATAAATGAATAAAAAAAAACAAAAAGTATAAAAGTAAAAATTAGAACATAAATGGAATATTAACTATTTTTATTTTTATTTTTATTTTTATTATTATTATTATTTATTCTAAAGAATGACTAATAATATTTCTTTTTATGAAAAAGGTTTAAATTAATTTTTTTTTTTTTTTTTTTGTCATATTTTATTTTAAATATAATTAAAAAGTTTAACTAATAATAATTTAAATATAAAACTTTCCATTAATATTTTTATAATCATATAACAATATTAATTTTATTATTATTATTATTTATTATTTATTACTATTTCATTTATGTTTCATCTATCATTAATTATTAAATATTGTTGAAATATAAAGTTTATTTTAGTTATTATTTTGTTTAATAATTTATTTTATAATATTTTATGATTTGTGTTACACACTTAGAATATTTATGTAGACTACGTACTAGAACATATACCAAATAATGTACTGCTCATGCTGATTATAACATGTAATTTTATAATTATTAAAAAGACGAGTTTAATAAATAAATAAACAAAAATCTAAATTACATTTTCAAACAAAAAATATTTATTAATTTTTTATTTGTTACTATATTAATATAATTATTATTATTAATTGTTATTATTATATAAATAAATAAATAAATAAATAAATAAATTATTATATAAGTCATAATAAATAAATAAAAATAAATAAATAAATAAATAAATAAATAAATAAATAAACAAATAAATAAATAAATAAATAAAAATAAATAAATAAATGGTTTATACAATATTATCATAAGGGGGAGGAGCATTTCGCAAAATTTCATTTCGGAAAGTTTCATTTCGGAAAATTTACATAAAAAGTTGTAAAATTTTTAATAAATAAATAAATTAATAATAAAATAAATAAATATTATATATATTTTAAATAAAAAACTAAATAAATAAAAATAAATATATAAAACTATAATAAATAAATAAATTTTAAAATTAAATTTTTAAAAAAAAATATATATATATGTATGGTCATATATATATTAAATATACATTATATAATAATAAATATTCATTAGAATTAACGCTTTAAAAAAATAAAATATTTTATCATATGTTTTAAACGTTTTATAATTTTTTAAAATATATATAAGAATTTTATATATATAAAAAAAATAAGTATTAATAATTTAAAAGATGTAAAGGATATAATTTAAAATATAATTGTTAAATTTAAAATATAATTATTAAAAAAAATATTAAAAAATAATATTTAAATAACTAATTGATCATTTTACACCTTTTAAGTCCTTGCGCAGTATTTTAAAAATCTTAAATTGCTAATAAATTTTTTTAATAAAAGAAATATTTATAAATAATTCAGTAAAAAAAAAAAAAAAAAAAAAAGATGAGGACATCATAAAAAAGGGAGCTAAAAGTAGCACAAAATTAGGATGATTTTAGGTGGTATCAATTTTTTTATTTTATATTTTATATTTTATATTTTTTATTTTTATTTTATATTTTATATTTTATATTTTTTATTTTTATTTTATATTTTATATTTTTTTTTATTTTATATTTTATATTTTATATTTTTATTTTATATTTTATATTTTTTATATTTTTTATATTTTTTTTTTTTATTTTTTATTTTTTATTTTTTATTTTATATTTTTTATTTTTTATTTTATATTTTTTATTTTTATTTTTTATTTTTTATTTTATATGTATATATATATATATATATATATTTTTTTTTTTATTTTTTATTTTTATTTTATATTTTATATTTTATATTTTATATTTTTTTTATATTTTATACTTTATATTTTTTTTTTTTTTTTTATATTTTTATATTTTATATTTTTTATTTTATATTTTATAATTCTTTTTTTTTTTATTTTATTTTTTTATTTTTTATTTTTTATTTTATATTTTTTATTTTATATTTTATAATTCTTTTTTTTTTTTTATTTTTTTATTATTTATTTATTTATTTTATTATTTATTTATCTATTTATTAAAATTTTGCGAAATGAAACTTTTCCGAAATGAACTTTTGCGAAATGACACAAAAAATTTTGCGAAATGAAACTTTTCCGAAATGAATTTTTGCGAAATGACACACACTCTTATCATAATTATTTATCCCTAATAATAATAAATATATAAATAAAATATTTCTGTTTGATAGTATTATGTAGTGTAACCTTAAATGTTACCATTAATGTTAAACTATTATAGAAAAATGATTATAAATAACATGTTATGATATATTCTTAAATGAATAGGCCTTTCCTAAGGTAAAAGCAATAAGAAAAATAAATAAAATCATAAAATATAAATATCATTTCCGATTTAAATGTCATATTTAACAGATTAAGAGACTAACTGATCTAGTGAATCATTAATAATTATTAATATTGGAATTCAACGTATTAAACATTCGTAAAATATTAAAATAAAGATACCATAGGTAATTCTAAAAAAACTTCAACAAAAGCAACAAATACATCAAATACAACAGTTACTGACGTCCCCGTTGTAGTAGAATCCCCAAATATTCAAACGAATGCAATTAATAAATTTCATATTCAAGATTTTAAAATTACAAATGAAAACTTTCACAAATATTATATTGGGTAGTTATATATCAAAGAATATAAAAATATAAACATCAATATAAAACATTTAAAGTATAATAGTACTGTTATGACTTTAATATTGAACAGCCTCAATGAATATACAAAAAGTCTTTTAAAAAATTACACAAGTGCGTATATTTAATGATAAAAGAATTTAAAAAAAAGAAAAAAAAAAAAATTTTTTTTTCAGAAACAGGCCAATCCGGACTATATGAAATCGAAACGAAAGTAAAGAAATTAGAAATTCGAAACGATGCCTTTAATCTGTATTTAGATAATTTTAACAAATTATTTTAAAGAATATAAGAACTGAGTGAAGTGTAAGGATTGGGTTGATCCGACAAGTCAGTACACTTTAGAAAAAAAGAAAAACAAGCTTTATAATAAAATGTTTAATTAATCCATAAAAAAAAAAATTTAGATGATAATTATTATTAATTAACCGATGTAATATTTCGAATTTCTTAATTGTTATTTAAAAATAATACGAAGAAAAATATTTTCATTCGTGAAGTCCGTACTATTCATACTTTTAAAGGAAAAACAATTTTAAAATGTATAAATAACATTATAGAAGTGTTTAGAAAACTATTAGTAATAATTAAAAGTATCAAAGTTCCTGAATTAGATTTTAATTGATGAAAATGAATCTTATTGAAAAAAGAATAATATAATTTCCAAAATACAAATTTCTAAATTCGTTTTGGCTATAATACAAACCAAAAGAATCTTTGAATTTCTATAATTTTTAATTCAGAAAGAATATTAAAGAAATTATTAATAATAATTAATAAAAAAAAAATTTTTTACAAAAATGCGTTGAAGTGTGAGTCGAACCCATGAAGTAATGGACATGGCTACAGTAACTTATCATTAAACCATGACTCTAATTTTACTAACTAAAGATTTTGTTAAACAGTCCGCCTCTAGAATTTAGATACCAGACGAATCTAATAGTTAGGCAAAAACATATGCTAAATGTAACTAGAGATGTCTTAAATATATCCAATATTAAAGATGTAATTAGATTAAACACATAATTTTTGGCTTTGAAATATATATAATTAATATATAAGCTATAATGTATTAATATAAAAGTATTTAATTAAGATTAATTATTTAAGTGCTAATAATTTTTTATCATAAAATATATTAATAAAGTTGGCATATTTAAAAACCCAAAATTCCTGACTCTTTAACAATTATAATTATATATTATAATATTATTATTTATAGTTAATCATCCATTTTTAATTATATATAATTTTTTAATTCGTTATATCCAATAAAAATCGTGATATAGTGTTTGGTACTTCAAATATAATATTTTTAATCCTTTTTTTTTTTTTTTTTTTTTTTTTTTTTTTATCATAAAACACCTTTTTCTTTTCTTTTTAAGTATTATATTATTCTTATTTCAATAAAACAAAAACAAAAAGAAAATCTTTTATTAATAAAATAAATATTTTATTATGATTTTTATTATTATTACTATTATTATAATAGTAATTATAATAAAATCATGATAGTTTTAGTTAAGAGGACATTTTATTGTCACAAAATATATGTTGGTATAAATATTTTATTATATCATTTAATAGATTTATTTATTAATAAATATATAAAGATATGAATATAAAAAAAAAAAGAAAAAATAATTTTATTTTTATCTTTTATTATTTTTTTAATAGTATTGTAATTGTTAATGATAGAAAAATATTTTTTTTTTTTTCAAGGTATTTATAAATTTACATAGACATTAAAACTTTTGCAAAATCTTCATTGGATAATTTGATTTCATCAATATTTATGGGTATATTATGTGCAATGATAGAAGATAATAAATGGGCACACTATTTTAAGTATTAAAAAAAAAAAAATTTTTTTTAATAGCATAAATAAATATTAATTATTTAATTAATTAATTACTTCTTAAATATTCAATATATATATTTCTATTATTTATTTATTTATCTATTTATTTATTAATAATTTATATATATATATTTATTTACCATATTTTCTTTTTGAAATACAATTACTTTTTTATATTTTGAAGTTTTTGAAAATTTATGTAATAAAAAATAATCAGATTTCATATTAGAGCTATTTTATTAAATTTCAAATATATATATATATAAAAAAAACTAAATTAAATAAAAATAATGATAATAAAAATAAAATAATATTTACCTTCAGTAATATATTTATCGCAAGAACTAAATAATATTTAAGATGAAAAAAATAATTATGTTATTAGATAAAAAATAATATTAATTTCTTTTTAATTCCCCTTTTTTTTAATTTATGTTTTTTTTTTTAATATTTAATTTTTTTTGTATTTTATTTTTTCTTTTTTTTCTTTTTTTTTTTAAAAAAATATTAATTTTGCATATGTATATATAAATTTAGTATTTAAAATAAATTACCAGTAATAAACTTCAGGTAGACAAATAACTTTTTCAAATTTATTAATGTTAACTCTATATAAGATTTGATTTGAATTTGAAATTATTTTTTGTACTAAATTTATTATAAAATTCATAAAGAAAGATTATTTATTAAATATATTAAATAATAAAAAAATAATAATAGAATATAATAAAAAAAAGTTGTTTATTATTATTATTATTATTATTATTATTAATACTTTTAAATTTATCAATAATATTTAATGCATCTAATGCAATATCAGCATAGTTACAATATAACCTAAATAATTATATATACATTTATATATATATATATATATATATATTAAAAATATTTTATTAAAACAATTATTACAATTTATTTATTATTATAACAAATTATTATTTTTGCTACCATTCTAAAACATCGTCACTTAGTTCTTTTTTATTTTTAAAAAACTCAATTATAATTTGATAAATATCAGAAGGACTCACTTCGGTTTTAAATGGATAGTCATTTTTATCCATCATTTTATATACTACAAAAATTTCATTTAATAAATAGTAATAAATAAAACAAAATATAAGAATTTAAAATTTAAAAGAATTAAAAAATAAAAAAAAAAATTTTTTTTATACTGTATTATATATATATTTTATTAATTTTTAAAGTTTTTTTTTTCTTTTTTTAAATTAAATATCTAATTTGTTATTTTTTTTTATAATATAAATTTAAAAAAAAAAATTAAATGTAACAAATTAACTTTTAAAACAACAAATTGGCAACTTTTTTTTTTAATTTTTAATATTTTTTTTTTTGTTTTTGTTTTTGTTTTTGTTTTTTGTTTTTTTATTATCAATATTTAATTTTCTTTATTAGTACTTAAAATATTTAAATAATTTATAAGTAATTTGAAAAAAAAAAAAATTAAAAGAACAAATTAAAATATAAAATAAAATAAAATAAAATAAAAAAATAAAATAAAATAAAAATTAAGTAAAAATAGTAAAAATAATAATAATAAAAAAATGTCAAGTGAAACTGTTGATATTATTAATGTAAATATAAAAAAGGGAGAAGAAGAAGCCACTTCTTCCAGTAATACTATTAATGATGAAATGTTAAATACAGAAGAAAATCTAAATGAAGTAAAGGAAGAAGAAGAAGAAACTGTGAACTATAATTTATCGAATTTAAAAAGTTTATTAAGTCAACAAGATCTTCTTAAAAAACATTTAAGTGAACTTAAAAAAAATAGTATTGATAATATATACAATGAAAATAAAGAATTTTTAGATTATTTTCATGAAAAATATGATACAAATATATATGGAGATAACTCTTCCGATAATGAATTAAAAAAATTACAAAAAAAAAAATATACCTATTTAAATTCAACAGAATCCATTGAAGATTACAATAGACCCTTATTAAATGTTTCAAAGGCATATGATGATAAAAAATTGAAAGAGAAAGAAGAAAATGAGCAAAAATATCGTACCTTAAGTTATGGATTATCTAATGATAGTTCAGAAGATAATATAGACCCAAAAGAATATTTAAAAAAAAACATATTTAATGTTTTAATGCCAGGAATTGAAGAGTTACTATTGTAATTATTATCTTTAATGGTTTATATATATATATGTATATTAATATTAATTAAATTTAATATAGTTAGTTTAAAAAAAAAATCTTTTTAATAATATATAGAAGCAAACAAAGACAAAAACAAAAAATTCAACTAAACAAATAAACTTATTTAATATACATATAAAATAAAAATTATCTACATATATATATAGAAATATTAAAAAAAATGAAGAAGGTCAAGGAAAAGAAATTAAAGATCCAATTAACTGGCTGGCGAATGTATGTAGTTTAAAAAAAAAGGAGAAGGATTAAATATATAATCAATTATATAAAATTTAATAATAATACATAAAAATAAAAACTAATTACTATTCAAATTTTTATAATATATATATATAAATATATTTTTTACTAATACTACCATATTTAAATATTAACTTTTTTACTATTATATTTTAATTGTTAAAAATATATTTATTTTATTATTTTGATATATTATTTAGTATTTGAAAAACAATAATCCCTATAAAAATAAAAATGAATAAATAAGTACTAATATTTTTTTTTTTTTTAAAAAAAAAAAAAGAAAAAAGAAATACAATAATCTATTATACAAAATCATCATTTAATATCCTATACATTATGTTTAAATTAATAATAATAATAATCATATCTACATATTAAAAACCAAAAACTTCAAAAATGATAATAAATATTTGGAATAATAATGATAATTATTAAAGATAATAAATTAGAAGCCAAAAACTATAAAAAATAAAGATAATAGATATTGAAAATAATTATGATATTAAATAAATAATGATAATTAGTAAAGATAATAAATAATCATTGAAACTAAATTTATATTATATAAAAATATAAGTAATATTCAATAATTTATACTTTCTAATAACATATAAATTATAAATAATTTTTTTTTTTTTTTTACCATGGTTATAAATATTCCAAATTTTTATAATTTTTAATTTAGTTACATTAAATAAAAAAATTAAAATAATAAAATAAAATAATACATATATTTTTTCAAAATTTTTATTACTACTACTACTACAACTACTATTACTATTATTATTATTATTATTATTATTATAATATTTATAATATTTTTTTTTTAATTATATTAAACTATATATATATATTTATAACTTTTTTAATTATTTAGTAGTAATACAGTGGAGAAAAAAATACTATTTTTAAAAATCAAACTTTTTTTTCTTTTATTTATATTGTTATTATATTTTATATTTTATTCTTTTTTTAACTTTGTCATAATAAAGTTCATAAAATAAATACACACACATATATATATATATAGAGAGAGAGAGATACACATTTATATATAATAATATTAATTTAATATAATATAAAATAAACGTTTAAATGAAAAGAAAAAAATTATGTCTTTTCATTTATTCATATAAATATATTTATACTCTTTTATTTATTAATTTATTTATTTATTTATTTATTTTTTTTTTTTTTTATTTTTTTTTTATTTTTTTTTTTTGTTTGTTTGTTTATTTGTTTGTTTGTTTTGTTGTTATTTGCTTTAATTATTAATATTATTAATATTATTAATATTATAATTATTTATTTATTTATTTGCATTTTTATTTATTTATTTATATATTTTATTTTTACATGATTTATTTAATTTCTCTTTTGAATTATTAAATATATTATTTATAATATTTTTTTTTTAGTTTAATTATTTATTATATATTATTTTATTTTATTTATTTTTTATTTTTTTTTATTTTTTTTATTTTTTTATTTTTTTACTTTTTATTTTTTATATTTTTTTTTATATTTTGTATAATTTATTATAGAATATCTACTGATTAATCTATATTGCTTATAAATTATTAATTTTGTTTTTATTTATATATATTTTTTATTTCATTTTTTTATTTTATTGCATTATTTTTTTTCTTTTTATTTTTTTTTTTAAAAAAAATCAAACTTATTTATCCTTTTCAACAGCATCTTTAATTAAACGTAATACAGATCTCCATAATAAGAATGTAACAACAATTTCCCAGAACATAAATATAGAAATTAAGAGAACAGCAGTAAGTAATTTCCAGTGATACATATAATAACGTAAACCATGGAAACGGGCTTCAAAGTTTAATTTAGCTGAATTTAAATGTAATTCCTTAGTTGATAAAGTAAGAACAGCTTTGGTAGTTGATACTTCCTATTAATAATTTAATATAATTTCAAAATACAAAACATATAATATATAATATTTATATAGATATATAAAAAAGATAAAAAATGATAAATTTGAAAAAAAAAAATAATTATAAAATAAATAATTAATACATTATTATTCTAACTTGGTATTAAAATTAATAATGAAGAATATTTATATACATATATTATTTTTTTTTTTTCTTACTTCATCTTCCATGTAACTTTCAATTAAAGGTAAGAAAATAGTTTGTGATTCTTGAGTAACTTCAAAGAAGTTTGGAACAGATTTAACAATGGATTCGACATTCTTTTGAATAAATGATTTGTACTTAACAATACACTGGTTAAAATATATTTAAAAATTAAATATATTGTATATTCATTATTTTGAAATAGTAATAATAATAATAATAATAATAATAATAATAATAATAATAATAATAATAATAATAATAATAATAATAATAATAATAATAATAATAATAATAATAATAATAATAATAAATTTATAAAAATAAAAAATAAAATATTATATTATTTAATATAATATTTATTATATACAAATAATAAATTATAATAATATATATATAATATACATAACAATAATAATAATAAAATATCGAATTTTTAGTTTATATTTATTATAAGAAACTTTATATTATTATGAAATTTACTGGTCTACTGGAATAAGCAACAGTTTCATTTAAAGAATTCTTAAAAGTTAAATTAATCATGAAATTTCCAAGATCGTAGTTATGCTTAGAATCTGGTACATTTAATTCCATTAATACATTGTAATATTGACCACCAGTTAAAATACCATTTTGCTATAGAAATTAACAATAATAATAGCAAAATTATTATTTTTATTTATATAATTAATATATTATTGAGTTATATAACAAATTATATATAAATATTGTCTTTTTTTTTTTTTTTTTTTTTTTTTTTTTGTATTATTTTCTGTTATTGATTATGATATTTACTCTCCAGGAATTTAATGATAAATCAACTTCAGCAGTTGGTTGTTCAATATTATTGCTAATTGATTATAATTTCATTGTATAAATGTTTGTTTGATTTAACAATAATAATCGAAAATTAATAAAGTTTCAATGTAATAAAAAAGAATTTTAATTTAAAAGTTATAGATAAAGAAGGATAATATTAATCAATGATAATTTGAAATATATTTTTTATTTTTTATAAAAATATGTATGTATAAATTTATTGTTTATTTACTAGTATTGGAAGTAGACTGGAAGACTGTGAGCAATTTGAGGAATATATAAGAAATAGAATAAGCAATAACCAAGAATAGAGAAAACTAACATGGCAAATAATATAATGAAGAAAATGAATAAACTAAGGAAACGTCTTTGAGCTTCACCAGAAACTAAGAATATTTTAATTTCCTCTATTAATTCTGAAACCTTTTGCCTTATTGAAGTAGGATTACCAGAATTTGTTGGTTTTGATTCCTTTAATATAAAGATAAATAGAGATGAATTTGGAGAATAATAATAATAATAGTATTGATAATATTGATAAAAATTTAGTAATTAACATCGACTTTTAAATAAAATTTAGTTGTTTTATATGAATAATAAATACTTTTTTTTTTTTATTTTGAAATTAAATTTCAGAATTTATTTATTTATTTATTTAAAATTTCATTATCATTTTGTTTTTTACATTTATTTATTTTTAAGTTCAGATAAAGTATTAATAAACATTTTATAACATTAAACATATAAATAAAAAACAATAATAATAAAAATAGTTACCGTTCCTGTATTTTCCTTCAAAGGTTTTTTTAAATCATCCATGCTTTTTTTTTTTTTATTATTATTAATTTACTTTATTTATTTTATTTCTATTTTTAATATTTTTTTTTTTAATTTCAAATTTATATATATATATATATATAAATTTTTTATTATTGTTATTTTTTATTTTTTATTTTTTATTTTTTCTATTTTAAAAATTTTTTTAAAAAAAAAAAAGAAAAAATGGTTTATTTGTTTTATATTAATTATGCCTATGTAAAATTAATAAAAAGAAAAAAATAATTAAATATAATTAAAAATTTATTTTATCATTCACTTATTTATATATATATATTATATTTATTTATTTATTTATTATTAGATAAAAAATAAAAATAAAATAAATATTTAAATAAATAATATTTAATAAAATACAATAAATAATATTTAAAAAATGGGATTACTATTTATTATTTATTTATTCATTTACTTTTATTACTTAAATTATTTAGTATTAAAGTTTAAATGAATAATGGATATAAGTTGGTATAATTAATTTTTAAAAAAGAGTTTCAAATTAAAATTAATTTTTGATTGGAGGTGAAAACTTTATTAGTTTCAGAGTATGAAGCAAATTTTCATATATATAAAAAATAAAAAATAAAAAAATACAATTAAAATAATTTAAAGAAAAAAATCATTTCATTTCATTTTTTTTTTATAAAAAATAAGTTATCAAATCTGTTATGTTCATCTATTTATTTTATATATTTTATTTTTATTTTATTTTATTTTTTTTTTTTTATGTTTGTGTATATAATAAACAATAAAAATTCCTTTTTTTTTTTTTTTTTTTTTAAATAAAATTAACTTAATTGTATTATTCTACATATATAGTAAAGATAAAAATGAATTTATGATAAATTTAATTTATTAAAAAATGTTTAGAAGTGTAATTTTTTTTTATTTTTCATTATTTAATATATATATATTTATATTCATTTAGATAATATTATTATTTTATAAAAATAATAATAATAATATTTAAAATATTAAAAAAAAAATAATTTTTTAAAAAATATTAATAAAGATTTTCCTTTTTAATTCATTTATTATTTAATTATTACTATTTTTTTTATTTTATTTTACTGATGTTTTCCTTTAATAATGATTATTCCCAATGGAATAACCATTTATAACATCCTTTAATTCCTCCATTTTCCCATTCTTTTCCCCCTAACCACATTTCTGATGCACAATCCAACTTACATAAAATACTAGCTCCTTTCCATGTTAAAACTCTGGAATCAATATCTCTGGGACTAGTAATTACTGTAGGTGAGATTATGGCTGTACCATTACCGGAATTTACATTAACTCCATTGGGACCCTTTCGATTGGTGACTCCTCGAATATTGGTCTTTTTATTAGTGGATTTTCTTTTGTCTTCAGTAGCAGCATTCCCACTTCTATTTCCATCATTCTTTATTTCATGTTGTATTGCAGAATTAAGAATTCCTTGAGGAAGAAGAACATGTAACCAATGAGAGACACGATCTTCAATCATTTTACTTAATCCAGGAATCATACCACCACCACCAATAACCAAAATACTGGAATAAATTTTTCGAATACGATCTTCTATATCTTTTTCTTTTCTAGAATTTGTTCCATTAAATTCCCATCCTTCAGAGATTGTGGTAACATAGGTTGAAATACTTTGTGCAATAGCAACATCTAAAGGTTGAGATACCTTTTCAAATATTTCATTATTATCTTGAGTATCATTGATGGTAATGACATTCCTATGATTAGTGTCATTATTATTAGTATCATCATGACTTTTAGTCTCTTCAATTGATTCAACATCAATGTCCATATTAGAATTAGTTTTATTTAGTTTATGATTAGTGGCTGTAACGGATTCTGATTTTACTTCTTCTTTTAAATTAATAGCTGAAGCGGTATTAGGTGAAGGACATTCACTATTCGTATCAACATCCATCGTTGAGTTTTGGGTATTGTTATTGGTATGAGTTGGATTTTGTAATTTGATATAATCATCTAAAAGAACAATTTCTTCAACAGATCTTTCATTCATATAATTATTTTTTGAATCAACAAGATAATGTAATTTATTTCTAAAATCGATCATATGTGTTTTAAATAATAACTGAATATATATATAATATTATTATATTAAAATTTGAATAATAATGATAACAACAATTATATATTCATTAATAAATTAAAAATTAAAAATAAATATAATAATAATAATAATAATAATAATAATAATAATAATAATAAAGGATAAATTTTAATTTATGAATTTAAATAATAAATTTTATATATAAAGAGAGACAAAGAAGGAGATAAATAAAGATTTCTTACCATAGGAGCCATAACCACTTCATCATATACTTTTAATGAAAATACACGAGTATCTTTATCAGGCACTCTAACATAAAAGGTATAAACTCTACAAGTTAAATCAGACTATACAAAAATAATGATTATAAATAAATGATAAATAAATATATATATAAATATATTTTAAAATTAAAAAAAATTACTTTACATTTACATAAGAATAATTATAATATCATATAATTAAATATTTTGTTTTATTATGTATTTTAATTATATATATATATATATATAATTAAAATATTACATAAAAAAAAAAAAAAAAAAAAAAAAATTTTTTTTATTGTACCTCAATAACAGTACAAAAACGTTCTTTAAGTTCTTGTGCTAATTGCCAATCATAAGCTAGATTTAAATCTATTTCTGAATAAGGGAAGGCATTATGAATTAATAATGCCATAAATAATAATGTTATATCATCACCACCGTATTTTAAATTCATTCTTATTTATTATATAAAATAAATAAATAAAAAGATAAACAAACATATATAAATATTTATAGTAATAAATATTATTTAAATATATATATATATATTAATATATTAAATATACTTATTCACATTTATATTGAGTATAATAAAAATTTTTTTTGTTTTTATTTTATTTTATTTTTTTAATATATTTTTATATAAATAAATACCTTGTTTCTGGAATACAAAAACCATCCTCAATACAGGCTATACTTGTTTTTTGAGCACCAATATCAACAATACAAGACATGGAAAAACCAGCACCAAAAGCTGCACATACAGATTCCTAATTAATTAATAAATAAATAAATAAATAAATAAATAAATAAAAATAATTACACAAATTTTAAAAAATAATAATAATAATAATAATAAAAATAAATAATAAATATATATATATATAAATGTTTATATAAAATCTTTTAAAAATATATATAAAAATATATATTTATAAAAATATAAATATAATATTATTGCTTTTTTTGTTTGTTGTTTGTTTGTTTATATATATATATATTTTTTCATAACTTACTTGTTGTACAATGATTGCTTTAAAATTCATTTCTTTTAATAATAAACTAATTAATTCAGTAACATAAACTTTGTCATAGATATCAGGTATCACCAAAACTACATTGTAATCTTTATATTCATTTTTGGGTATTCCTAGTTCATTATTAATCACATAATTCCATATACGTTCTATATCTCCTAATACTACTTGTAAATTATCATAATCTTCTAAATTAAAAGTTCCATTCTTAATTGGATAAAATAAACGATAGCGCGATTTGGAATTATTGGTAATCTTCTCATCTTTTTTTACATATTTTTTTAATCTTAATGCCTATAAATAAAAAGATATAAATTAGATATTTAAAATATTTATGTTAAAAAATAAAAAATTAAAAAAAAAAAAAAAAAAAAAAAAAAAAAAAAAAAAAAAAAAAAAAAAACTTAAAAAAAATAAAAATAAAATAAAATAAAATAAAAAATAAAATAAAATAAAAAATAAAATAATCCTTAACATTTATATATATATATATATTTTTAATTTTTACTTTTAAACCAACAAAATATTTTTCTTTATTATTGGCTGTAGTCCATTCTATTTTATAGGGATCATTATGATCAGGAATAATTTCTGGTATAGATTGAATATTAAATTGTCGAACTTGACTGTGAGCATTAGGGGTAACTCTCATCTTAGCTAATCTCATTCTAAATTTTATATCTGCTTCCAATTCCTTTAAATATTCTTTAGTAATAATTAATTTATCGGAAAACATATAATTTTCATCATCGAAATTATCATTATTATTATTATTTCTATGTCTAGAATTATTTTTTTTTCTCCTTTTATTAACATGTTCTTCCTCTGAAGTATCCATTTCACCATTCTTATTGTCAATCTCATTAGGATTATTATCTCCTATGACTTCACTATTACTATTTTGATGGTTATCATTTTCATCATCATTATCATCATTATTATTATCAATAGAATTCTCATTTTCAGGAATTTGTAACGTTACACCAGAATCTTGGGGTGAAGCTTTCTGTTCCTCATTTTTTATATTTATTTTTAATGGAGTAACATCTCTAGCAATACAATGAGGTATTTCTTTTGGAAAAGCATCGGATGCTCTTCCTATTCTTAAATATCTTGAACCCGGATGAATGACAATAACATCGGAATAGTTCCTTTCAGGCTATTATTTTTTATATTTATTATAAAGAATAATTAATCAATTGTAATTAAAAAAAAAAAAAAAAAAAAAAAAAAAAAAAAGGAAAAGAAAAAGAAAAAGAAAAAGAAAATTTATTTTATAATAAATTTATATATATTATAATAATAGGATAAATATAATGAACAATAAGTTTTATATTAACTAATTAATAAAAGGGACAATAATGGTAATTTACATCAAGTGAAACATCATTTCCTTCATTTAAATATGATATATTTCCTTTTAAATAATTTGAAGTAGCCCCTTTTCTTATAACGAATGGTTGCATTGTACTAATTGTAGTTTTCTTTAAATTGACATGACTTTTTTTCATTCGATTAACCTCTTCTACTTTTTCTGTATTATAATTATTAACTTCATTATTTGTATTAGCCATTGGTTCCTTAGTTGCATTTGTAGTTTGTCCATTATTAGCATTATTTACTTGTATGTTATTATTATCAACAATTGTTGTTTTTATATTATTTGTTTCAACAGTTTGTGTATTATTGGTATCCCCTGTGACTCCAGTTTTATTATCCGTTATTATATTGCTTTTATCATTGGCTTGTTTATTATCTTTATCCTCTATTATTAAATTATTTTTATTTTCTGTCTGAGGATTATTATTATCATTATCATTATCATTATTATTATTACTTTCATTTAATGAAGAAGTATTAGTATTTTCATTTGAATTTCCATTTTCTAATGTAACATTTTCTGAATGAATAACATTTGAATTTTCAATTTTCAATTTTCTTTCATTTTCAGTATTATCATTTGTATCTTTTGAATATAAAAGTGATTTATATTATTATTAAAATGTTATTTTATTGTTTTTACTTAAATCTTCTTTAAATAATTGGATTTTAATTTAATTATTATTATTATTACTATTATTTTATATATACACATATATACCTTTTATATCAGATTCTTTTTTATTTTCAGTGACTTGAACATTACTTTCTATTTTTTTATCATTACTATTAATAGTATTTTCATTAATAATTTTATTTGAATTTTCATTTTTATTTCCGTCTTCATCACTATTAATTATATGATTTTTATTTTCTAAATTGATTTCCATAGATGAAGCATTATCATTTTCATTGACATCCATAATTTGAATTTCCTCTTTATTATTTAAATTTGGATTAGTATTATTATTGCTATTATCCATTTTAAAAAAAAAATATTATTAAAGATATTTAAATTTAAATATTGGTATATTATTATTTTTTTATTTATTATTTATTTTTAATAAAGATAATATCAATAAAAGATTTTCTATAAAAAGATTAATTTAAAACTTTTTTTTTTTGATTTCATAATTAAATTAAATGAAATTTTGAAATTTTACATTGAAAATAATAAAAATTTAAATTTATTATTTAAAAAAAAATTTTTTTTTTCTTTATTATTGATTTCTTATAAAATAAACTGATTTAATTTAAAAAATTTATATATTAATATACAGAAAATTTTATCTTATTTTTATTTTATTTCATAAAAATTATATAATACATAAAAATTTTTATGAAACAAATTTTTTAATTATATATAATTTATTATTTATTATCTTGTTTCGAAGTAAAATAAAAAAAAATTGTTTTTTATTCTTTAATATTATAAAAAAAAGTAAATAAATTTATTATTTAAAAAATGGATAAAGAATCAACATATTCAATATTAAAATTAGTGGCTTCCATGGCTATTTCAGTTGCTCTAAGTATTTTAATTAAGAAGAATACTGGAAATTCATCTAATGATACCACTATTACTAAAAATGTAGATTTCATTCATAATCATATAGAAGCCGAACCAATTAATGAAGATTTAGTCATGGTAATTTCAATAAATTCAACAAAATACATTTAATGCTTAAAAAATTATAAAATATATATTACAAATGTGTTTAAATATTGTTTTAATTATTGAAATCTTAAAATTTTTATTTAAAAAAAAAAAAAAAAAAAAAAAACAATTAGGCGTTAGTAGCAAGAATGGATTTAAAAATGTCTAAAGGAAAAACTACAGCACAAGTATATATTTAAAATTAAATTATTAATAGTATAAGAATTTACAAAAAAAAAAAAAAAAAAAAAAAAAAAAAAGACATTAAATTAATCTTCGAAATTTTATTACTAGTGTTGTCATGCTGCTGTTGCCTTAAATTCCATTGCTGATAAAAATGTATATCATATTTGTACATTATGAAGTTCAATAGTTCTTTTTTAACAATAAATAAATAAATATATTTTAGTATTATTAAATTTTATAATTTATTTTTTTTAATTAAAATTATAAATAAAAAAAAGGTATTGAATCAATGGAAGAACAATGGTCAACCAAAATATGTACTTAAATGTCAAACACAAGAAGATTTGTAAGCATTTTATAAATTTACAAATAATTTCTTTAAAAAAACCTTTTTTTTTTTACTTAAATTTAAAATTAAAAATGATATATAAATATTAATTTTTTTTATATATTATTTTATTTTATTTCATATTAAAAATTATATATACTATCATGAAATCCTTTTTTTTTTTTTATTTTATTTTTTATTTTTTATTTTTTATTTTTTATTTTTTATTTTTTATTTTTTATTTTTTATTTTTTATTTTTTATTTTTTATTTTTTATTTTTTATTTTTTATTTTTTATTTTTTATTTTTTATTTTTTATTTTTTATTTTTTATTTTTTATTTTTTATTTTTTATTTTTTATTTTTTATTTTTTATTTTTTATTTTTTATTTTTATTTTATTTTTATTTTTTTATTTTTATTTTTATTTTTATTATAAAAAGACATAATATTGCCAGAGAAGCAAGAAGAATGAATGTTCCAACTTATATTATTACAGATGCCGGACGTACCCAAATTCCAAGTGGTTCACAAACTGTTGTTGGTATTGGACCAGGTTAATACTGTTTATAAAAATTATTATAATATTATATTTTTTTTTAACAAATAAGAAAACTTATTAAATTTTTATTAAATTATCAATAAATTGTATATTGATTTTTGAAATATATTAATTTCTTTTTTTTTTTTTTTTTTTTTTTTTTTTTTTTTTTTTTTTTTTTTTTTTATATAGCTAAGAAGGAATTAATAGATGAAATTACAAAGGACCTTCAAAAATATTAATTTTTTTTTCTTTTTTTTTTTTTTTTAGTATTTTTCACATTACCTATCAAATTAAATTAAAATAATGTATATCAATTAATTTACTATTGAACTATTCAAAAATATGGAATATAATAATAAAAAAAAAAAAAATAAATAAATAATAATAATAATAATAATAAACAAGTGGTTTTTCTTTTTCTTTTTTTTCTTTTTTATACATTGAAATAAATAGTATAAATTTAAAATATAAAAAATGATATACACTTATATTTTAATAATTATTTATTTATATTATTACTTTTATATGATGTTCCTTTCTTTCTTTCTTTTTTTTTTTTTTTTTTTTTTTTTTTTTTTTTTTTTTTTATATAGCTAAGAAGGAATTAATAGATGAAATTACAAAGGACCTTCAAAAATATTAATTTTTTTTTCTTTTTTTTTTTTTTTAGTATTTTTCACATTACCTATCAAATTAAATTAAAATAATGTATATCAATTAATTTACTATTGAACTATTCAAAAATATGGAATATAATAATAAAAAAAAAAAAAAATAAATAATAATAATAATAATAAACAAGTGGTTTTTCTTTTTCTTTTTTTTCTTTTTTATACATTGAAATAAATAGTATAAATTTAAAATATAAAAAATGATATACACTTATATTTTAATAATTATTTATTTATATTATTACTTTTATATGATGTTCCTTTCTTTCTTTCTTTCTTTTTTTTTTTTTTTTTTTTTTTTTTTTTTTTTATTTGTAAAATATTTTTAATTGATATTTAAATTTTTTTTTCATTTCTTTTTTTTTTTTTTTTTTTGATTAGGTATAACAAAAAAAAAATAAATAAATAAAATTTTTTATGATTTATAATTTTATGTTACACTAATACTTATTATTTATTATTTATTATAAAAATATAATCTTATTTTTATTATAATTTCTATTATTATTATTATTATTTAATTATTCATTATTTATTATTTACTATTTATTATTATTTATTATTTATTACTATTATACTATTTATTATTTATTTATATATTTATTTATTTATTTATTTATTATATTATATTTTCATAGATAAAAGGTTTTATATTTTATTGTAATATCAAATTTATTATGATTGTATTGATATTTTCCATTTTTAAGCAGCAATAAGTTCTGGTTCCAATTTTTCTAATAAAATTAATATAAAAAATAATAATAACAGTGTTAATTATAAAATAAAATAAGAATTTTAAAAATATTATATATACATATAAAAAATAATTAAGATTAACAATTATTAATTGTTAATTTTATTTATTATTTTTTTTTATATTTTTATTATTATTATTGTTATCATTATTCTATTTACTTTCTGCTTTGACTTTTTGTTTCTTTTCTTCTTCAACATTTTCTTCTTCTTCTTCAACTTCAACCTTAGGTAATTCAGTGGTTGGCACTTCTGGTAATTTATTATTCAACTAATATTATTAAAAATAAGAAAATTTACAAAAAAATATATATATGTATGTATATATATATAATAATAATAATAATAAAATAAATTTTATTAGAGATTATTAATAAAATAAATATATTCAATAATTATAATTGGGTTGATATTTTTATTATATAATAAATAATATATATTTTAAAATTTTATTTATAATTACTTCTTCTTGTTGGATTTGAGCTAATTCATTTTCAATATCTTCTTCATCTTCTACAGTAAGAGCACCACCTAATAATTCAGAAATTTCCTATTATACATATAATATTTTTAAAAATTTTTGAATGATATTTAAAAAAAAAAAATAAAATAAATTAAAATATATATAATAATATTATTAATAACAATATATATTTATATATTAATTTGATATTAAATATATATATATATATATTTTTTTTTTCTTCTATTTTACATATATCTATCTTTATAAATTACATTTTGATAAGCAACAGCTTCAGCGGTTTCATTCATTAAGTCTTCCACCTTTTCAATAGACATTTCGTTATTAAGTTGTTTAAGAATTTCATTACCATTCTTTAAACCATCGAGTACTTGTTTTTCAACAACAGCATATTCAATACTATGTGTCTATTATTTATTTATTTTTTTTTTTTTTGGAAATAAAATTAATAATTATTTATAATGTCTATATGAATTCATTAATAATTATTATTTTCACAATATTTTATATTACCAATTCTTCAATATTTAATAATTGAGCATCAACTTTTTCAATTAACTGTTCTTGATACTTTTTTTTCTTTAAAGCTAATAAAGCCTTCTCTTTATTACCTTTCTTTATGTTTATTTTAGCAATTTCATATTCTCTATCGAGAACTGCTTGAATCTATTTCCAAATTTATTGATAAATTATTCATTTTATTATTTGAATAATATATATATGGATTTAACATAATGAAATTCGAATTTGAATTTGTTTATTGAATAAAATTTAAAATTTAAAATATATATATAATATATATAATATATAAATATAGAATAATAATATAATTAATTTTAATATAATTATCAAGTTATTTCATTTTAAAAATCAATTGGATATATTTTTGATATATTTTTAATTTTTTTCTTTTTTTTTTTTTTTTTAACTTCTCAATATAAATTTGAAAATATTCCTAATTATATTAGCAGATTAAATACTTTTTTTTGATATTGGTTAAGTTTATCTCTTTGAATTTTTAAATCAAGAATAGCTTTATCTTGAGAAGTAATTTTAGACTTCTTTGGTTTACTGGAACTTGAACCCATGTTGTTTATTTTTGTTTTGTTTTTTTTATTTTATTTTTTAAAAAATAAATAGAAAATAAAAAAATAAAATAAAAATAATATAATATATATAATATAAATAATTATTAAAAAATTTTAATTAATAAATGTTTAAATTATATTATAAATAAAATAAATAACTATAAAATAAATAAATAACTATAAAATAAATAAATAAATATAAAATAAATAAATAAATATAAAATAAATAAATAAATATAAAATAAATAAATAAATATAAAATAAATAAATAAATATAAAATAAATAAATAAATATAAAATAAATAAATAAATATAAAATAAATAAATAAATATAAAATAAATAAAATATTAAATATTAATTAATATAAATAAGTTTATATATAAATATAAAATAAAATAAATAAATAAATTGATTAATATTAAGTGTATGGAATTTATAAATTATATAAACTTTATTTAAATGTTTTATGATAGAGTTAACTTGTACTAATTTATTCTAAATTAAATGTTTTTATTATTGTGGCTTATAGTTTAATTGTATTACATTACATTTTATTAAACTAATATCGAATATATATAAATCTAGTAATATATAATAATATATATATTAATATATTAACTATTTTAAATACCAAAATAAAATGAATTAAAAAAAAGGAAAAAAAGAACAAAAGAACAAAAATAAAGTAAAAATTTTAATTAAAATTAAATCAATATTAAATTTAATATATATATATTATACAATAAAATTTATATTATACTAGCAATATAATATATAAAATAATATATATTATATATATTATATATTATATATATTATATATTAATACATTAATATAATATTAAAATAATAAATATTTTTTATTATTTTATTTATATTTTATTATTTTTTTTTTAATATTATTTTAGTATAATAAAAATTATAAAAATCTGAATAATACAATATATAAATTCATATATCATTAAGTATGAATAATAGTAATATTGATTTTAAAGAAATTTCAAATTTTTTTTTAGAATTTTTAATTGATAAAAGTAGGAAACCCGTAGTTAATAATACTTTTAATTTATCAATTATTAGCCAATTATTAGAAAATGAACCAATATTAAAAGAAAATTCTGAAGTATCTTTACCCGATACTTGTGATAATAATACTAAAGAAGATTCACCAAATTCTCATGAATTAAATGTTATCTATTATAGAAATCAACTACTGGATATTCTTGAAAATGAATTTAGTAGTATCAATGAAACTGTTCTGTCATCTAATTTTCCACTATTACAAAAATTTGAAAATCCTTTATCATTTTTTCAAAAGGGCTTACCAAGTAAACCCTACTATAAAGTGATATCTTATATTATTTCCCAATGGAGTAAACTTCGAAAATTTCCTTATACTTTTATAGACCATAATATGCCAAATGAAATTGAAGAATATACAACAATGTAAGGAATTTAAAATTCATTATTATTCAATATAAAAGAACAAAATTTAAAATAAAATAAATATATATATATTAAAATTATATTTCAATTACTTTCTTACATGTTATTTCATAAACAGAAAAGATGAATTGAATAAGAGAATAAATACTTTAAATTCCGACCTACAAAATTCAATAAACAATAAAAAAAATATATATTGGAATTTTTTTGAAAAAGTATATTATTATATAAAATTTTCAAAAAATATCACAAATTATTTTTTTTAAAATATATTAATAATATACATATATATTATTTTAAAAAATATATATATTAATATTAAAAGTTAAGTACGTCTGATTTACTTGTTTTATTAGGAGAAAGGTAATTTTTTTTTTTATCTATAACAAAAAAAAAAAAGAATAATAATAATTATAAATATCATATATTTTAAAATATATATTAAATATATTGTATATATATATAATATAACAGAATAACCTATGGAAGTTCAAAAGAAATTCTTCCACCTTCCATAAATGATTGTATTAAGGCGTTTATTGAAATTCATCCAAATGATAAAAAATGTAAAAAATATGGAGGTTTAACTGTAGGGGCTAGAGCATTATCTAAACATTGTCACAGAGATCAAACAAATAAATGGTGGGGTGATTATACAGGAAGTAAGTTTTTGCTATAAAAAAAAAAATACACTTCAAAAAATTAGGAAGAACGACAAGATATCAATAATAAAAAATAAAAAAATATAAGTATGTTTATATATATATAAAAAGAAATAGAAAATAATGAAATGTATATTTCAATTATTGTTTATTATTTTAGATACACTTAACAAGAATAATCTATCAATATCTATTATCATAAAATTATTAAAATCTATCAGTTGGATAAATATACATAAACTACCTGTAAGTTGTATATTTACATATTATTGATTATTATTATGATTATAATTATATATATAAAAAAAAAAAAAAAAAAAAAAAAAAAAAAACATACCACAAAATAAAAATAAAATAAAATATACAATTAATAAATAAAAATTATTATTATTATTATTATTATTATAATTATTATTATTATTATTATTATTATTATTAAAATTATTATTTTCTAATACTAATGACAGCATGATATTAATGTTTATGAAATTCGAAATATTCAAGGGTATGGCGCAAGATGGTATTTTACGTTGGATTTCAATACCTTAGATCCTATTATGGATAAAGAAAATGACATTGACATCAATAAATTAAAAATTATCCCTGATAAACAATCGATAAAATATAACATAGAATTTAGAGGATTTTTGGAGCCTCAAGATATTCATGGTCATGAAAATAGATGGAGGCATTAATGAATATTTAATAATAATAATAATTAAAAAAAAAAAAAAAAAAAAAAAAAAAAAAAAAAAAAAAAAAAAATTGAATCTTTAATCTTTTGAAAAAATTTTAAATTATATATATATTTGTTAGAATATGTGAAATATATGAAAATAAACTTTAAATGTGTTGAAACATATTGTAATATAAATAATATATAAGCCACGATTTAATAATAAAAAAGCCTTAAATTTAGTATAATTAAGTGCTAATAACACTTTATCATAAAATATATAAATAAAGTTGATTTAATTATAGACCCCTAAATTCATACCGCTTAACAGGTTAAGAGCCTCATTTGACTCTTAAAAAGATTCTTATCAAAAGAATCATTTGCCGGACACAATATTATTTTAAAGAAAAAAAAAATTGGAATTTTAAAATTATGATGAAAATTGCTAATTATATTTAAGTAAGACTCATAGAACTGATCGAAAATTTGAAATGAACAAGATTGCAATATTGAAGAAAAGAGACGTGTAAAGAATATAAAATGATTGATAGAAGAGAATTATTTCAAGTAAAATAAAAACTCCAAAAATATAAAATTACTAATTTAATAGAGAAAAATACGCTTAAGCTTTTATAAGAACAATTTTTATATCCTCATACTACTATAGAGACTCTTAATTGAAATATAATATGATATTTTTAACAAATAAAAAATTCTAGGATTTTGTGCATAAAGGAATCTACTCAGTGTTAAGCTATTTCCAACTCATGAATATGAATATATAAAGCACAATCTCACAATCTAATAATATACATTACTAAAAGGTCTATCATTTAAAGTATAGTTATTTTAACATGTATTTATATATATATGTCAAACTCTATATGTTAACATTTATTCATAATTTAACAATCAAAATGATAATAAAAATAATATAAAAAATAAAAATTAATATAATTATTAATATAAAGTAATAATAATGGAGGAAACTATATCAGAGATTCCATACAAAATAATTTAAAATATAATACCCCAAATATTCAATGGAAATATAATAGAATAGTAACTCCTAGAATGAAATGGATACATTCTAACAAGTATAAATATAATCATACGTTATATACAAATAAATGAAATTTATCCATCTACAAACTCTACTTTTTTTTTATATTTAATTTTTTTTTTTTATTTTTATTTATTTTTTTTTTTTTTTTTTTTTTTTATTTATTTATTTAAAGCTGATTTTTCATAATATCATCGAGTGTATTATCATCTAAAAAATCACCAAATTCATCATCAAAATCATATTCATTACTATTACTATTATTATCATTATTATTATTTATATTATTATTTTTTATATTATTAGTATTATTATTAGTATTATCTATATTGGCATTATTATTATTATTATTATTATAATTATTATTAACAGTATTACTAGAGGTGGGATAATTACGAAAACTATCATAATTATTATTAGTAATAATATTTGATTTATTGTTGTTATTATTACTATTTATATTATGGTAAAAATTATTATTATTATTATTATTATTATTATTTGTTGTAGTAGTAGTAGTAATAGTAGTAGTAGTATTAGTATTAGTAGTAATAGTAGTAGTAGTAGTAGTAGTAGTAGTATTAGTATTAGTATTAGTATTAGTATTAGTATTAGTATTAGTATTAGTATTAGTATTAGTATTAGTATTAGTATTAGTATTAGTATTAGTATTAGTATTAGTATTAGTATTAGTATTAGTATTAGTATTAATATTAGTATTAGTATTAGTATTATAAGTATTATTAGTATTCATTAATTCAACAAAAGATTTTATATTTTCAGAATTATTTAATAAAAGTTGGTCATCTATGACATCAAACATGGCATCAAAATCAATACTATCTTGTTTGCTTACAGATTTCATATTATTATTGTTGTTGTTTTTGCCATTGTAATTGTCGTTACTATTATTATTATTGTTGTTGTTGCCATTGTAATTGTCGTTACGATTATTATTATTATTATTATTATTATTATTATTATTATTATTATTATTATTATTATTATTATTATTATTATTATTATTATTATTATTATTGTTGTTGTTGTTGTTGTTGTTGTTGTTGTTATTTTGCTTCCTATTCAAAAAACATTCTCTAGCCGCAGGTTTTTTTACTTTCTTACTATCAATTAAATGATGATCACACAATATTTTCTTTCGTTCCATTTCTACTTCCCCTTCTTCAACTACATCAAAAGCACAAGGTTTTTCCCATAATTGTTTAGTTTTTCCTTTAGTTGCATTTTTATTAAAAGAAAATTCTGATAAATCTAAATTTTTTAATTAAAAACATACAAATACAAATAAATAAATTAATAAATAAAATTCCATTAATCAATATTAAAAAAAAAAAAAAAAAAAAAAAAAAAAATGATATCAATAATAATTATATATTTTATGGTAATATATTTAAACTATATTATTTAGTATTAAATTTACCATATTTTTTTACTTTCATTGATTCATTAGTAGGTGATACCATATTAATGTTATTATAGTTAATACTACTATTTGTATCAGGTTCATATTTCATCTTATCATTAGTATTAAAATTATTTTTATTAATATTACTATTATTGGAGTTATTATTAGAATTATGACAAAGATTATTATTGTAATTGTTTATATTATTATTATTATTATTATTATTATTATTATTATTATTATTATTATTATTATTATTATTATTATTATTATTATTATTATTATTATTATTATTATTATTATTATTATTATTATTATTATTATTATTATTATTATTTTTATTATTATTATTATTATTATTTTTTTTATTATTATTATTATTATTATTATTATTATTATTATTATTATTATTATTATTATTATTATTATTATTATTATTATTATTATTATTATTATTATTAAAATCATTTTTAACAATAATGTTATCATCAATGGATTTTGAATCCTCAGTATAATTATCAAATTCCATCAAGTCGTTTAAGATAGTATCAGTATCAAAATTTTCAAAATATTTAGTATAGTCAAAATCATCTTCTACAGTAATTTTATTATTTGAATTATTATTATTGTTATTGTTGTTGTTATTATTGTTATTATTGTTATTTATACTACTTTCAAATTCTAATGGTTTATATCCACTATTATTATTATTATTATTATTATTATTATTATTATTATTATTATTGCTATTATTATGATTATTATCAAATGTCAAGTGTTTTCCTTGATTTTTATTATTTCCTGATACTCTGGAAGTATCTTTTTCAGCAGACGCCATGGAAATAATATCATTTTTACCATCAATACTGGCACCTACAACATCAAGCTTTTTTTGAAGAAGAGGCCATTGAATTTCATCTATTATATATTACAAAATTAATAATAATAACAATGATATTAATATTTAATATTTTCTTTTTTTTTTTTTTTTTTTGATTTTGATTTTTAAAATAAAATAAATATGTTAATATTTATTTTCAAAAGTAATAAGAAAAAAAAAAAAACATGTTAATATATGTAAATATAATTTACCAATAGTTCCATCAGCATAAAGATATTTAACATCTACTGAACCTTCTCTTCCAATTCTATGAGCACGATCTTCCCCCTTTAATAAAATAAAACAATAAGTTTGTTTTTGTTTATTTTTTTTTTTTTTTTTTTTCATTTGTTATTTCGTTTTATAATTTATTAATAGAGAGATGAATGATAAATAATCATTAAATTTTCATATTATAAATATATTATAATAATAACAATAATAAAACAATTTTTTTTTTTTTCATTATTAGTGTTTATTATTAATAATAACAATAATTATTATTCTTTGTTAATATGTATAATTTATTATTAATTATTCATTATTTTATTATATTATTTTTTATATTATTTAATATATCATTTACTATTAGATAATGATGATTACTTGTAATAATTGAGCTGGATTCCAAAATAATTCTGTGAAAATCACAACATCGGCTTTATTTAATGTTAATCCTACACCAGCTGCAGTAATGGCTAAAATAGCAATTCTAACTTCGGGATCATCCTGAAAAGTATCACAAAGATCTTGTCTGGAACTATTTTTTGTTGAACCATCAATTCTAATATATTTTGCCTATATATAAAAAAAAATAAAAAAAAAAAAAAAATAACAAAATAAAAATAAATATAAAATAAAAATAAAAATAAATATATAAATTAAAATATATAAAAATTATTATTATTATTAAATATATATAAAACTTAATTATAATATTTAAAATATAAAATATAATATATATATATATATTAATTAACAATTGAATTTATAATTACTTTTAATTTAGTTTTAACGAACTCTGCCATTCCTTGAATTAAATTTTGATGATGAGCAAATATAATCATTTTTTTATCGGAATTAGAATATAATTCAGCTATATATTCATTAACGGGTTGCAATTTAATTTTAGATGATTCCAAGTACTAATTCAAATAATGTAAAATATAATAATAATAATAATATATTAAAAATAATAATAATAATAAAATAAAAAATATATATTATTAAAACAATAAAATTATATAAATATTAATAAGATATATGTATAATATAAATTAAATAATTAAATTTTTATTAATTTATTAAATATTTTGATTTTGTTCCTTGTTCTTTTTTTTTTTTTTTTTTTATATTATTATTATTATTATTATTATTATTATTATTATTATTATTATTATTATTATTATTATTATTATTAACTAATTATTTTATTTGAATAATAAATAACTTGATTTATATGTTTAATAATAATAAATTCTTTATATTTTATGTAATTTAATTTTTCATATTATTATTATTTTATTTTATTTTATTTTATTTTATTTTATTTTATTTTATTTTATTTTATTTTATTTTATTTTATTTTACTTTATTTTATTTTACCAATTTAATTAATATGGATTTACTCTTCAAATCAAGTCCATTCAATTCTTTTTCAGGAATAAATTTGGATTCATTTAAAGTTTTTCCTATTTCTCGGGATTCTTTTAATAAATTTTCTAAAGTTTTCAATTTCGTTTTCGGTATATCAATAATAATACGCTGTCGAATTTTTGGAGGTAATTCCAATAATACATCTTTCTTTAATCGTCTTATCATCACTGTTTTTTCTAATAATAATCTTAATTCTGAAAGATTTGAACTCCCTATATATATTATATATATATTTAATATATATATATATATTTAATAATCAAAAAAATAAATATATATATATATTCATTTACTTAATTATTTTTTCATGCCCATATTAAAAGTTTTAAATTTACCTGTAAAATCCCATCCGAATTTTGTTTCTTTTGCATCACAAAATCTTTTGCCAAATTGCACTGGATTAGAAATAACTCTGGGTATTAATGCATTTAATTGGGTATATAATTCGATAGGTCTTGATAAGGCCGGTGTACCTATTAATAATAATTTATATAAGTACATATATATTTAATTTACTTTTTTATTATCATTATTATTATTATTATTAATTATTATAAATTTTTATAATACTTTTTTTTTTTTTTTTCAATAAATATTAAAAACTAATAATAATTATAATTATAATAATTGTAAGAATAATAATAATAATAATAATATTATTATTATTTTATAAATCATTTATTATTTGAAAAAATACCTGTTAAAAGTAATGCATATTTCGAATTTTTAATAAATGGACAAATAAGTTGTGTTCTTTTAGCCTAATAAATTATAATCACAATAATTAAGATTAAAATATTATATAATAAAAAATTTATTAATATATTATATTTATATTATATTTAATTTTCATTAAAAAAAAATTATTTATATTATAAATATAGATATTCTTTTATTTTATATTATTTCATATATTAAAAATTTAAAAAAAAAAAAAAAAAAAAAAAAAAAAAAAAAAAAAAAAAAAAAAAAAAAAAAAAATAGAAGAAAACGAATAAAAATAAAGTATTTAATAAATAAAAAATATATAATTACATCTCTATTTTTAAGATAATGTGATTCATCCGCAATGACAAAATTAAATCTTGCTTTTTGAATTTGCTCTATCATATTCCCTCTTGACACCAAATCATAATTAATAATTACAATTTGAGAAGAAGGTCTAATAATATCTTTCGTTGAAAAAATAACTTGAACATATTCCTCTTCAATATTTAACCATTTTTGAATTTCTGCTGCCCATGTTAATCGAAGTGATGAAGGACATAATACAAGACATGGCCAATCACTTTTATAATATGAACATATAGCTAATGCTTGAATAGTTTTGCCTTTATTAGTTTAAACATTTTTTTTTTTGGTTTTTGTTTTAATTTTAATTTTGTTTTTATATCATTTCATTGTTTATTATACATTATTTATAATAAAATATATGATAAAATAAAAGATAACATTAAGTTATTTATATATTTAATTTTTTTTTTTTCTAAATTATTTTAAAAAAAAAATAAATAAATAAATAAATAAATATAAAGATAAAGATAAATATAAATATAAATATATAAAGATAAAAAATAAAAAACAATATAATTAAAGTATATAAAAAAAATTATTTTAACCTAAACCCATTTCATCACATAAAAATACTCTTCCATTTTTAAGAATGGCTTCTCTTACACCTAAATACTGAAAACGCATCAATTTAGATAATAAATTTTTTGGTATTTTTTCTTCCATTAATTTTGCTATATTTTTATTTTTATCCTCATTACTATTATTATTATTATTATTATTAAAGTGGTGCAAAGGATATTTGTTATTAAATGCATTTAAAACAAAATCTGGAATTTCTTCAACTTTAACAGTAGAACCTGGTATAATTTTTCCATTTTTGGCATCTGTTAGAACAGTTCTATAATTTTCTAAAGGTACAACCCAACATAATTCTTGTTGAGAATAATGAGCTTGCTCCATAGATGAAAAATAAAGTTGAATTTTTGGTATATTCGTTCTTGCAACATGAACTGAAAATTCACTTAAACTATAAATAGCAAGCGATAGGTGAATGGAAAATTTATTAAAGCCATTACTATTACTGCTTTTATTATAGTTCGAACTATTATTATTCTCCCATGGTAATTTTCTTTTATTACTATAATTACTATTATCCCAAGGTAATTTCCTTTTATTATTATTATTATTATTATTATAGTAATTGTCGTTATTTTCAGAAATTTCCCTCTCAGTTTCGTCATCCCATTTAAAAAAATTACATTTTCTACACTATTTATAATAATTTTAAAAATAAAATTCATAATATATATTTTAAAATTAAATCAAAATTATTTAGTATAATTAATAATTATCTAAATTAATATAAAAAAAAAAAAAAAAAAAAAAAAAAAAAAAAAAAAAAACAATAATAAATAACAAATAAATATTTAATATAATATAATAATAATTTATTACAGTATAAAACCATCTTCCAAAATTTGGTCCTTGTTTTTGAGTTTTATAATGTTGTGGTACTGAATTGCATTTACATTTAACTACTGTCATATTTATAATTAAAATAAAAAAAGGTAGATGTGATATATAATTGGATATAATTTAACGTAATTTTATATAATTTTAATTATAATTCATATAATTTGATATATGATAAAATAATATAAACTTTAAATAAAATAAAATAAAATAAACTGAAATCTATTAAATTCAACAATAAAAGAAAAAAAAAAAAAACAAAGAAAGAAAAGAAAAGAAAAAAGTAAAAAAAGAAAAAGAAAAAGAAAAAGAAAAAGATGAAATTTATTTTTATCTAAGAAATTATTCAAAATATGATTTTTGCATTTTAAAATTAATCTATAAAATTATGTTAAAAATAATAATAAACACAAAAAAAAATAAAATTATTTTTTTAGAAATTATTTATTATATTCTATTTTTTAATGTTAAAGCGTAATAATTAATAATAAATAATGATAAACAAGATAATATTAAATGATATAATGATATAATGATAAATAATAATAATAATAATAAATAAAAATAAATAATAAATAATAAATAATAAATAATAAATAATAAATAATAATAAATAATAAATAATAATAAATAATAAATAATAAATAATAATAAATAACAATATATAATTCTAATAATAAATAGATAATTATTAATAATTATAATAATAAATAATTACTAATAATTATAATTATATATAATAATATTAGATATTATAAATATTTTTAGTAATAATAATATTAAATAATAATCTTCAATACTTCGTCTATAATCATCAAAAATTTTGGGAATATCTAAGTCATCAATATTTAATAAAGATAAAATACAAAAATTAAATGATATAAAAAATTTTTTATGGTTGCATCTACTATATCAATTCTAACTATTAGAAATAATACCTATATTAAAAACAGTTATTAATACCATCATTTTTATATGATAAATTAACATTTAAAGTAAATTGTTAATATAAATATTTAATAAAAATAAATAAACTTTTGAGTTTATTTGTTTGTTAATATTATAATAATAATAATAAATAGTGATTATTAATAGAAGCATATACATTGATTATAATAATAATTAATAATTTATTTTATTTAACTTAATCAATTCAGAAATATTTGGAAATTCTTAACCATCATATATTCATTAACTATTATATTTATAATAATCATCATATATTCATTTATTATTATATTTATAATATAACTTTAAAAAAAGTTTTATAAAAAATTAATAAATTGAATGTTATTACGAAGTATAACTTTTTTGAAATATAAAAACTTATATTTTAAAATATATTTCAAAAAAGTTATACTTCGTAATAAGTTTTTATTGAAGTTATTGTTTTAAATTAATTTTATTTCATTACTTTTGGAATAAATAATAATATATATATATAAGTATTTCCAATAATAATAATTATTATAAATAAAAATATTAATAAATAAATAAAAGAAATAGCTTAACCATCTTATATTTATATAATTAAACAAAAGAACTTTAATAAAAATTATTAAAAAGTTAATTTATTTTATAGTATAGATGAAACATTTATAAAATTTATTAAATAACAGTACTATTTTAGCTATAAAAATATTTTTAATTCTATTATTATATCAATATTATAATAATTATTAAAAATAATAACTATATCAAAATTAAATTATAGCATCATATTTACGTGATGGAAATCAATTATTATTTATAATTATTTATTAATAATTATTTTAAATCCAATTAAATATTTTTTTATTTATTTAGATAAATAGTAATCTTAATAGTTATTAATAACTATTTTTAAATTATTTTGATAATATTAATAATATTTAATAAATAATAATATTATTATAATTATTAAAGAATTTTATTAGCATATCATTTAGTTTATCAATTAAAAATTAGTTTTATTACTGTAGATTTACTAACATTACTACAATATTAGATTTTATATTCATTTATTTTAAAAATCAATAACGTCTAATACAATTGAATATTTATTTATTTATTTATTTATTTATTTATTTATTTATTTATTTAGAAATAGTTATTATTTTAATTAATAATTATTAATCTTATAAGTTAACTTTTTTAAATATAGTTAAGTGAATAATCCATTAAATAAATAAATAAATTTTTTAATTTAAGGATCATTTTGAGTCATACAAAAATATATTTAATTACTTCCATTTTTGTATTTTTTTTCATCAAATAAATAAATTTTTAAATTTTAAACAATAAATAATTAAATAATACATAAAAATAATAAATAATTGAATAATAAATAATTAAATAATAAATAATTGAATAATAAATAATTGATAATAATAAGTAATTAATAATATGAAGCTTTATATGGCGGGTTTCTTTTCAGTGGTCTCTTGAATCATCATTGGGGGAGGAACGACTATACTAATCCTCTCACAGTTCAAGTGCTCTCTACAGTAGCAATATTATAGTCTTGCGACAGGAACACATACTATTGCGAGCGAAAACCAACTTCATTTATAGAAAAAACATCATCCCATATAAATTCAGGAGATAGTCTTGATTACTAACCACCAGCCTAAAATCTGGAAAAACAAATACTTTAATAAAAAATAATTAATTTTATTGAAAATTAAATTTATTTTTAAATAATATATAATACATAATGAATATTCAAATTTTGATTTTTGTTTAAATAACTTTTTTTTTTTAAAAAAAAAAATTAAAAAAACCTAACCTAAAAAATATTCACTTATATAATTATATAATTGTTCAGTAAAAAAAAATAAAAAGGATTATTTTATGTAAAAGAAATTATGATAATAAAAATGAAAATAATTTTTTATTAAAAAAAAATAAATAAATATAGATTTTTTATATAGGAATATATTTTTATTTTTATTTATTTTATTATTTATTATTATTGTTCTTTTTTTCTTTGTTTTATACTTTAAATTTGTTTTACAACTTTTATTTAGATAAAGAAATAAATTTTTATACGAACCATTTTAGTTTTATTATTTATTTATTATTTTATTTTTTATTTAAGTTTTATATAATAAGTTTTATATAATCAATAATATTAGTAAATATTTATATAAAATATATATCTTTTTTTAATTGATCTCATATATCTTTATATATAATTAATTATTTTTATTATTTTAAAAAATATATTTATATGTATTTAACTTTTTTTTTTATTATAATATATAATTTGTTTCAAACATTATAGTACATATGTACATATATATTTTATATCATTATTTAATGTAGTATATTATTAATATACAAATATCCTTTTTTTTTAAAAATAAAAAAAAATTTTATGTCTGTAAAAATTATAAAAAAATTTAATATAAAAAATATTTAAGACAAACAAACAAACAAAAAAAAAAAAAAAAAAAAAAAAAATGGCATTAAAAGAGCCACCAAAATTGATTCCTTATTGGTTTCATTCTTTAGAATCAGATAATAGACATAAAGAAAGTCCAAATATAAGAATTGAATTTTCCCAAGCTGATTCAAATAATTTAGAAAAGGCTTATCAAAAATTATTAGAATATGATAATGGTACTGGAATTGAAAAACCGCCAGTTACCGTGGATGTAATGGATGATCTTTTATTTGAAGTGGATATTCCAAATAGAAAATTATCTCCTATTTATTGGAAGGGAAAAACATATGAAGTTGTAAGAGGTACTTGGTTTTATGCCACTGATATGTATAAATTTTTAGCTTGTGACGAAGAATTATCTAGACAAATTGAAGAAGGATATCAAAACGCTCAACCATGGTTAATGGAACCTCCAAAAAATACTGTTGAAAGATCTAAAACATTTATTGATTTTGAGGATAAAAGAAATTGGAAATTAACTGGTAAGTGCACAACTATTGTTTATGTAATAATAATAATAAATATATATATAAACTATTTAAATACTTTTAATAATATATATTCAAATATAGAATTATTTTTAAAATGTAAATAAAATGAATTATATAAAGAAGGAAATTTAATTCGAATATTAATAATAAATAATATATAAATATTTATAAAATGATTAAAATAATAAAATAAAAATAAAAATAAAAAAGGACCATATATTGGTCAGTCTATCACTTATTCAGGTCCAAATAGTGCTTGGTTATTATCTACAAATGTAATTTTGAAATTTCAAAATTTAATTTATTAAAATTATATATAAATGTTAATTATAGTAATTATTTATTTTATATATAATAAATAATAAAAATAATAATAAATTAAATTAAATTAATAAATGAATATATAAAAAAAAAAGTATATTAATACTTTTCAATATATTATCTTTTATTATTATTGATAAAAATAATTTTATTTATATAAAATTTATATATAAATCTAAATATATATATGGAAGATTGCTTCTCAATTGGCAAGAGCAGTGATGACAAAAATCACTAATAATGAAAATGTTGGTGGTACTCGATTAATTAGAGGCTATACAGAAGTTGAAAAATGGAAAAAACGTAATGAAGAGGCCCTAAAGAATAAGAGTAGACGGACTAAAGATGATTCTACAGTAAGAAAAGCAGGTAGTAATCGCTCTAGTCCAGTAACTAGTAGAAATAATAGTATGAATGGAAGTAATAATAGTAGTCCTAACATGGAAAGAGAAATCCAAACCCAGGGTATTTCAAAGGAACCAGAAAAAAGTAATACTGAATTTAGTATTAATAATTACACCATAAAAGATGAATCTGCGGTTGACCATCGTTATGATAAGATTGAACATTTAATTTTTGTAGTTCACGGTATTGGTGAAAAATTTGCAGAAGATAAAGCGACTTCCACTATTGAAAGCAGTATGTAAAAAATATCAATTAAATAATCAAACCAAAAAAAAAAAAAATCAAGTATAAAAAATAATATATAATAAAGAACTAGTTTTTGAAAATAGTAATTGATATTAGAAGGAATTTCACTATATATATATATTTCATTTAATATTTATTTATTCATTTATTAATTAATTATTTTTATTTTTTATTTTTTATTTTTTTTAATTTTTTTTTTAATTTTTTTTTTTTTTTTTTTTTTTTTTTTTTTTTTTTTTTTATTTATTTTATTTCTATTAATTTTAACTCTTAATAATAATAATAATAATAATAAATAATATAAATAATATGTATATATTTTTTAAAATATTAATTACATAATAACTAGGTGTTAATGATATTAGAAGAACAGCCAAGGAAGTGGCTAAACTCTATTTCTGTAAGGATAAATCACAACATCATCCAGGAACTACCCTTCCATCTTATGCCACCACCTCAGAAAGTGCTTATAAAAATATTTATGTTCCGGAAGGAACTGGTGTTCAGTTTATTCCTGTGAATTGGTAAATAATTCTATTTATTTATTTATTTATTTTTTGAATAGTTATAAAATAAAAATTATTATTACTATTATGCAACTTTTTTTTTTTTTTTTTTTTTTTTTTTAATAAATAATAAGATAATTTTAATTATTTTTTAAAGTATAATAATAATAACAAATAACAAATAATAAATAACGAATAATAAATAATAAATAATAAATAATAAATAATAAATAATAAATAATAAATAATAAATAATAAATAATAAATAATAAATAATAAATAATAAATAATAAATAATAAATAATAAATAATAAATAATAAATAATAAATAATTATAATAATTATAATTACAATTATAAACTTAAGTAATAAGATGATTTTTAATATATATATATATATATACATATATTTTTTTTTTTTTTTTTGGGAAAATTTTAAAAAATATTAATATAAATAATATATATATATATTATTACAAATAAATAATAATAATAATAATAATAATAAATTATTATTATTATTTTTTGATGTTAATATTATTAATATTTTGATATAAAAGGAGAAGACATTTGAATATAGATAAATATAAGATTAAAAGAAAACACCGTAAAAGTCGCTTAAATTTAAAGAAAAGTCTTAGTAACTTGGAAAAAAAATTAAAGTCAGATAAGGAAGATAAAGAAGAGGTTGTCAAGAAGAAATCTAATGCTTCTTTAAATAAAGAAGATGAAAACAAAGAAAGTGGAAAAGAAACATCGAAAGAAGAAGTTAAAAATTCCAAGGCGACTTCCAGTGATAATAATTTGAAACCAAAATCATCGGATTATTTAAAACCTGAATCTACTACTGCTTCTGATTGTAGTGATGTAGATGATTCTGATGTGGATGATGATGATGATGATGACGATTTTGATTTCCCAAGAATGCATGATATATTATTAGAAACCATTCCTGTAGTTAGAACTCTTGTTACTGATCTTGCCTTAGATGGTAACTATCAATAAAATTATGATTTTAATTGTAATTAAATATAATATAATTTATTAATTTATTATTATTATTATTATTATTATTATTATTTATTTGTAATAATATATATATATATTATTTATATTAATATTTTTTAAAATTTTCCCAAAAATTTATTTATTTATTACAAAATAATAATATATTATTGATAATGATATATAATATAATATTATTAATTTTAATTACAAAATTATTTATATATAAAATAAAAAATTTATTAATTTTTATTTTTCCAAATATATTATTATTTATTGATTGATTTACATTTATGTTTTTTACCTTTCTATTTATGAAATCAATAAAAAGTCCTTTATTATATGGTACCAAGATTCTATCAACAAATGATTACTATTTTATCCGATGAAATTAATCGTCTTTATAAATTATTTATGAAGCATCATCCAGATTTCAAAGGTAAGGTTAGTTTATTTGGTCACTCCTTAGGTAGTCAACTTTGTTTTGATATTCTTTGTCATCAAATACCGGAATGTTTAAAGTCAGAAAAGGAAAAAGTTGATATAATTAAATATAAAAGATCTACTCCTTATGGTAGTGAAGTAAGTTACAACTATAAACAATTAGATTTCCCAGTTCATACCTTCTTTGGTAAATATATAAATATATATATATATATATTTATTTATTTATATATTATTAATTTTTTTTAAATAATTATTAACAATAATATTAACTAATTAATTAATTGATAATAATAATAAACTAAATTGTTAAATAATAAATATTTATTATTATTTTATTATTATTATTATTACTATATATATATATATATATATAATTTTAACAACAACAACAACAATACAATAATAATAAAAATTATAATAATAATAATGATTTCAAAATATCATAATAATATTATTTAATAATAAATAATTACTTCATCATATTAGCTGTGGGTTCTCCTATTGGTCTTTTCACCATTCTTAGTGATAGAAATATTCGATTCTTTGATTGGAAAAATCCCTCCATGGAAGGATTGACATCAAATGAAACCTTGGTTCCTATAGTGAAAAAAATGTATAATGTATTCCATCCTTCAGATCCAGTTGCTCATCGTATTGAACCTCTCATTCTTAAAAAGAAACAATTTAATAAGGAGGATGGAGAAATACTTAAACCTAACCCAGTACCATATTCTAAAGGTGGTTTAACGGGAACTGTACGTGAATTCCAAGGTTTCCAAAAGGATTTTGCTCAACGTGGCATGAAACTCTTTGGTAACGTTTATAGTGCTGTTCAAGCGTTCATTGATCCTGATAAATCTTCACGTCAAACCAGTCCTGTAGAAGAAGAAAAATTCAATCCTCGTGACTTGAAGAATATTAATCCTAATGGACGTTTGGACTATGTCATTCAAGCTGATATATTAGATAATCAATACCTTGCAGCTATTCCAGCTCATTCTAGTTATTGGAATGATCAAGATACAATTTCTTTCCTTTTAGCTGAATTATATCGTGATATGAATCTTTAAAAAAAAATAAAATAAAAATAAAAAATAAAATAAATTAAAATTAAAAAAAAAAAAAAAAATACAATTAGGAAAATACAATATAAAAAATAAATAAATAAATAAATAAATAAAAATTATCAATTAAAAATTAATATCAAAAAAAAAAAAAATTTTTTTTTGTTAAAAGACAAGCCCATTAAAACAAAATATATATATATATATTTAATAAATTTAAATGTTTTAAATATTTTACATAAAGACAATTGTTAAGTAAATATAATTACAAAAAAAAAAAAAAAAAAAAAAAAAAATAATAATAATAATATTATTATTTTTATTGTTGTTAATATTTGTAATATAACGAAAAAAAAATTAATAAAGATAAAATATAAAATAAATACACATATATATAAATAAAATATAATAAAATAAAATATATATATATAAAAAAAATAGATAATGTATTTAATAAAAAAAAAAAAAAAAACGTAACAAATTAAAACAATATATAAATTTAAACGCAAGAGAAAAAAAATTATCTTTTTTTTTTTTTTTTTTTTTTTCATAATCTATTTTTATTATAAATTTTTTATTTTTTATTTTTTTTCTTTTTAGAATTTTTTTATATATATATATGCAAGATTTTATAATATTTAAAAAAAATTTTTTTTTTTTTCTTTTTTAAGATAAATTAAATATATATATATAATATATTTTAAGTTGAATGTTTTATAGATATATATATTATAGATATATAATTTTAAATTTTTTTTTTTTTTTTATTTTTATTTTTTATTTTATTTTATTTTATTTTATTTTTATTTTTTTATTAATTAAATTTAAAATCAAATGTAATATTATAGTTTATATTAATATAATCGATTTTTTATTCCCTTCTTTTTTTTTTTTTTTTTTTTTTTTTTTTTTTTTTTTAATATTTTATTTTATTTTATTTAGATTTTCAATTATCACCAATAAATATTATTATATATTTTATATAAATTAGAAAATGAGAGAGAGATTTTTATATTCATAGAGAGAAAGTAATTTTATTTATTTCCCCTAAGATTAGATATAGGTATATTTGTATGAATGTATAAAAAAAAAACAAGTGTTTAATTAGGATTTTACTTCTTTTTACACCTTTTTTTTTTTTTTTTTTTTTTTTTTTTTTTTTTTTTTTTTTTTTAAATATGGATAATATATGCAATGACAGGATTTGATTTCTTTCTTTTCCCCTTCCCTTTTCTTTCTTTTCTATATATTCTTTGCTTTCAATAAATTCTTTCCCTTCTATTTTCCATTTATTTATATTTTCCTTCATTCTTTTATTCTTTCATTCTTTCATTCATTCTTTTTTTTTTTTCTTATTTTTCTTTTTTTTTCTTTTCTTTTCCTTCTTTTCCCTCTTTTCCTTTTCCTTTCCTACTTTTATGTATTTATTAGTTTTTTTTTTTTTCATATATATGCATTTTATTTTCCCTTAATATCATTTAAAATTTCCAAGAGATATTCCATATTAGAATTTTGATATTTATTCAACTTTTCAATATCTCTTTGATAAGTTTTTAAAGTTTTGAAATGATGATGATATGTAGAAGATATGGAATTAGAGTTGGTATTAGAGTTAGAATTAGAATTAGAATTAGTACTATTGGTAAGTGTGGAAGAATAATTATTAGGGTTATTATTACTACTGTGAGCATTATTTTTATTATTATTAAGATTATTAAGATTATTGATGGAAAGAGGATGGGAAGAAGGATTAATATCATGGTGACCATAAGAAAAGGAAGAGGAATTGTTATTATTATTATTATTATTATTATTATTATTATTATTATTAAGGTTATCAATATCTGTCCAAAGAGAAGGAGCAGAAATCATGTTATTATTATTATTAGTAGTATTATTTTGAGAAGTATTCATGATATTCATGGTAGTCATGGGATGATTATCTCCTTCTTTAGAACTCTCTATATCGTCTTTTCCTGTCATCAATAAATCTTCCAAAAGTCTGGACTGAATTTCAAATTTACGATTTAAATCATTTTGAATAGTATTCATACGAGTAATAATATCACATACTAATTTCATATCATTAGGGTTAAGATCTTTAAGGCTTAAAAGTTGACTACTGCTGAGACCATTCTCTCTGTCGGAGGATTCCTTCTCACCTTTTCTCTTTAATTCTTTTTCCTTTTCTTCTTCTTCTTCTCGATCTAATTCTTGATGATAATAATTTAAGAGTGTTGGTGAAGATAGTATTGAGGAAGATTTCGTCATTTCTTTACGATGATGAGGATGACGTAATGGTAGTGATTGTGAAGACTGTTGTGATCTTTCTGAGTAAGAAACATAATTTTTATTTTGTTTTTGAATTTGATCTTGGTCTTGATTTTTGTTTTGATTTTTGTTTTGGTTTTGGTCTTGAAGTTGATTTGGATAAGAAGATGATGACATTCGAATAGGTTGATGATGTTGAAGATGATGATCATTAGAATTTGAATTAGAAGTTGAAGTATACTTTAAGTTTGAAATTTTATTAGAATCTGAATTTGAATTTAAATTTGAATTTGAATTAATATTAGAATTATTGGTGTTGGAATTTGAATTTTGATTATCCGAATATTGATCCAAAGAAAACAATCGTCGACGACGGTATTGAAATTCTTTTAAATCAATAGGACTTTGACTATTGCTATTATTATTATTATTATTATTATTATTATTACTGAGAGGAAAGAGTTGATTTTCTTTTTCTTTCTCTTCTTCATCATAACTATGATGACCACGAAGTTGAGAGAGACGACTACGAGAGCGAGTGGTAGTAGTAGAAGGTGGAGGATGATGACCAAGATCATAGTCATGAAAATCCATATTACTTCTTAAAATGGAAGGTTCTATAATAGAATAATTGAAAAAGGAATCATTATTGTACTGTAAGAAATTAAAACTTGGTTCGATTGGAGATAAAAAACTAGATTTTGTGGTTGTCAAGTTAGTGGAGGTGGTAGTGGTTCGAGAAAATCTTCCTTTAGATGAAGATTTCAACGAAGTATTGGCAGTGGTTGTAGTTGTGTTTGCAGTAGTGGTTGTGTTGACATCTAAATTATTATTAGTAGTATTAGTATTAGTATTGGTATTACTATTGATATTATAAATATTATTATTATTATTATTATTATTATTATTATTATTATTATTATTATTATTATTATTATTATTATTATTATTATTATTATTATTATTATTATTATAATTATTATTATTATTATTATTATTATTACCATTGCTACTGATATTCTTTTTAAATCGATAAAGTAAACTACTAGATTGATCAACTTCATTGAATTCTTTTTTACCCTTTTTTCTTTCATCTTCTATTTTCTCCTCATGTGGATTAATATTATTATTATTATTATTATTATTATTATGTATCATTAATTTATGAATTGGAAGTTTTAATTCGATAGAAGTATGATTTTCATTTTTATTTTCAAGACTATTATTATTTCCATTACTATTACCATTATCATTATCATTATCATTTTCTATACTCATATCATAAGAATCATATATTATTGAATTTTCAGAAGGACTTAATATTTTCATGTTATCATGGTAAATGTTACCACTCTCATAACTATTATTTCTATTTTCTTGATTTTGATCATGGAAAATATCTGGATTATTATTGGTATCAATATTAATTTTGGAATCAGTGTTGATATCGAGTTTATTCTCAGAAGAATTGGATTGTGCAGCTTGAATAAAATTTAAATCTGAATGACGAACATAGGAAAGATTATGTAATACTTCATTAAATTTTGAAAATTCTTTTTCAGTGAGATCATTAGATAAAATTTCATCATCATACTCTTCATTTTCTTCTACTTCTTTCTCTACTCCTTCTTCTTTTTCTTTAACATCTTCTTCTTCTTTTCCTATTTTGGATTCTACTATTTCATCTGTTCTGGATCTGGATCTAGTTCCTATTTGGGCACTTAGACTTTCTGACTGATATTTATTTAAAATATCATCGATTTTAGGATTACTGGTATACTGATCTTCTTCTCTTTCACTTAAACTTTTAATATATTCAAAATCATCTTCATTTGATTGAATTCCCTCAGGTAAAAATTTTTTATGATGATCTTTCATGGATCCATTATTTTTATTATCACTATTATTTTCATTATTATTATTATTATTATTATTGTTGTTGTTGCTCTTGTTATTGCAGTTGTTTTTATCATAATTACTCGAAAGGTTATCTTTATTATCATTAGCATTAATATTGATATTAGTATTAGTACTATACTTATTGATATCATAACTGTCATTTTGTCTTATGGAAATAGAAATAATATCTTCATTTTCTAATTGATTAGAATCAAAAGAAAATATGGAAGAATTATTTTCAAGGGTCATTTGTTTTGGTAATATGGCATTTTCTAATACTAAAGGATGAGATGTGGTATTAATGAAACCTTTATTGTTGTTGGTCTTATTATCATTTCTATTGAAAGGTTTAACCTTAGTATTTGTATTAGCTTTAGGAAGATAATCTTCTCTAAGATAACTTTGTGATGGTAAATCAATATCATCGGAATAACGGATTGAATGATTATACTTATTATTGTTATCATCATTATTATTACAGTGATCATCATAGTAGATACATGAATCCGATAGATAGTGATTATCTTCATCCTGTAGATCAGAATACTTTCTTTGATGATGTTTATGAGGTTTTACCAATTTTTGACTGTCCAATAAAAAATTGACAAAACTTTCTGATGGACTCATAATTTGATAACTTTCAATTTCATTCTCCTCAGGATGATTAATACCATGGTCATTATCGTAGATGTTATCATTATAGTCATTCAGAGAAGGTTTGAGAAGGTCTTGTTCATTCCTCTCACTATTACCATTATTATTATTCCTTTGATTTAATTCTCCTTTTTTATATGTTTTAATTTTCTTGGGTTTTAATTTGGGGGTAGCATAGATATCCTCTATGATAGAATTTTCATTCTCATTTTCATTTTCTATTACATTTACATTTACATTTACATTTTCATTTGCATTGGTATATTGAAGAGACTTCTTTTGGGATATACTGGACATCTTCTTCTTACCAATTGGGGAAGAATCTAAGGATAAGGGATTTAATATATATTCATTTTTATTGTTGATGGTATTCTTTATATTTAATTCTTTCTTTTGAGAAAATGTTGGTGTTGTGGAGGATGGATAATAGTCACTTTTTCTAGGACTGAAATTATTATTAACACATAAATAGGATGGATTAGGTAGAGAGGGGGACATGACTTCTAAGATTTCATTGGACATATCAATATCTTTTAAGGGATCATTTGATTCCATTGGACTAGGAGAGGATACAAGGGAATTTCTCTTTGAAATAAATTGAGATGGATTTTTTGATATCGATGAGGAGATAATGCTACTATCGTTGTTATTGTTGTTGATGTTTGCGTTGTTGGTGTTATTGTTGTTAGTATTTGTTATGGAGAAAGATTGATTCGTTAGAACTAAATGATTTTCTTTAACATAATTCATTTCAGAATCAAATTGTGAGGATACTTTATTCATAAAGGATGGCACGGTGTCATGTTTAGGTGTAGAATAAGCATCCATTAAACTATTTTTACTTTTACTTCTATTCCTAATATTTTGTGGGTTATTAGTTGACTGTTGGAAAGGTTTAGTCTTAGATTCTACACTATCTTCTCTATTATTAGTAAATGTAGGGGATCTATTTCTACTCTGTGGAGTTAATATTCCATTATTCACTTTATTTATGGTCTTCACTGGAACAAAACTCTCACTTTTTTTATGTGGATGTTGCATTATGGGTGATATTGCAGAGCCGCCGTTAGTATTTACTGGTTGTACTATTGGAGATATAGAAAAGTCATTATTTATTGATTGAGCTTTAGGGGAAGAGGATGAAAAATCATTATTGTGTGGTTGTACCATTGGTGATATTGAAAATTCATGATTACTAGTATTGAAATTACTAGGATTATTATTGTTCTTATTAGGATTATTAATATGATTTGGTAAAATGGTAGAGGTAGAGAAACTCTCATTTTGTTGTATTTTTGGGGAAATTGAAAAACTAGTATTTAAGAGTAAACTTTCATCACTTGTTTGATAATATAACTTATATTGATGGGGAGAAGAAGTTGGGGATTGTTCCATATTTTCATATGGCTCATTATATATTTTTCCATTTTGTTTTTCATCTTTTGGATTAAACAAAATTTTGGTTTTATCAAATATTGGGGTTTCAATATACTTCATAAATGTTTCATTACTCAGTTTTGAAGGGGAATCAATGCTTATACTATCCATATAATTTTTATATATTCTTTTTATGGTAGATTTTGTTTGATCAGAAGAACTTATTGAAAATGATAATATAGAAGGTATTGAATCAAAAGAAAATACAGATAAATCTTCTATTTCTTGATCTGTATTTTTATTCATAGTTTCAGAATTCCTTAATAATACTTCCATTGTATTATTATTATTATTATTATCATTATAAGTATTATTATTATCGTTATTATTATATTTTTTTATATTTATATTATTGTTGTTGCTGTCAGGTACTGTATGCTTAATAATTCTTATACATTTTGAACTCTTATAACTATCATTTGGTATATATGAAGGGTAATGGCATTTAAGAGGTGAACATATGAAGTCATCTGAAGAATAGGAAACATTTTCTATTGAATAGGTATCTAAAAAATTTGTATCTATTATTTTATTTGTGGATTTATATTTATTCATTGAATTATCCATCTTTTTTTTTATATTATATATAAATTTATATGAACAAAAATTTTATTTCTATTTTTATTATTATTTTTATTTTACTTAATTTTTTATTTTTTTATTTATTATTAATGTAATTTTTTTTTCTTATAAAAAAAATTACCAAATAAAAAATTAAATAATATTATACAATTATTTATATTATTGTTAAAAACAAGTTTAAAAGTAATAACTAAAAAGATAAAAAAAAAATACTACTGATATATTTCTATGGTTCTTTAATAATTTTTATTAAAGGTATTATTAAATTATTATTTTATAATTTTTTTTTATTAAAAAAAAAAAAAAAAAGAAAAAAAAAATAATTTATTATATTTAAATTTCTACAATTCTTTATTTCTTAAAAAGAAAAAAAAAAAAAAAAATTTTTTTCAACAAAAAAAAAAATAAAAAACAAAATAATAGTAATATTAAAAGATTCAATAAAAATATAAAAGTATTTTAAAAATATACGTTTTGCTTTTTATTTATTTATTTTTTCTTATATATATTTAAATTTTAAAATGTAAAGTTATGAAATAGAATATAATTTTTTCTCTTTTTTAAAAATTTATTAGAAGTATTGTTCATAATATTAATATAAACTAATTGATTATTTATTTAATTATTTTTTATTTATTTAATTGATAACTATTTATTTATATCATATTCCTTTTTATATAGCTTGTTCACTTTATAATGATTAGTATTATTGAAATTTAATTCTTCTATTAAATAGTACTAATATAAAGAAATTAAAAAAAAATTGAAAAAAGAAAAAAAAAAAAACATAAAAACATTTTCTATAAATTGATTTTATAAAAATTATAATTTTTTTTTTAAAAAAAAATATATATATATATTTTATATTTAATTAATAAATTTTTATTTTTTTAAAAAAAAAAATAATAATAAAATAAATAAAATATAAAATATAATAAAATAAAAAAGTTTAAAAAAAAAAATTTTTTTTTTATTAAGATTTAATATAAACTGTTAAAAAAAAAAATTTTTTTTTTTTTAATTAAAAATTTCTTCTGCGCTTTACATTCAAAATAAAAGTAAAAATTTTTTTTTAAAATCTAAATCTATAAAAATTATTTACATAATTTTATAAAAATAATGTAAAATAAAATAAAAATTTTTTTTACTATATAGTATAAATATTCAAATATAAAAATGACTTTTAATTATTAAAGTTTTTTATTTTTATGAATGATATGAGATATTTATTTTATGAGTTCCTATCATAAAATAAATAAATAAATAATACAAATAAATAATATATATTAACAAGTATATAAGGTAATTTTAAGTAAAATAACTAAATAAATAAAGATATAAAATTATTATTATATAACGAAATATTATTAAATAAAGAACAATTACTTAAGAAGTAATAATATTATTATTATTAATAAAAATAATAATAACGATAAAAATTATAGATAAATAAATAAAAAACTATTAAAATAAATAAATGATAATAATAAATTTTTTTTTTTTAAATTTTAAAATTCTATCTTTTTTTTTTTTTAAAATTTAAAACCTAATTTATAACAAATGTTCAAATGGAAAATTTTAATTCAAAACAATTTATTTATCTATTCATTGATATATTTATTGGATAATAATAATATTTATATTTATTTATTTATTTATTTATTATTTCATTATTTCATTATTTATTTATTTATTTTTATAATATTTATCTATTTATATAAAATAAATGGAAATTAAAATAAAGTTATACAATTAAAAATTTTTTTCTTCTTAGTTGATTTGAATCTATTCATTATTTAATGGATCATATATTATCTCTATTTTTATAGTAATTAAAGTTTGAAATAAATTAAATTTACAACCAATCATCATTTAATAAACAACTTTTCATTTAATTTAATTTTAAAAAAAAAATTAAAAAAAATTAAAAATATAAAATTTTAAAAATAAAAATTAATATTAAAATATATAAATATAACAAAAATAAAAAAAAAAAAACATTAATTATATAAAGTGAAATCTTTAAATTGTTAATTATATTGAAATGAGGATATTATTATTATAGACTATTAATTATTAAGAACTAACTATCTCTGTAATAATAATAATGAATCAAAACTATGTAAAAAAAATAACTTGCTATGTAGATAATGATAATCAACATAGCTAAAATAAAATAGTTAACTGTTATTAACTATTAAAAATATTTATCAAATTAATGAATATTAATTTCTTTTTTAAATAAATAATAAATTTTATAAATAATTATATAATTTTCCTTTATAATTTGAAATAAAAAACATATAATTAATATTTTTTTAAAGTATGTTTTAATATACATAATCATTCTGTTTTAAATATAAAAATTGTTTAATAATTTATAGAATATATATATATTTAAAACTTGGATTGAAAACTTATATATCCTTTTTATACATCAATAAAATATAAACTTTTTTTTTTATAATTTTATTAGAGTATGGGACTTTTTGATTTAATATATATATATATTTTAATTATTTTATATTTATTATTAAAAAAATTTTTTTCTAATATTATATATAATTATTTTTTTATGTTTTTATTTATATTTATTAGTATATTTTTTTAAATTTAAATTCAATAAATTAATATTATGGTAACTATTAAAAAAAAAAAAAAAGATTTAATACAAAGAATATTTTTTGTTACTGATTAACAAAGATTTTTTTTAATCAGTAAATATAAAAAAAAGAAAAAAACTTTTTTTATATAATAATTTTTCACTTAACAGTATTTTTTGATAATAATTAAAAATAAATATGAACGAATTAAATACAAAAAAAGAAAGAAAAAAAATTTTTTTTTCTTTTCTTTCTGAAAATTGGATTATAATATCAAAATAATACTTATCTCTGTAATTACATTAGATATTTTTTTTTATAATATTTTTTTTTATTATTAAAAAACGTTTTTCGTACATACATTATATTTTATTAATAAAAAACTAAATGATATATTTTTTTAATAATTAATAAAATAATAGTAATAAAAAATAATAATATATTATTATATTTTATAAAAATATTAAAAAATAAAAAAATAATATAATGAATTATAAATAATAAATTACATTTTTTTTATTTTCTTTATATAAAATGTTTATATAAATCCATTTTAAATTTTTTTTTTTTTAATTTAATGGAGAACTTTTTTTTTTATTTTTTTTTTTTTTAAAAAAAAAATAAAGATTAAAAAAATATTAATTAAATATACCCTAGATTATTGTGTAATTAATTAAATGCTTTATAATATAGAAGCAAAAAAAAAAAAAATAAACAACAAAAAATATAAACAATAACAAAAAACAAAAACAACATAAAAAGAAAAACAAAAAATAAAACAAAACAAAAAAAAAAACAAAACAAAAAATAAAAAAGATTAAATATTTGACCATGATTATGGAATTGATGAATTTATTTTCTAAATAAATATTATTTTTCAATACCATATATAATATTAATAAAAAAAGATTATAATTAATATCTCTTTAAAAAATATTATTATTTATAATAAAAATATTTTTTAAAGAAACATAATTAATTAAAATTTTAACTATTATAGAATATATAGTAACTATATTTAAGTAATAATAATATTTAAAAAAAAAATATTAAATCATTTTAAAAAAAAAAAAAAGTAATAAAAGAAAAATTTTAATTTTAAATTTTTCTATCCGTTTTATAATGAACATTTCCTTTTTTAGTAATTTTAATTAAAACAAATTTTAATTTAATTAATTAATTAAAAAAATTTTTTCTTGAGAAATGTAGGTAATAAATAAATAAATAATATTAAATTAATAAATAAATAAAAATAAATAAAAATTTAATAAATAAATAAATGTAAATAAATAAATGAAAATAGATAATTAAATAAATTAATAAACAAATATAAATAATTATAGATAAATATATAAAGCTAAATAATATTATAAAAAAAAAAACCTGAAGAAATATATGTTATAATTTATTTAAATATTTATATTTAATAGTAATAATTATTTTTAAACATATATATATTCATTTTTTTTGAATTTAATAATCATATATTTGATTTAAAAAAAATAATTTAGATATTTATTTTTAAAGCTTTTTGAAAGATATCCAATAATATATTTTATATTTTATTTAACCTTTTCATTTTTATTATATTTAATGTAAAATAAAAGAATAATAATAAGATAGCTGTTTTTATTATTTTAATAATAAAATTAATATATTGAAGTTATAATTTATAAATATTTTTTATTATAAAATTTTTTCTATAATATATATTTTATAAATTAATGAGAAAAAAATAATAAAATATCAACTTCAAAAACTTCATATTAATAAAATTACTGTTTCTTAGATTATACCTTTTTTCTTTTTTAAAATAAATTATATTTAAAAGTACAGTTGCATAATGAAGTATTTTTTCATGTATATTATACGTTATTTTAAATGTTAATGTGTACTTTCAATATTTTAATACGAGTAAAATTATAAAATGAAAGGATTTACAATAAATTACATTCTCAGTTGAAATGTAAAAAAAAAAAAAAAAAAAAAAAAAAAAAGATTATATATAAATAATAAATATAAAAAAGCTTAAAAATTTTATAATTTTAAATTATAAAATCAAAGATAATTCAATAGTAATTGTTTATAAATAAAAAAAGGTTTGTATACTTTTTTAAAAATAAAAAAAATTTTTAAATTTTTATTAAACGTTTTACTAAAGATTTCAGGGTTTAAATTTTGATGATGCTATTGAACAATGATAATTGATAATTTAATATTTAATATTTTTTATAACAAGTTAACATTAATTTATTAATTCTTTTCATAAATAATAAATTATGAAACTCCTACGCTCTTAGAAAAACATATAATTATTAATTATTTAAATTGTATTATTATTTAGTTAAATAATAACAAAACAAAAAAAAAAAGGTCGCTTTGAATAAATTATTATATAATCTATACTGTTATTAAACTTATATAAGTTTATTATTATTATGTATTATAATCATAATGATTAAGTTTTATATAATTTTCATATTTTCAATCATTTATTATTTTATATACTTAATTATTTATTATTTATTTAATTAACTATATATTTACATATTTAATTATTTATTTGTATATAATTTATTTACTTATATATCTATATATTTATTTATTTATTTATTAGTTTATATAAATTTTTATCATATTCTTATTTAATATAGAGTTTAAACAAATTCATACACTATTTATAATACCATATTTATTGTACAAAAAATCATAATTTTATTTCAATATTGTAATAAATATATATGTAATATTTTATATGTTACTGTATTAAAAGTTTGAATTTTTGTACAATAGCTTTTGTTAATCATTCTATTTCCTAATCAATAACTAAATAATAATTATAAAAATTTTTTTTAGAGTTAAATTCTAAAGATTATTTTAAACTTCTAACCACTTTACAATGGTGATTAGTGGCATGGTTCTCTTTATAAATATATTTAAAATACTAAGTTACTTAACAAATTAAAAGTATGACTATATAAAAAAGAAAAAATTTCTTACTGAAGACATTTACATTTCTTAAGATAGGTATTAAATACAGAAACGTAAATTCTTTTTTTTTAATCCATTTTTGTAGTTTTTTTATATATCATAAATTTTAAAAAATGATTGAAAAAACTTTTCAAAGCAAATAGCAATGGTATTCCCTTTTTTTTTTCTTTTTTTTTTTTTTTTTTTTTTTTTTTTTTGTGTGTGTGTGTGTGTGTGTGTTGTTGTTTTTTTTAATTTTTATTCTGATACACAAAATTTATAATTAAATGTATATAAAAACTAATACAAAGATGATTATAAAAATGTTATTATTATAAATTCATTTGATTGTTTTTATTTAATTATTTAACAATATTATAATTAACTTTTAAAAGTTTTCTTTTTAATTAATCATTAACTAAATTTATTTTTATACAACATAAATAAATAAATAATTAATTAATTTGTTTATGTTTATAAAATTTTAATAATATTGTTTATTTTTATAGTGAGCTCTTATTTATATATATGTTTGTGTTAATTAAGATTATATACTTTTTTTTAATATATTTTATAATATTATATATTTATAATTTATATGATTACTAGTATTGATAGATTGACAACTAAAGAATGTTATTATATCATATATATAATAATAGTCTCTCTATAATTTAATAGTTTAAAATTAATTTTTATTAATATTATGTTATTACTATAATATATATATAATTCATAAATAATAATAATAATAATAATAATAGTATTAATAATAATAATAATAAAATTTTTAATGATGATGATAATGATGATGATGATATTAATTAATTATTAATAATATATAATAATAATTATAAAGTTTATTACATTAATTATTATAATAATAATAATATTATTATTTTAAATATGATTATCAATAGTGATAATCATAATAATTTAATAATATTATTACAAAAAGAACTGTTAAATACAAATACGTTTTTTTTTTTTTTTTTTACAATAATTATTGCATTTCAATACATTTTTCATAGTTTAAGTAAAGAAGAGAATTTGCTAATAATTCTATTAAATAGACTAATTATATTCAATAATTAACTAATTTTTATAATGGGAATAAAATTTTCAGTTTATTTATTTTAAAAAAAAATAAAAAAAAATTTTATTACATTTTAAATATTCTTTTTTTTTTATTACGTTTTAAATAAATTAAAATTTAAAAAAAATGTAATAAAATAAAAAAAAAAAAAAAAAACAAATAATAAAAGTAATAATAATTAAATGATAATAAAAAAAGAATAGATATTTTTGTTATATATAAATTACATTACATAATATATATTTTTATTAATAAAAAAAAAAAAGTATAAAAAAAGATCAAAATTCTTCACTTTTTGTACATTTTTTAATTTTTTTTTTTTTTTTTTTTTTTTTTTTTTTTTTTAAAAAAATCTTTTCTTACTTTCATATTTTTTATTAATTTTTAATTTTTAAAAAGCAAAAAATAAGAAATATAATAATATAAAAACAATTATAAAAAAGTATATATTTATCAATACTATTAAAATTTTTATTTCTTTATTAAGTAACTTATATACCAATAACATTAGAAATTATATAAAAAATTGGTTTATCTTATTTTTTATTTTTTAAATAAAACTTATCTTAACAGCAATTATAATAGATAAATTTTTGTACTTGATACATTATATAATATTAACTAATATAATACCAATATAGTAAAACTTAATATATATTATTTTTATTAAAATAAATATATATATAATTATATAATTTTTTTATATCGAAAAGTAACAACAAAACAGTACCAAAATAAAATATTTTTATTAACATCAAAATATCAGATAATACTGAAATAAAAAATATATGTAGATTAATTTTTTTTTTAATTTTACATAATTCAAGCTTTATATCTTTGTTAAAAAATATAGAAATAGAATATATATATTTATTTTTATTTCTATAATATTATAAAGTTTTAATTTTTTAATCAATATTAGTTTTTTTTTTTTTTTTTTTTTTTTTTTTTTTTTTTTTTTATTTTTATTTTTTCAGAAAAAAAAATATACCATTTACTGCTACTATTTTCTTTAAATATATAAAATAACAACAATAACATATTATCAAACTCATACCTTATTTTGTGATATTATATATAAATATTTTCAAATTATAATGGTTCATCAATTAGAATTCCCTTCTGACTTTCAAGTTCAACATACTTCTGAAAGTATAAAAAGAAAATTTTGTGGTGAAGATGAAGAAGATAGTATTAAGCAAGTGAGTTTTTGGATTTCTTCCCTTTTTTTTTTTTTTTTTTTTTTTTTTATATATATAAAAATATAATTTTGAAAAAGAAATAATAATGAAAATAATAGTTCTAATATTTTTTATTGAAATATTTTATTATTACTATTTTTTATTATTATATTCTTATCCATTAAAAAGGATTTTATTATAAAAAGAAGATACATAAGACCAATAAAAAGAGTAATAAAGAAAGTAGCTGATGAAGGTACTTCATTCTTCCCAAATTCTGGTGCTTATGGTTGCTGTTATGCTATAAATAAATCAGAAGAAAATACAATGATGATACTTTAAAAAAAATAAAGAAAATACTTGTTTATAAAATTTTTTTTTTAAAAAAAAAGACAACATAAAGACATCCTTTACTGATATTACATAAAAAGAATTTTTTTTCATAATAATAAATCTATTTAAATAAAAAACTATAATGATTATTACCATATCCCTATTTTTGAAAAAAAAATATTAATAATGATTCACTAAAAACTTAAAAGTACTCATCTTCTATTTCAAAAATTTATTTAAAAATGGTAAAATAAAAAAAATAATTATAATAAAAAAAAACAAAAACAAAACAAAAACAAAAAAAACTAATACCAATATTAAATCATTAAAACAAAATAACAACATATTACTCTTAAAAAATATACAAATAAGAAAAATTAAAATATATATCTAAAAAACATAATAATAATAATAATAATAAAAATTTTTATTAATTTATAAATTATAATTACTAATTAATTATCAAATTTTTGGAAAATACTTGTTATCATAAACATTGGAATTTATATATAAGTAAATATAATATTTTAATAATATCAATAACACAGATAAATACTACAAACAATAATAATTTAATATAAAGCATAAACAATCCTATGGACAAAAGATAAATGATAAAAATATATATAATCTATTACACAATAATTAATAAATCATCCATGGTTGCCATAACTATATTTAATATATATATTGAAATTTTATTATATATATTAATATTTATTTAAAAATATAAATATTAATATTAATTGGAATAATTATCTGTTATAATTATTATTGTTGCTTATTAACAATTTTAATTTTAATTTTTTATTATCATTTTAATTTTTTTTTTTTTCACACATTATTTATAATAATAAATAATAATACAGATTTCTATATAAATTATTAATTTAAATAGTTTTTTTTTTTTTTTTTTCTTTTTTTTTTAATTAAATTTTATTTTTTATTTTTTTTTTTTTTTTTTTATTATGTTTAAAATGTATATAAATATTTTAAATCATATTTGGAATTATTTTACAAATATTAATACTAATAAGAAATAATAATAAATTTAATATTTAATAATATTTATTTATTATTCAATATTTTAAATTCTTATAATTTTAAATTAGTTATTATTATTTTCAATTGAGTTTAAGTTTACTTTAGTTTTTCTTTATTGGTTTTATTATTCATCATTTTCATTTTTTCATTTTTTTCCATTTTATCTTTTCATATATATATATATATATATATATATATTTTTTAGATATTATTTAAAATTTTTATAATTAAATTAAATTTTAAATTTAAAAAATTAAAATTTTTTCTCTCTGTAGACTTAAGCACCTTTTTTTTTATTTTATTAATTTTATTTTTTTATTTTATTTAAAATTTTTCATTATCTAAATTTTGATTAATAAATAAAAATATTCAAGAGATTGAGTAATTTATACATATATATTTTTTTAAAAAAAAAGAAAAAAATAAAATATTTTTTTATTTATTTAAAAATTATTTGAAAATGAAATGTATAATATAATAAATAAAAATATAAAAGAAAATAATAAATAAAAACAAAACAACTTCTATTTATATATATATATAAGTAAATAAAAAAGAAAAGGAATATTAGATTATATAATAGATAATTTTTATACAAATTATAACTCTATTCTTTATAGTTTTTTTTTTGTTATTTCAATAAAAATATATATATATGTATGTATATATATAAATTTTAAGGAAAAAAAAATTTTTTTTTTTAATTCATTATTTTACCGAAAAAAAAGATTGAAATAATAAAATTTTTAATTCAAGCTTAAAAAAAGTAAAATATAAAATATAAAATATAAAATATAAAATATAAAATATAAAATATAAAATATAAAATATGAAAAATAAAAAGTAAAATATGAAAAAAAAGTAAAATACGAAATATAAAAATTAATATAAAGATTAAAAAGTATTATTAATTATAGAATAATAATATATATAATTAATGTAATTAAATTAAGTAATGAATATTATTGAAAAAAAAATTTTTTTTTATTCAATAATAATTAGGATTTTGATTTATCAATATTTCCCTATATTTTTTGATTAAAGGTAAACAATTTTAATTTTATTTTCCATTTTCATTTTTATTATTAATTATACTTTCATTTCTAATCAATTCTTTTTAATAAATTGAGAAAAAAATTTTTTTTTTTTTATCGAAAATTAATTATACTTTTTTTTTTTTTTTTTTATTTTTACAAAAAATAAAAAAAGAATATTAATATTAAAGATTAGTTAAAATTATTGAAATAAATATATTTATTATAAGGGATAGTTAAATAGTAAATTAAAAGAAAATTATATATATTGATATTTTAAATAAAAAAAAATAAAAATTAAAATATGAATACCGGTCAAAATATTGATCATCATGGGACCTTGAATGATTTAGATTCTTCAAAAAGAAAATTTTCAAATAGAAATTCACCTTCCTCGGTGAAGAAAAATTATAATGATATAACGGAAGATTCTAATGGGTATGAAGTGACTGAGAATAATAATAATTTGAAAAATAAAATCTCTAAAAAAAAAATTGTCACTTCTTCCTCAGAACATCATAATCATGATGTTTCTTTATTACAAAAAATTTTTAATAAAAAACAATTTAGAAATGATCATTCCTTGAGTACTGGCATCAATGATGAAAAAAGAGCAAATGATGATGATGATGATGAGTTTTTAACGGAAGGTTCTAATTGGAGTTTTAATAATGAATCTATGGATTCTCAAGATTCATTAAAATCTTTATCTTCCTCTTCTCTTAAAAATCAATTTTCTAGTGATTATATTCGATTGAAATTGAATTCTGATGAAATTGATACCATAAGAATGAAGGCTAATGAAAGTAATATATTTGATGATAATGGAGATGAAGAATTTAGTAGTGAAAATGAAGTAGAATCTCAAATTAAAAAAAAGGGAACCATTAAAGAAAAAAGTACTCCTGAAAGTCGAAGAGCTAGTATTCAAATTTCTATTGATAAATTTAAGCCAAGAAGAAGATCATCAACTATTTTAAATCTACAAAAAATACAAGAAGGAACTTCTTCTTATGGGTTATTATTGGCTCCCCCTTTATTTCCACAAAGTCAAAGCCTAGGTGATCATGAACAGAGTCAAGGTCAAAGGAAAGAAAAAGAATTTAAAATTGATTTAACTCAATATGAAAATTTAAAAAGGATTCATAATGAAGGTAATTTTTTTTTATTTTATTAATATCTATATCTATATCTCTATATAAATATATATAAATATATATATATATATATATATTTTTTTTTTTTTTTGAAATTTTAAATTTCATGTTATAATATAAAAATAAATTTATTTATATTAAATTAATAAAAAAAAATTTTTTTTATTAAAAAATTTCCATTATATATAAATATAAATTATTAAAACGAAATAAAATGAAATTTATTAATTTTAATTTAAATTTATGTATTTATGAAATTTAAATTAAAATAAACAAATATTTAAACAAACAAAATATATCTTTTTTTTTTTTAAAAAAAAAAAGATGAGGAGAATTCATCTTCTTCACAATATTTAAATTTTGATATACCTTTTAGAATAAAAAAAAATATGGAAAATTCAAGAAAACTTCAAATTTATACCCCCTGTGAAAGTGAAATGGGTAGTATCAATGATTTAATCTTACCATCCGATCTTAAAAAAATCGATTTTAATGAAAAACGTTTCGATCTTTATCTTCCAAATTTAAATTCAACAAAAGAATCTTTAAATGAGGATGAAAAAAATAGTAATGATAATAACAATAAAGATGATAATAACATACATAATAATAATGTCGATGACAATAATAATAATAATAATACCATTGAAAATAATAATAATAATAATAATAATACTGATGAAAATAATAATAATAATAATAATAATACTGATGAAAATAATAATAATAACAATAAAGATGAAGATCATTCAAAAGAAATGGAAGAAAATACCCCAACAAAAGATAAAGAAATGACTGAAGATACATACTCAATTTCAGAAATAACGAAGTAAAATTATATTTTTTTTTTATTTTTATTTTTGAATAATGAATTCATACAAATAAATAATATCGATTTTTTATTTTATTTTATTTTATTTTTTTTTTTAAAAATATATATATATATATTTAAAAATAAATTAATTAATAAAAAAATTTTTTATTATATTATATTATATATAATCACTAATATTTTTTGGGATTATTATTAATATTATTAATATTATTATATTTTTTTTTTAATTTTCCTTTTAATAATTAGTGAAAATATGGATGATGATCCGACAATTTTTAAAAATCCTGTCGAAAATTTACCAAAATATACTTCAAAGAAGTCAGATTTGAATTTTAAAAATATTTTAGGAAATTCAAGAAAATTGAAATATGGAAATTTAAGGTTGGCTCAGGATCAAAAATTATGTAAATGCTGCATTGGCCTTTTAAGGAAAATCCCTAAAAAAATTCCTGATCCTTCCTCAGATACTGCTCCAAAATGTCATTGTATTGGTCATGATCATGGAGAGTTCAGTTTGGAAAAAGTAATTCATCGAGCGAACGAAAAAATTGATAAAAAATTTAATCAATTTAATCCGAATAGTGACATTCCTACTACCATCTTAAATAATAAGGAAAATACTAGTGGTGTTAATAATAATAATAATAATAATAATAATAATAATAGTAATAATAATATTAATATTTTAGAAAAAAATGATCCAAATATACCACCAAAAGTCACCAAGGAACAATTTTCTGAATGGTTTAATGATTTTTTGGAATCGGATGCCTATGGCAATTCAGATTATACCATTTATAAGGATGGCACCATCTGTAAAAGTAATGAATCCAGTACTGAAAGTATCTATAAAAGGTTTTTCAATAATATTTTTAAAATTGAAAATTCTTCTTCAACTTCTTCTCCCCTTTCCTCCACTCACACTCTTGATTCCATAAATAATTTGGAAGGAAATCTTAGTAAAAATGAAATAAAAGGTGAACAAGGTATATAAAATGATGAACATATATATATTTATAATTTTTAATAATAATAATAATAATAATAATAATAATAATAATAATAATAATAATAATAATAATAATAATAATAATAATAATAATAATAATAATAATAATAATAATAATAATAATAATAATAATAATATAATAATAATAATAATAATAATAATAATAATAATAATAATAATAATAATAATAATAATAATAATAATAATAATAATAATAATAATAATAATTTCAATAATAAAAATTATAATAATAATAATAATTATAATAATAATAATAATTATAATTGTAGTATTGATAATAATAAGAAAGAATGATATTTAAAAGATAATATTACTATTATTGATGTTTTTTTTTTTTATTTTTTAAAATTTATATAATTATTATTTTTTATTATAAACACATAATAATAATAATAAAAAAGATGATTTAAAAGAAAAAGAAGTACATTTTGATGATGAGAAGAAGACTGAAAAAGTTGCGATAAAGTCTGAAGTGGATGAAGTATTAGATGAATATGAAGAATTTTTAAATGAGGAAGAAAATGAAATTAAAAAAAATATTAAGAGAAATTATGATAACATGAAAAGGAAAAGTACCGTTACAGGTGATTTAGGTAAAGGCTTATTACGTTTAAATAGGAATCCTAATTTAGAAAAATATTCCAGAATTGGTTCCAAAACAAAAAATAATAATAAAGATCGTGGTCAAGATACAGATCATTCTTCCATCGGGAAATTAAAAAGAAGTAAAAGTTATAAAAGTACAAATACTATAAAATCTTCATCAAAATCTAAATCAAAAATAAATTTAAAATCAGAATCAAATTCAATATCAACTTCAAATTCAATATCAAAATCAACATTAGAAATAGAGTCGAGGTTAGGAACGGGATCAAAAGCAGGAACAAGTTTAAGATCAGGAATTAGTTCAAGAACTGGAATTAGTTCAAGATCAGGAATTAGTTCAAGAACTGGAACCGAGTCAAGAATAGGATTAGAAACAAGAGCAGGATTAGGAACAGGAACAGCAACAGAAACGGAAATAAACACAGATAAAAATATTGAATCATTATCCGAAGTGATTGATTCAAACGAATCTGTAGAAAAAGGTCTTTTATTGGAGGCTTCACCCATCACAACTTCTACAGTCAACAGTACTCCAAAAAAAGTAAGAGAAGTCATAGATCAAAAAAAATTCATTGATCCAAAAATTTTAGATAAAATTCATAAAAATAAATATTTAAATAAACGTCTCTTAAATAATGAAAATATATTTAATATCTTGACCAATCCTATCATCAAAATAACGAAAAAAAAATATTATAATAATAAATGTTATTATAAAAATGGTATATTAAAAAAGAGAAATATTGGGAAAATATTATATCATGAATATGTTATTACTAGTAGTCCCTTTCAAAATTATTTTAATGAAGATAGTCATTCTCCATTAAACAACAGTGGTAGTTTTAGTAGAAGAAGTAGCAGAAAAAATCTTTACATTGATTCTCCTAAATCAGATCATTTATTACACCACCCGTACACCTCAAAACGTGAATTTTCCAGTTATAAAAATAGTATGTATACAAAAAAATTAACCTATATTAAACATAATTATCCTAATTGTAAAATAAAATTGAAGCCAAATGATGTAGTTCGAATTGGAAAACCTATGAAAGCTCTAATTAAATGGAGAGATCATTCCTTTTCACATATTCCTACTATTTCTAAAAGAGTTCATGCATTGGATGCTTCTTCCTATTTATATGAATTAAATGATAGTCATCTCACTAAAGAAGAAAAAGAAGCCAATGAATGCTGTTCTCAAAAATATGATTCTAAAGGCTATCAAAGAAATTTATATAAACTACAAAAAGAAATTTTGAATGATTATATTAAGGAAAGTACTGCTATCATATCTCAAAAATTTCCAAATATTGGAGAATGGGAAAATTCATCAAATGTCTATTATAATGAATCATTTGGAAGTGGAATTAAAGAAGGTATAAAAAAAGATGGAGAAGAAAAAGGAAAAAAGAAAGGAGGAGATAAGGAAAGAAAAGGAGAAGAAAAAGAAGAAGAAGAAAAAGAAGAAAAAGAAAAAAGCACTTTATTTTTTGAGGAAGAAGATAGTGACCTTTCCATAGATGAAGATAAAAGGGATTTAAATATGAAAAATATTTATCCTAAAAATATGAGTCTGGAAGCATATTTAAGATTATATGAGGAAATGTTAGAAAATAAATTGAAAAAACCTAAATCAAGTTCATATCACCATCATGTAAATTTGGAAAAAAAAAAAAATATATATATATATAAATATATAAATGATTTTAATTTTAATATAAATTACAATACCATATATATATAATTATCGTTATTTTTTTTATTTTTTTTTTTTTTTTATATAAACTTATATATATTATAATATATTATATTAATATTTATATAATCATTTTCTTCATATTTATCTCCCTTCATATAACATTAAATATTAGATATCTAAAATTAAAGGTATAAAAAAGGATACAAATTTATATTATTTATTAAAATAAACTAACTATTAAATAATTTTTTCTCTTTAAAAAAAATTATTTTTAATTTTTTTTTTTTTTTTTATTAAAAAATTATTTATATATAATTAGATAAAAAAATTATTAATCTAATTATGAAAAATATTGTAAAAGAAATTGATAAAATCTCATGGATTAATAAAGATGAACAACAGAAAATTGTATATATATATATATATAAGAAATTTTATTAACATTATTTTATATAACATAATTAAAAACTATAAAACAAAAACAAAAACGAAAAAGCACTAATTTTAATATAATTTATTTTTATCAAATTTAATTCTATTTAATTCTATTTATTTTTATTTAATTTATATTTAATTTATTTTTTATTTTAAAATTTTGTATTTTATCATAAAAAAAAAAAAAAAAAGATTAATATTTTTATATCAGAAGTTACCTTCCGATATGGAAAAATGGAATCTTTTATTAGAAAATTAGCTAAAACTCCAGAGGATTATAATCAACTCTTGAAACAAATGTTTCGTCGTTTAAATTCTATTAAAAATACTATCTTGGATTTGTGTTTAGTTCGAAAAAATAGTACTGTATTAAATCAAATTAAATTAAAAAAAAAAAAAATTATTTAAAAATTTATTTGAATTTTTTTTTTTTTTCATTATATAAAATTTTATAAAATTATTAATATTTTATTAATTATTATTTATTACATATTTATAATATATATTGTTTTTATTTAAATTTTATATATATATAAAAAAATTTTTTTTGTTTTTAATTTATTTAGAATTGGATAAAATTGGTATATTTAATGAACAGGCAAATGTAGATAGAACATTAGCAGTATTTAGAACAGAATTAAGAAGAAAGTAATATATAATAAAAATGATATTAATCAAACTTAATTATAATAATAATAATTATAATAAATGTTTATAATAATTATGTAATAACAAAATATAATTTTAATATTTGAAGCTTTCTAAATAATTATTATTTTTTATATAATTATTATAATATTATATTAAAATATTTTAAAAAAAAATGTAAATGAACTATATATAATAGAATGGATGAAGAAATGTGGTATTTACAAACACATAATAAACTAAGAGAAGAAAAAGAAAAGGAGAAGAAAAAGGAATTATCCTTCGAAGAAAAATTTAATAATGATATTAATGATGTAAGAAAAAAATTTTTTAATTTCTTTTTTTTTTTTTTTAAAAAATATATATATTTAATATTTATATATTATATACATAATGATTTTTTTTTATTGTTATTTTTTTTTTTTTTTTTTTTTTTTTTTTTTTTTATAGTTTTTATTTTTACAATTAATAAATTAATGTTATATTAATTCATAAACTAATGACATATCATTAATTATTTTAATATTAAAATTAAAATTGGAATTGGTATCAATTTATATTTATTACTTTTTTTTTTTTATTAATATAGTTAAATAAGTATTTTGATGATATGAAAAAAGCAACCCAAAAATTTGTTATTCCTTCTATCGTAAATCAAAAAAATAAAGAGGATCATTCTAAAGAATTTAAAACAGAAATTAATAAAATTATTAGGCAAGAAATTATTAAAGTTGATGAAGATAAGAAAAAAAGTGATTCGGAATTTCAAAAAAATATTAAATCTGTTTTGAAGAAAAGGAAAAAATTATTTAAAATAAATTTAACTCCTGAAAATAACAACAACGACAACAACGGTAATAATAATAATAATAATAGTAATAATAATATCAGTAGTAATGGAAATAAAATAATAAAAACTACTACCAATACAACAACTGATAATAATAATAATAATAATGATAATAATAATAATAATGGTGATAATAATAATGAGAATAATAATAATGATAATAATAATACCAATACTATGAATTATAATTATGATTCTGATTATGATGCCGATGGTGATGATGAGATAGAAGCCAAAATGGAAAATATTGAAGAAAAAATTAAAGCCTTCAAAGATATTGATCTGGATTTATCGAAACTTCAGGATCGTCATTATTGTCAAAATCGGGACTTACTTAATGAAATGAATAAAGAAAATGATAAAGAAAATGAGGCAAATAAAGAAAATAAAACCAATGAAACCGCTCTCAATAAACTTATGACTGTGAATGATAGTATTGAAAGTTTAGTTAATGGTAATGACGATGAATATATAAAAAGAAAAGAATCTCTCACCCTAGTAGAGAAGGTGAAAAAAATATTTGAACAAGTGGAGAATTCTTTTCACTATAATATGAACATTGGAACCCTACTTATTGAAAATAATATTAAGAATAGAAAAGAAGATTTAAAGGATGAAAATATTCGAAAAATGTATGAAAAAATTAAAAAACTTAATATGACTTATCAATGGGAAAAACTCTTTGATACTGAAGAAGAAGTTAACGATACTACTAGTGATATGGAAATTTCTGATCATATTCTTCTTCAATATAAATTATATCCTTTCAGTGTAAAAAAATATCCAATAAATGTTAAACCATCGGTAATTATGATATATTTATCTATATATATTTTTTTAAAAAAAAAACTTATAAAATATAACAAGATAAAATTCAAAAAAAAAAAAAAAATAAAATAATAATAATAATAATAATAATAATAATAATAATAATAATAATAATAATAATAATAATAATAATAATAATAATAATAATAATAATAATAATAATAATAATAATAATAATAATAATAATAATAATAATAATAATAATAATAATAATAATAATAATAATAATAATAATAATAATAATAATAATAATAATAATAATAATAATAATAATAATAATAATAATAATAATAATAATAATAATAATAATAATAATAATAATAAATTATTTAATTTATATATTTATATATTTATAATTATTAACTATTCTTATTAAAAACTTTTTAAATAATTTAAAAAAAAAAAAATTTAATTATATAGAAACATTCGTACTACCTTGAAAAAAGTCGTATCAATAAAGACGGAGAACAATCAGATTTCGATTATGATGAAATGGATGAACTGGTAAAAAAAAAAATAATTATTTTTTATTTTTTAAAAATAATTAAAATATAATTTATTATTTCTCATTATAAAATTAGATAATTATAAAATAAAAATTAAAAATTAAAAATTAGAAAAAAAAAAGAAAATAAAAAAATAAGAATTTATATTATATATATAATATTTATTAAATTATATATAAAAATTTTTTTAATTATTTATTTTTTTTTTATCATTAAATTTAAGGAAACACATTTTAAAAAGTTAAAAGAAACCTATGATGAAAATCTATTAAATGAGTTTAATTTTGATACTTCGGTATTATATAATTTTTATTATAAATTAATAAAAAGAAAAACAATTTTTTTTTTTTTTAGATAATAAAATATCAATAATCTTATTTCTTTATTTCTTTATTTTTTTTAATTGTTTTTATTATTATCATTTTTTATTATATCAAATTATATTAATAATAAGACACCAATGAGAATACATGGTTTAAAAAGATCTGAAAATGAAAATCTTGGAATAATGAATGCTAATTCCTCCTTTGATATTTTATGTAAATTTGAAGATCCTAATGATTTAGAAAGAAAGAAATATTTGGATGACAAACTAAATATGAATAAAGAGGCTGAAAATTTGTACAAAGAAATTACTAAATTTATTTTCCATAATGAAAGTGATTTTATCGATTGTAAGGGGAGATTCATTACTATATATATATATTATAAACCAAAGCATAACATTTATTAAAATAGCATAATATAATAATAAAAAAAATAATAATATTTATATATATATATTCATATACTTTATATATTAAATATTTATGTTTTTTTCAATATTTTTAAATTATAGATAATGAAGCTGATAAAATTTTGACTGCTCCTAATAAATATTATGAAGATGAAAATCCTGCCATATTTTCAATTTACAATGGCAAAATGATTGATTACGAAGATGAAAATGAGAAAAATCTCAAGTCGAAAATAGAAACTCCTGAAATTATTGAATATAAACCTACTGTTAAATTATTAACTCGAAAATCTGGTAAATATCATATAAAGGCTGATAGTTACTTCAGAGATAGAGAAAATGCCATGGACCTTACCCCAAGTTCTAAATATTCCTCTTTAAAATATAATTATGGTGGATATATTCCTGCATATGCTGTGAAAAAGAAAAATTCTCAAAAGAAGGTGGAAACCTTGTTGACAATGGATGAATATAAAAAATATTTATCTAATTGTTATTGTGATTTCCTCCATGATATTATTATTAAGGATTCGTTAGAGCAACAAAAAAGATCAGATGAAAGATACTACCAGGGAGAATTGAAAAAGAAATTAATGAAACATGATGAAGAAACTCAAATGAAACATTTTAAAGATAAATATAAGAAATATAAATATAAATCTCGTGAAATCGCTGAAACAAAAGAAGGTTACTGGAATCCAGAAGTATTGGATTATATGTATGCTTTATCTAGACAAAAAATTATAGGAAATATTGAATCTGGTGAATTTGATATTAACAGTAAAGATACTAGTAATAAGAATCCGTTACAAAATGAACTTAATAATAATGATAATAATAATCGCAATAAAAATAATAATGGTAATGATATAATTAATAATAATAATAATAGCAATTATAACAATAATGGTAATGATATAACTAATACTTATAATAATAATAATAATAATAATAATAATAATAATAATAATAATAATAATAATAATAATAATAATAATAATAATAATAATAATAATGATGATGATGATGATGATTCTATCATAGCAAATGAAATAAACAACAAAAAAGAAGAAAATAATACATCTAAAGAAAATGAAGAATTTAAAGAAAATGAAGAATCGAAGGAAAATGAAGAATCGAAGGAAAATGGAGAATCTAAAGAAAATGAAGAATCCAAAGAGAATGGAGAATCTAAAGAAAATGAAGAATCTAAAGAAAATAAATCTAAAGAAAATGAAGAATCTAAGGAAAATGGAGAATCTAAAGAAAATGAAGAATCTAAAGAGAGTGGTGAATCTAAAGAAAATGAAGAATCTAAGGAGAATGGTGAATCTAAAGATAATAACACATCTAAAGCAAATGATGCATTTAAAGATATTGCTCCATCCAGTAGATCTCGAAAAAAGTCAAGTTGGGATGAAGAAGTATATGATGATGTGGAGGGTGATGGAGATATCCCTCCTAATCCAAATAATTCATATGTGAATAGTGATGATGAATTATCTGATACTATTAGCAAATATTTCACATTAAAGTAATTATTATGTTTAGTTTTATTAAAAAAAAAAAATAAAAAAAAGTTTCATTAAATATATATAATGCCATAAATATAAATATTTATTTATCTTTTATAGTAAATGAAATTTAAAAAAAAATTATTTATATATACCTATGTTTTTTAAATAAATACTAATACTTTTATTTATATTATTATTAAATAGTGATGATATTAATAAACCAAATACTAAAAAAAGTGGTATTTATATGACTTTACCAACCATGCAAGAGGCCATGGAATGTATATTTGATAGATTAAAAATGTCTATTAATGAAAAAGTGGATTTGGCTATTAAATATGGTTCTTATGAATTTTCTATGAAATTTATTGAAGTAATTTTTTTTTATATTTGTTTTTTTGAAATTTAATTAATTATAATTGATTATACATAAATAGATTATAATACTTTAATGTTAATAATTACAATTATATATACTTTTTTTTTTTTTTTCATCATATATATAATACTTGGTTTATAATATTATTATAAATATTTGAATTAGGCTATTTCTTGTTGGAATATAGTTTCAAAATTAATTATTAAACGTGAAGAAAAATTAGATAGAATAAGAGAGTTTGAATCAAAAATATCTAACCCATAGTAAGTTATTATTTTATATAAATTAATATTAATAATTATATATGTAATATATATCTATAATAATATATTTAAATCTAATTAAAAATAAAATAAAAAAAAAAAAAACTTAAAAAAATTTAAAAATTTTCCTCTTTTCATTTTATGTAATAATAATTATTTTAATTAATAAAGCCGTTTCTTTAAGAATGATGAAAGTAGTTCACCGGCTGCAAGATTTGTAGAAGAATTGTACAGAAAAAGATTTGTTGAAGATTTAGAACCATTAAATAAACGTATTATAGAATTATGTATAGAAATATTTAAAAAATATGGTGATGTAGTGAAATATGAAGGTAATACTTTAAATATTTAAATATATGTGAATTTTTTTTTCTTTTTTTTTTTTTTTTGTACCTTTATAATTTATAAATAGAGATATAGATAAAATTTTAAATATATATAAAATATATTAATTTTTAATAATATTTTTAAATAGGCTATTTATATTAATCATAAATAATTTATTAACAAATTATTTACTTATTTATTTATTTAAATTTAATAAATATATAGGAAAACCATATGTTAAAAAGATGAAAAATGATTATAGTGATATCATCAAATATGCTTACAGAGAATTTGAAAAGAAGCAAAATGAAGTTCCATATACCTTAAAATTTTAAGAATAATTAATTAATAACAAAATTATATTAATTACAATTATTAGAGATTATAATTATGTTAATTATTTTATTAGTTAGATAAAAAAAACTATTTCTATTATGAAAATAAAAATAAAATGAAAAAAAAAGCTTGTTTAATTATGTGACTAAATATAATATTAATATTAGTTAAATAAGTTTTTACAACATTAAAAATTTTAAATGTATAAAACTTTTATTTTTTTATTATTTTAATTTTTGATTTTATTTTATTTTTTTTTTTTTTTTGTAATACCCTAGAAAAAAAATATTTAAATTTTTAAAATATAATAAAAATAAAATACCATAGTTCAAATTTTCTAATATAAAATAAAAATGTTTAAAAAACAAATTACATTTTAGTAAGGTTAAAATAATATTTTAAAAGAATGAAGAATTTAACTTTTCATTAAAGAATTTAATTTTATAATTTTTTAAATTTAATAATTATAATAATAAAATAGATGGATTTTTATTAAAAAATTATATCAACAATTATAATATATATATATTATAATTAATAATAATAATATTAAAACAATAATAATATTACTATTATTATTTATTTTTATAAGACATTATAATAATTTTTTTTATTGCGAACTTTATTATTTATTCATTTATTTTAAGTACATATTTATTTTTTAAAAAACACAAAATTAATAAAAATAAATATTATTTGTCCAAATTTTAAAAAGGAAATTTCAAAATTACTATTAACTAAAAAAATTAAAAAGTACAATATAACTAAAAAAAAATATTTTTATTTAAATATCTTAACTATTTAATAATGCATAAGAAAAAAAAGGTAAAAGTTGAAACAAGATACCTTGTTTAAAAGTTCTCTTAATTCTTACTATTATTCTTAAGCAGAAATATTAAAATTAAATTTATTGATTAATTGATTAATTTGATAATATTATTTTATTTATAACCTGACAATTATCTATTGATTTTTAAATAGTATAAACTTTCTAGTAAAAGGATTATTGTTTTATAAATTTAAAAATATTATCTTATTTTTATATATTATTATTATATTAAATTATATTTTATTATATTGTTTTTATTATTTTTATTATTTTTCTATTTTGATTTTCATATTTTATTTTTTTTATTTTTTTATTTTATTTTATTATATTTTATTTTTTTTTTATTTATTTTATTTATTTATTTTATTTATTTATTTTATTTATTTATTTTATTTATTTATTTTAAAAAATATACAGATAATAGAAAATTACAAATATTGTTAATAATTATTCATAATAACAACCAAATACTATTGCAGAAACAAATACATTTCCCTATATTAAATAAAATATAAAAGAATGAAATAAAAATATAATTATTTAAAATTTTATTATTATATAATTAATATTGATAAAGAAAAAAATAATCAAAAAATTAAAAATAAATATATAATACAAAATTAATTAATTATAAATAAATAAATAAATAAATAAATGAATAAATAAATAAAATAAAATAAAATAAAATAAAAAAAAAAAAAAAAAAAAAAAAAAAAAAAAAAAAAAAAAGGAAATAAATATATTAATTTATTATGTAAATTAAAAAATTTTAATAAAATAGATATTTACATGTCTATAAGTTGATGAGGCATAAGAATCTGTACTGGTATCCCAAATAGCCCTTGATGATATTCTAACACCTTGACCTGTATATTCACCAATGGTTACATCTACAACTAATTTATATCTATCATATTCAAATTCTTTAAAATCAATTAAGAATTTAATATATATATATGTATAAAATTAATAAGAATAGTTAATAATAAAATATAAAAATTAATAATAATAGAAATAATAAAAATATTATTATTATTATTATGAAATAATATATAAATTAAAATATATAATTATATTTTTTCTTAACTTTTCATTATTTATTATTATTATTATTATTATTATTATTATTTTCTTGATTAATATATTTACTTTTTACTTCTTCTAAAATTTCATTAGCAAGTTCTTTACTCATTTCCTGTGCTTTTTCAGTTTCATATTGGAAATAGATGGTTTCAGGGTCTTCATCTTCTTCTTGATGAATTGTGACAAATTTCTTTTGTAATAATTCATCAAGCATTTTTTTAACTTCATAGGAACTAAACCTAATATTTATTATTATTTATTATTATTATTTATTATTATTATTTTTTATTATTATTATTATTATTATTATTATTATTATTATTATTATTATTATTATTATTATTATTATTATTATTATTATTTTTATTTATATTATTTGTTTATAATAATTATTATTATTAATTCATTTATTTATCAATTATTTTTAATTCATTATTATTTTATAAATTTTTATTATTAATAATATTAATATTATTAATACTATATAAAAAAAAATTTTTTTTTTTGATATTATTATATTACTTTAAAAAATTACTCTTCTTATTTATTTTATATAATTTTAATACTTTATTTATGTTTAATTAAATAATCTATTTTTATATTTAATAAAAACGAAATGTATATATATATTCATATGAAATAATAATAAATTATTAAAAAAAATTACTTTTTTTCTGGTTTTAATTGATATGTATTCTCAAATGTAATTCTGTCAGTTGGTTCCTGGCTTTGATCATGAAAACGATTATGATTTAATACCATAGAACTACCATGTAAATTCTTTGAACCGTATACACTACTTTTGGATCCTTTCAAGTTACTTATTGAACCATAAAGATTGGATTTTGACCTATATTTGTTTAATATTTCCTTTGAGGGTCTTCTTCTTTGCAAATTTGACGCACTACCATTTTTTGAATCTTTTTCATTGAGTCTTGTAGTTGAATTTTTTGCTGATTTGGATTCTTTTTCGTTGAGCTTTGTAGTTGAATTTTTGGCTGATTTGGATTCTTTAGTTTCTTCAGCTGATTTATTTTCAGTATTACTATTTTTATTTTCTTCTACAACTTCTTTTGTTTTATCTTCTGTTTGTTCTTCTTTTTTTTCTTCTTTAACTTCATCTACTTTTTCTTCTTTTTTTTCTTCTTCTTTCTTTTCCGTTTCTTCTACTTTTTTCTCTCCTTCTTCCTCTTTTTTCTCTACTACTTCTTCTTTTTTTTCTGCTTCTTCTGGCTTTGCTTCTTCAGTGATAGGTTCTTCACTTTTATTTTCGCCTTCTTTAGTTTCTGTTACTTCTTCAGTTGGTTTGTTGGCAACATCTTCAGCGGGTTTTTCACTAACCTCTGTAGTTTCTTCTGGTTTTGTTTCAGTATTTTCTTTTTCTTCTACAGCTTCTAATTCTTGTGCAGTTTCCTCTGCAATAGTCTCATCCATTTTAACTACTTATTTTTTTTTCTTTTTTTTTTTTTACTATATATCTTTTTCTTCTTTTTCTTTTAGTTTTTAAAATTTGATTTATATTATTTAAAATATATTTATAATTTTTTTTTTTAAATAATTTAATAGTTATTTTTTTTCTAAGAATTTTATTCTTATAGAATAAGAGAATACTTTAGAATTTTATTTTAATGATTCTTAATTACTGCTTTCTAACACGTTTTAATTTTTAGTTTATTTGTTTTTATATAAAATAATTTAAATTATATTACAATTTTAAATTGTTATTAATTATATAATTTAATATTTTAATATTTTTTTTTATTTGAAATTTAAACTCATACAAAATCATTTAAAATAACTTTAATTCTTAATAAATTTTTTTATGGTTTTTCATATATAAATAAATATTTAAATAAATAAATAAACAAATAAATAAATTTTTTATATTTTAAATATAAAAATACAATATTATATTTATTATTTTTTATATTTATATTATTTTAATACTGATAATCTTTATTTTTATTTTATTTTTTTTTATTCATTTTTATTTTTTATTTATTTTTATTTTTTTTTTTGTTTGTTTTTTTCTTTTTTTTATAAAAAAAAAATATTAAGTATAATTTTATTTTATTACTTTGTTATTTCTTAACCAAATTAAAATTATTTTTATATAAAATTTTATTAAATTTTATTATTTACTTTTATTTGCATTTGTATTTTTTAAAATTTTTTCATGATATTACTTTTATTTATTAATAATTACTAATGAACAAAAACGGTTTCTCTCCTTTTTTTTTTTTTTTTTTTTAAGAAAAAAAAAAAATAAAAAAGTTCAGTAAATTTTAATCTAGCATTTATAAATAATCAATTCCTAATTTTCTTCTTTTTAATAATAATTATTATATATATTTATATAATGGTTTATATAAAAAATATATATAAATTTGAGGATATATTATATATATATATATACATGTTTCATTAAAAAGAATAATTTCATTAATTTTTTATAATTATAATTATATTTTTATTTTTTTTTTTTTCTATTTAATAATTTATTATTATTATTATAATCAATTATTAGTTATTTTATTTATCTATTTATTTATTTATTTTTTTAATTTAATTTTAAACAAGAGACAGCAAGTCCATCTTTAGAATATTTAACAATTCGATCCAAACATAATTTTTTCTTATGTAAAAAGGTATTACTTGTTAAATCATACATAGTGGAAAGATTAAATATAAATGATTCTTGACTACAAGCTAGGGCTGGTCCTGAAGAGATCATATTTTCCATTGTTTCAATTGCTTTTTTTAGTTGTCCTTGATATAAATAACATAATGCTAGATTATTAGCAGCGACTAGATGAGTTGGATTAATAGAAAGAACTTCCAATAAAGATTGTGTAGCCAAATCATATAAATTATCCATGATAGAGATATAAGAACGATTCATTAAAATAATCTCATGAAGTTGTTTTACGTTGATGGTATTAGTATTTAAGGATAGTGGGGTATTTGGTTGATTATAATTTGAAATGGATTTCTTTAAATCTTTTATTAAATTTTCCACCAATCTGAAATATTTTTTGGCTTCATTATGATTTCCAATTTGAATATGAAGACGACCAATAGCAGATAAAATTTCTGGATGTTTGGGATATTTTTTTTGAACTTTTTTCAAAACTTTAATAGCAGATGGTACATTCTTCATTTTAATTAGTAAACTTGCAATAATCAGTTGAAGTTGTATATATCTTGATTTCCATGTTCTTAACCATAATGTATTTACATTGTTTCCATCTTGAACACCTATATTATTACATATGTAGGATTTTTAATATTTATTTTATATTTAATTTTGAATAATAGAATATATAAATAAGTTATGTATAAATATATAAAAAAATTAATAAAATCATTGTTATTACTATTATGACTATTATAAGTATTATGATAATACTATTACTGTTGCTTTTAATTTTATCATTTATGTTTTATTATTATAATTATTATTATTATTATTTTTTATATTATTAAAATATTATATATATATATTTACGTATATTTTTTTCTAAATGATTAATTTGTTTCTTAGTTTCATGTAGTAGGACATATATTCCATTTAAAGATTGTTTTGTATCGTCTAAATAGGAAAGAAGTAAAACCTTTAATACACGAATTTCAAAAGAAACAAATGTACCATATAATCCTGGGAAAATATCTGGATATGATTCAAATTGAAACTTCGGATCATTTTCAAAATCACCAAGTTTTTGAATTTCTGCCCTAGCTATTTGAATTAAACCTAGTTTAGATAAGGCTAAAATATGACAATACCATAATTTCATTAATGTATCTACTTTAGTAGGAGGGGTAGATAAAATTTGCTTTTTAGTAAGTATGGCTAATGCATGCCAGGATTGACTAGTAATTAAAATACCTGTTCCTTCTGGATATTTATCATTTTCTTCTACTTTTGGTAAACCTCTATTAAATACAGTATCTTTTGGGAAATGCTTTTTTAAATAATCAATTAAAGAGTCTGAATTTGGTATTAAGAAGAATATATCTGGATCCACCCAATTATCTAATGATATTTTTGAGGATTCAGGCAATGGAGGAGTTTGACAGTTTAAAAATGATGGTGGTAATTCTAAAGATGAGAATAACCTTTCCCATGTAATACTTGAAGGTTTAATTTCTGGCAATGGTGATAAAAGGGAAGATTTATCTGTATCTATGGAAACAACAGAATTAATTCTTGGTGAATTAACTTCGATTGAATTAACTGTTTGGAATGAGTTAGTTTTAACTGATAATGGATTTTCAGTATTTTGAAGTTGGTTACTACTACTTCTTTCCATTATGCCTGAATTTGTACGTTCCATGTTTAGTTGAAAATTATTTGAATTATCTGCATTTTTATTGTATAAATTGTTTGAAAGTCTATTTTCTTGCTTTAAAATATTATTATTAATTGGATGTTGAATATTAATACTTTGCATATTCATATTGTTATTTATCACGTTATTAGTACGTGGGGGAGGAGTAGAAGTATTCATGATATTATTTACATTCAATGGATCATTCATTGAATTTTGTAATATATTATTCGTAGTATTGGAGTTATTTACATTAGTTGAAATTACGTTATTATTACCATTATATTGATTAAGCGATGGTAAAGATTTAAACATTTCTGGATCTGCAAAATTAGCATTATAGTTTGTATTTTGTTTATAGTTCATAGAATTTTGTTCTTGTGGTTGATTAATATTTTGTTGTATGTTCATTTGTAAAGGATCATTCATTGTCGTTTGATTTTGGTTATAAGTATTTTGTTGTTGAGATTGAGTATAATCTTGTAAAAGATTCATTTGATTTTGGGGTGTTGGTGAAAATGTATTTTGATTTTGATTAGTATTCATTTGAGAGTAGAAATTTGGGAAATTCGAATTTATCATTTGATTATTATTCAATGCATTTCCATTAGAATTGGAGTCAAAATTATTATAGCTATCCATAATATTAGATATATTATTTGTTGTGTTATAGTTATTAATGGTTTGTTGTTGATTCTGGGTTGGTTGTTGACTTGTCAAATAATCAGGCCAATTATTATTTGTATTATTTGTTGAATTAAAGGCTAAAGTATCAAATATATTTTCCTGTTTTATATTTGAATTCAGTTGGTTTGATACCGGTGTCGAATTAACTGATAAATATTGGGTATTTTGATTATTTATATTTTGACCTGAAATTTGATTTTGTTGTGGATATTGACCAGTATTTAAATTATTTCGAGTTATTGGAGAAGTCATATTGAAAGAATTTAACAAATTTTGATTTTCATTTGTATTATCTGTAGATATTGAAAATTCGGGCTCTTTTGCTGAATTACTAAATAATTCTGAAGCTGGTTGTATGTTATTATATAAAAGACTATCTGAAGTCGGTGATTTTAATTGATTATTACTATTTTCATTATTTGTTTGTGATTGATGACTGAAAATTAGCTGACTGTCCGAACCTTTTAAATTATTTTCTCTATTTAATTGATTAAATAAGGGATTATTCATTTTATTAATAAAAATTATATTTTATATTTTATTATTATATTTATTACTAGATTATATAACAAGTGTCTATATATATATATATATTTTTTTTTTATTTCTTCTTCTTTGTAATAATAAAAATTAATTTGTTTTAATCAAAACTATTTTTAAATAAAGAAATAAAAATTTTTATTTACTTTTCTTATTATTAAAATAATTAATAATAATTTTTAATAAATATATTAAAAATTTATATTTATGTATAAAAAAAGAAATTTTTATTAATTAAAAATATGAAATTATACTATAAAATATAATTTTAAAATATAATATTAATAATATGAATTTATATTAATATATTTATAGTTTTTAAAATATTAATATCATTTTTAGTAACCAAAAATTTTTTATAATTATTAATATTTGAAAATTTATAGTTTTAATAATTAAAATAATATTATTATATCAATTGAAAAACCATCATTAAATATTGAAACTTATATATTTTTTTCAATATTTACTAAATGCACATAATAATATTTATATAAAATATTTAAATTATATAATCAAATTTTATATAATAAAATTAAAAAAATAACTCTATAATAAATACTACTATAAAGTATAAACCATAATATTCATATCTGAATTAATCTTTATTCTTTTTTTATCCATATTTTTAATTACGATACTTTTACCAAAATGAAGATGAAATTATGTGTATTGGAAATAAATTCAATGTATGCGTTAGCAAATGAAAATAGTTCAATAACAGTAAAAGAGAATTCATTATATCTCGAAGGATTTCAAGCATATATTGTATTAGATTGGGTAACAGATAGAAGTAGGCTCTGTAAAACAATTATTGTGTATACTGGAAATCCTAATGATAGAGTATTACATTAATCTTCTTACTTGAAATAATTATTTTTTCTTATTTAATTGATTGATTAATTGTCAAAATAATATTTAAATAATTTAGTTAATACTAAAATTAAAACAATAATTGAATAATAATTTTTAATAAAAATAATATTAATAGTCTAAGAGACTAAAATATCTCTTATTTTACATATATACGCAAACATATATTTATATAATATAATATATATTAGATTCATGTATGCTCTATAAATTTCTTATCGCCAAAAAGAGAAGATTATGGACAAACCATAGAAAATTTATTTAAACAATATAAAATAGATAAAGCGAAACCGAAGACAGTAATAATCATATACTTATTTTTAATTTATTATTATTATTATTATTATTATTATTATTATTATTATTATTTTTAATAAAATATATGTTAAATTCACTTTCTTTATGTGAATTTTAAAATCTAATAATAATATATGATATATTAATTATTGAAAGTTGGCCAATAACGATGTTATTATGGTTACTGAACTTATTTCTTTTCCAACTTCATTATCAATATTACGATTAATAGATGGAGATTATGAAAGTCATAAAGAAAAACGTTAGCATATTATATTAAAAATATTATTGTTTATAATTTTTTTAAAAAAACAATATTTATTATTCATAATACATAATACTTTTATTAGTATATATTAATATTAATTTAAAAAAATTCGGTTGTGGTGGAAGAGGTATTTTAACTTTGAATGAACCAAGGTTAAATAATAGATTTTTATTTATATATAAATTTAATAGTATTTTAAATAAAATAAATATTTTTATCTAATATTATATATTGTATGATCATGACTTTTTTCATTATTTATTGTGTAAAAAATAAAAATTATAGTGATGCTCAAAAAGACAAATTTTATCAATTATTTGATATTCATCCCAGTGTTCCATTTAATTTCGCAATAATAGAATTGGGAAAAATTATACAAATATCACTTTATTTTTTAGGAATGATTGTTGAAACAAAATGTGATGATGGACTTTTATGTGATGAAACTTTAACAGCCATCAGAAGATTTTATACCACTATGAGTTCATATGATACCGAAGTATATATCTTTTTATTGATTTTTTTTTTTTTTCTAAAAGTTAAAGAAAAAAAAAAAGATATTATAAATATAATATTAATTACTTATAAATTCCTCTTATTATTTTTTTATTTTTAATAGATAGATTCAAATTTGTGTAGTCCAGCTTTAATAAAGGAAATTATCAGACAAATTGTTGATTTAAAATTTAAACTTCATGTTTTAGGATATCAAGTAAACAAAATAATAATGATATTAATAATAATAATAATAATTATATATATATATATCAATATTATAAAAATAAATAATAATTAATAAAAATTTTTCTAATTTAATTTCTTTTTAAATATTATTTGAAATAGTCAACAAAAGATCCTTTCCAATTTCCCAACAGTTTCGAAAGACAAATTATAGCATTTAAGGTATTTTTATACATTATTATTATTTAATTTCTTTATATAATGTAAAAATATTACAAATATATTAAATTAAAAAAAAAAATTAATTAATATAGAAAAATAATAATTTAAAAATGAGTGGTGAAAAAAGTGCTGAATTAAATGAGTCCACTATAATAAAAATTAATGAAATATATAAAAATAGTATTGCTTCATCCAAACATAAAGTATTTTATTTATTTATTTATTTATTTATTTATTTATTTATTTATTTATTTATTTATTTATTTATTTATTTATTGTGTATTATATACTACAATTCTTTTATTAATTTATTTGATTTATCTTATTAATCTTTCATTATTTCTTTTATATGTATATGTTTATGTAATTTATTTTACTTCTTACAATATATATATTTCTAGTATAAAAGTTTAAATGAAAAGAATGATTTTTCATTTTATTTTCAGCATATAAATATTGACAGATTAAAATATCTTCTAAGTGGAAAAAAGAAGAATATTAATGAAAATATAAAATCAATGGATAATTTAAAAAACATATTTAGCAAGTAAATTTGAAACATAATTATATTATATTTAATATTTTTTAATTAATATTTTTTATTCTATTTGATTATTAATTATTATCCATTATAAAGTTCTATTATGAAATTAAATGATATTAAAAGAAATAACAGTAATAGTCAAGCACCACAAGATATAGAAAGATTAGATAGAAAGTAAAAATAAAATTTTATTTTAAATAATTATTATTGCTATCAATAATAGTATGAATTAAGAAAAAAAAATAGTTAAAAAAAAATTTTTTTTTTTTTCATAATCTAAATAGAATTCATGATATTTATATTAAAGAAGATTATTATGATTATGGTAAATATTGATTATATATTATATAAAATAAAATATATAATAATTAATATTAATTACTAGTATAAATAATTTATTTTTATTGTAAAAAAAATAGATGAAGAAAGTAATGATATATATAGTATTGAAAATGAGAATGAAACTGTTGAAAATGAAATTAAAAATGAAGAAAATATTCAAGTTTCTGATAATGAATCCATTAAACAAAAAGATCAAGAATTAATATTAAGTCAAATAGTATATTTAAATCATTCAAATTCAGTAATAGAATCAAGAACTCGTCAAAAGATTGAAGAAATTGAAAACATAAAATTAATTGATGAAAATGAAAATCAGAATTTAAAAATTGATAATTATAGAAATTTTATCGAAGAAAATATGTTAATTAATAAAATTAAGGAATATCAAAAATCAAAGCACAATCATTCTTTAAATAATAGATATTTAAGAAAAACAAAATCATATTCAGATTTATATGAAACAAGAAAATCATTAGAAAAGTATTAAAAAAAAAACTATATATATATATATATATTTATTTATATATTAATATAATTAATATAACCAAATTTATTATATGTTTAAAATTTATTAATGTATATTAATTTAAAAAATTATAAAGCAATGATAAAATAATTAAAATTGGGCTAAAATCATATATCGCGATTGAAAAAGTAATGAATGTTGAAAAGCAATGCAAAAATTCAATTAATAATATAAAGGTATCATTAAATTATTATAATAAATATTTGATATATACTTATTTGACAATAATAATAATTTTTTGTTATTGTCTTTTTTTATTTTTTTTTTTTTTTTTTTTTTTTAAATAAACATTATATTATAAAAATAATTATAGACAAATATTAAGGATTATGGATCTATTATAGAAAAATGTAGAGAAATATATAAAAAGAGAAGTGAAGAATCTAATGTAACCTATTATATTATTATTAATGTTTAATTGCTTATATATTTATAAAATATATTAAATAAAAGATTAAAAAACTTAAAAAAATTAATGTATTACATTTTCTAAATTATAAAACTATATAGAAAATTTTAATGGAAATTAATCAAATTAATAGTAATCAAAGTAAATTATTATCATCATTACAAGATGTTGATATGTTTTTGTCAAAGCAAACTTATAATATATCTAGTATTGAAGAAAAACTTGGAGATATGGAAGAGTTGATATCGCAATTTAAAAATAGAGTAAATACAAAAAAAAAAAAAAAAAAAAAAAAAAAAAAAGAATGAAATAAAATAACTTATATTATGTTTAAAAAACATTTTCTTTATTATTAATTACTTTTATGTTACATTATATATAAAATATTATTAGATATCTAAATTGCCAGCATTATAAAAACATTATAATAATCATGTTTATAATCAAAAAATAGTAATAATAATTAGAAATATTAATAAAATATATATATATAAATATGTTATTTAAATTATTGTATACTAAATTAAATATACTTTAATTACAATAATATGTATCTAATAAGTATTTATATCAGTATTTATATATATAAAGATTTTGTATTATCTATGGTTTTAAAATTAAAGTATATTTAATTCAAATTTTATTTAATAACAAATAAATAAATATATATTCATATATTTATTTATATTATAATATTATTTTTAGATTTAATTCTTTCAAATAAAAAAAAAAAGAAAGAAAAAAAAATGTAATATTTAATATTTTTTTTCTTTATTTAATGAGTATTTGACATTTTTTATAATTTATAATATATTTAATATCAAAAGATATTAAATATATTAAAGTTTTTTTAAAATTATTAAAGAAAATTATCGAAATCTTATATTATAAATAAATTATAACTATTATCAATACTAATTTAACTTTATTTTTATTTTGTCTTTATTTTATTGTATTTCTTTTTTTTTTTTTTTTTTTTTTTTTTATTTTATTTTATTTTATTTTATTTTTTTTTTTTTTTTAATTTTTAATTTCGAATTTTATAAAAATTTTTTCTTTTAAATAAATATTATAATACATATTATAATACATATTATTTTATATATATTTGAAAATATAAATATATTTAAAATAATAATATATATTTAAAAAAAATAATAATAACAATTATTATTTTAAATATTAATTACCTGAAAGATTGGTATACATATCCAAAAATATATATAAATTAATAATATTTTTCAAGTTTTTTATATTAATAAATGTTATAATAATTGGTATATAAAGTAAAGACAAAAATTACATAAAAAAAAAAAAATGAGTAATAACGATTTATCAAGTAATGAAGAAAATTTAAATGATCCAGCATGGAAACCATTAAAATCGAAAAGAGAAATATTTGAATGTGCCCAAAATCAAACAGGTGCGATATCAAATTCGGAAGGACATAGACCTCATTCGAGTAGTGTTTCTAGTACAAAAAGGTTATTGCTATAGCTAATAATAATTTTTATATCAATAATTACAATTATCTATATTGTATATATAATAAAAAACAATAACTAACATTAACATTATTCAATCATATATATTATTATTATTATTTTATTATTATTATTATATATATGTATATATTATTAAATGGATGATTATTATATATAATGAAATAAATAAATAAAAATTAATTAAAAAATGGTTTTTATTATTTGAAAATTATATTAATACAAACAACAAACAACGATAATTATAAAAAATTAAAAAAAAAAAAAAAAAAAAAAAAAAAAAAAAAAACTCATAAATTTTAATGATAATTAACACACAATTTAATAATTATATATATATATATATATATATATAAATTATGATGATAAAACATTTTATTCAACAATATGAAAAAAAAAATAATAAAAATGGAATAAATAAAAATTTATATAAATTCAAAAAAAAAAAAAAAAAGATTTGAAATAGAAACAGGTATTGTTGAACAAAGAAAAATTGCTGTCATTGAATCCAAAGAAGTATCAATAGATGCTTCAAAAAAAACAGAACCTAATATTGAAGCATATAGTGCTTCCTCCGAAGCCAAACATTTAAAAGAATTACTGGAACAAAATAATTCAACTGCATCTCCCATATTAAAAAAAAATGTGACAAATAAAAAGGAACTTCTTCAAGTACCACCTAAACTATCAAATTCTATTGATAATTTTGGTGGAAGTATTGAAGAAATTAGTAATAGTCTTAATTCATTATGTCAAGAAATTGAAAGTGTCATTGGTTTAGATAATACAGAAGAAGAACAAAATGCCAGACCTTTACCGAAAATAAAGCCAAATATCCCATCTAAACCAAATTCAGACGTTTTATCTCCAATGACATTAAAAAAAATGGAACCACATGTACCACCCAAACCATCTACTTCTTCTTCAATAACTGTTTCATCAAATATTTCTAATTCACCAAAATTCAATAAAGTAGGTCCACCCCCTATCCCATTAAAGAATCGTAATACAAATTCTCCAACATCAGAACTTCCCTTTAAAAATGGTTCAATGACGCCTAAATCTGCACCAATAAAGAAAGTGGTTCCACCACCGCCACCAATTAAAAATAATAGTGTTACTGACTCGCCAAAACAAACCACACATGCAAATGTTAATTCTCCAATGACTCCAAAATCAGCACCAGTAAGGAAAGTGATTCCACCCCCACCTCCCGTTAAAAATAATAGTACTACTGGCTCTCCAAAACCATCGATTCCTTCTAAAAATAATTCCCAAACGACTTCAATATCCGTCCAAGTAAAAAAAACGACACCTGCTCCGCCAACTCCTGCAAAGAAAACAATATCTGCTCCACCAACACCACTTAAGAAAACAACACCTGCTCCGCCTACCCCAACAGAGAAAGTAGCACCTGTCTTACCAACTCCATCACAAGAGAAATCAGTCCCATCATTACAAGTAAATGATAGCAATAATGAAAATGATGAAAATAGTAATATAAAAAGTAATAGTAGAAATAATAGTAATGATAATAATTCTAATAATACCTCAGGAAATACTATTGAGACATCATCAGTAGTATCCCCAGTATCACAAGTTGAAACCAGTTCAACAACCGTATCCTCAATTCTTGCAATGCAAAAGAAAGCCCAAATGGTAAAGAAGAAGAAATCACTTCCACCACCTCCACCACCCAGTTCAAATAAAGTTGGTAGTATTAGTCAAGATATACGTAACAAAATATCTAGATCTCTCTCTGTCAGTAGTGAAAATAATGAAGTGGTTAATAATTTAAAAACCAATACTAATATAAATAATAATAATAATAATAATAATAATAATAATAATAATAATAATAATAATATACCTTCCTTCCTTCAAATTCCACAACAAAATAGTACTAGTACATCTAGTAATAATCTTGGAAATATACCAAATCTCTGTGAATTAAGTTCTATTGATGAATCATCATCATCATCTCAATATATGAGATTTGCTCCGAATAGTAATAGTAATTATCCAATGCCACAGTACAATTCAACTCCATCACCTATCCTGCAAAACAACAACAATAACAACATTAATTATAATAATAGTAATAATAATAATAATATTAATAATAATTTACCTTCCTTCCTTCAGTTGCCATCAGAACCACCACCACAAGTAACACCACAAAATATACCAAATCTCTGTGAAGTAACAATTACCGATCAAAAGGTTCAATACGAAAATGTTTTTAATAATAATAATACTATTAATAATAATAATAATAATAATGAATCACAATTCAAAAATACGGAGCCAAGACGAACTAATTTACATCGGGATCATGCATTTTCTATGTATAATGCATCTACCAAACCAAGTAATGGATCTTCAAGATATAGTCATTCAAGATCAAGATCAACGACCTATTCTCATAGTAGTCATAATAGTATACCAGGATCTTTTAGTGCCTTCTGTGACCCTAATGACCCTAATATTATTAAGGAAGAAGAAAATAAAAATGAAAATGAAAATGAAAATGATAATAAAAATGATAATGAGAAAGAAAATAAAAAAAATATTATTATTAATAAAGGTAATAGAGGATTTCTTATTAATAAGCAAGATGATAAGAAAAAGCGTCGTTCTTCAAAATTACCATCTGATAATAATGCCATGAATTTATTTTTTGGACAATCCGACGATAGTTCTTTCGACTATTCACAAAATAATTCACAAAATATGAATATGAATTTTTCACCTACCTATATTTCAGCAAGTACTACTAGTGAAAGTATTAATAGTAACAACAATAATACAGGATCAGATCTTTGTGCTATGTATTCTAAGGATGATAATTCATTAATTATGAATGCCTGTGTTGTACCAATTAATGAACCACCAATTCCTTCATTAGATAAGAAACCATTCAGAGGAAAAACTTTAAGATGGGTTATTAATGTAAATTGTTATTATAAATAGTTAATTAATTAATAATCTTATTATTTTAAAAAAAAAAAAAAAAAAAAAAAAAAAAAAAAAAAAAAAAAAATATTGAAATAATAATAATATATGTATAAATATATTTTATTTTATTTATTTTTAATTTTTATATATTTATTTTGTTTTGCTTTACTTTTATTGCATATTAAAATAAAAAACAATTAAAGAAATTATATAAAATCTTTTATATTATCTATATATATATAAATTATAAATTATTATTTTTATATATATATATAAAAATAATAATTTATATGCAAAAAAAAAAAAATAATAATAATAATAATAATAATCTTATCTAAAACAATAAAGAAAATAATATTATATAAAATTAATAACTTTATAAATATATAATGTATAATAAATAACTATTAAAGAAATTTATAAAAAAAAAAAAAAAAAAAAAAAAAAAAATATTAATAAAAAAATTTTTTTTTTTAATAAATAAAATTTTTTTTATTTTTCTTTATAATAATCTCTCTTTAAACAGGAGTTTATCAACAAATATCAACATTTATTATTATTATTATTATTATTATTATTATTATAATTATTATAATTATTATTATTATTAAATATTGAAAAATATATGTAATTTAAATATGAAATTTTTCAATTAAAAAAAAAAAATAAATAATAAATACGATTTATAAGATAAAGATATTTCTAAAATAATTTTAATTAATAATATTATTTTTATTATTTTTACGTCTTTTATAATAAAATAATTACTAATAATTACTTTAAAATATTTAAAATTTAATTTTTAAATAATTAATTATTTTAAAATTTATTATAAATATTATTTAATTTTTTTTTTTTTTTTTTATTTTATTATTTACTAATTGATAAATAGAAATAATTTTAAAAATATAACTATTTAATAATTAATAATTAGAAATAATTTAAAAAATAAACTAATGTAAAAAATAAAATATATAAAAAGATAATAGATTTTATATACATATATATTTTTTTACTTTCATAATATAATAAAATTGTATATATGTATATGATGAATATATATATTATATATTTATAATAAATGGTATTTAACCATTCCAATGACTAAAGTAAATATAATCAATAATAATTTTTAATTCTTTCTTCTTGTAAAATGATCATATATTACAACTTGAATATATTCTTGCGTTGGTATTTCAGTTCTTGTGGAATTATCTCCTGGTTTAGATTCCTAAAATTTATTAATTTTTTTATAGTTATAAATATATATATAAATAAATTAAAAAAAAAAAATAATTATAATAATGATTTTTTTTTTTTTTTTTTTTACTTTAGGATCAACATTTATAATTTTTCTATCACGTTTATTCTTGAAAAGAAGACCATTTTCATTATCTGAAATGACTTGATAATTAGGAGTTGCATTGCATGTACAAATTTGTGTTTCCCAATTATAAAAGGACATATCAGATGGTCTTGGAAGAAGTGTTTTTTTTCTTAGGAAATATTGTTCAAAAGATTCAATCTTAAGACGATGAGCATAATCTATATATCCACTAATTTCTTGACCTTTACTATTATGTGTTCTTATAAATATAATAGACTAATAATTTACCAATACAAATAAAATTATACATATATATATATTTATAATAAAAAATTTTAATAAATATATACATATTAATATAATTTTAAATATAAATTTGTATATTTTATTTATATAAAATTTTTATTTTCACTCTTTTATTTAATAACTATTCATTATTTATTATTCATTGTTATTCACTATTATTCATTATTCACTATTATTCATTATTCACTATTATTCATTATTCACTATTATTCATTATTCACTATTATTCATTATTCACTATTATTCATTATTCACTATTCTTCTTTATTCATTTTTTATTATTTATTATTATTCATTAAAATATATAGTAATCGTATTTTATTTATTTATTTATTTATTTATTTATTTATTTATTTATTTATTTATTTATTTATTTATTTATTTATTTATTTATTTATTTATTATTTTCATCATTTTTACCATTAATTTTCCATTACGATTAGCTTCTTCTCTTTCTGCCAATGCTTTTAGGAAAGGAAATCCAGTTAAATCTTTATCCTGACTACATAAAACTTTGGTTGCATTATGTTTAGATAATCTGAACATTTCAGCTGCTTTTTTTTTACTAGTAAATTCTTCACGTTTAAGAGGTTCACCAGAACCTCTGTATCCAAGTTCTACAAGTTGTCTTGCAAGTTCTTTATCCTTTTTTTTTTATTTTTTTTTTTTTCAAATGAATTATAGTTGGTTTAATTTAATTATTTATATAATATTTAATAATTATTTCAAAAAATATTAAAAGAAAGAGGAAAAAAAAAAAATAATATTATAATTATAAATTCAAACTATATATTTCTTTTATATATAAATGTATATATAAATATATGTATATAATTTAAAAAAAGTTTTTCATTAAAATATATATTTACTTCCAAATAATACATATCCAAAGGAGTAATTTGACTATCTAAATAATCTTCATAAGTAGCATACTCTGCAATACTGCTATCACCAGCATTATTACCCATATCATTTTCATCAGACATTTTTTTTTTTATACGAGGTTGTCGTTATTATTCTTACTATATATTACTATATCGAATTAAAATATAATACTATAAATATGAAGTTCAATAATATGTAAATAAAATAATATAAAATGAAAAAAAATAAAGTAAAATAAAAAAAAAAAATAAAAAAAAAAAAAAGATTAAAGCAATAAAAATTAAATATAATAAAATGAAATATAAAATGAATAATATATATTAAAACATAAAATAAAATGAATTAAATTAAATAATAGAAATAAAAAAATAAAATAAAATAAAATATCATAAAATATAATAAATAAATGAAATAATATTAAAGTTAAATAGATAAAATATTATCTTATAATAATAATAATAATGATAATAATGATAATAATAATTTAAAATATATATACAATTTTACATAAAATAAAAGAATAACAAAATATATATATCTTGTAGTATTTTATTTTATTATTTTCAATAAAAATCAGTGATAAATCATTGAACAATAAAAATCAAACTATTCAACATATTTATAAAAAGTGTAAAAACTTTCTTTTTCGAGTTTTTTTAAAAATGAAAAAAAAAAAAAAAAAAAAAAAAAAAAAAAAAAAAAATTTAAATAATAAAATATTATTATTTAATTTTATTTTATTTTATTTTATTTTATTTATTTTTTTATAAACTTTATATTCCAATAAAAAAAAAAAAAAAATTAGATAGTATATATGATATGTTAATTTTTATGTATTATTATTTTAACTTTTTATTATTTAAAAACTATATAAAAAATTTTAATTTATATAATAAATCATATTAATCGAAAAAAAAAAAAAAAAAAAAATGAAAAAACAGTAATAAATAAAAAAAAAAATCAAAGTTTTGTTTTTAATTTTTTTCTTTTAAACATTTTTCTTTTATTTTATATAATTTTACCTTTTTTTTTTTTTTTATGATTTTTAGGTATAAATATACATTTCTAAACTTTATTTTATTATGGAATACGATTATTATTAAATTTTATTATTAAAATTTATTTAATAATTTTACTTTATTATTTTTTTTAAAAAAAAAAAAAAAATTTTTTTTCATATTCGATAATCTTATTTCTATTTAATTTTTTTCTTTTTTTTTTTTCTTTTTTTTTTTTTTCCTGTATTTTTTGTTTCTTTAATTTTTTTTTCAAATGAATGTTATTAGAAAGATTTAAAGTAATGTTCATTTAATCAATTTATCAATAAAAATAAAATAATAATAATAATAATAAATATTATATAAATATATTATATATATAATTACTTTTTTCTTAAAAAAAGATCATAAATTATTTAAAAATATACTTAAAAAAGAAAAATTTTATGTATTAAATTAATTTTTTTTTTTTTTTTATTTTGGCACATATTATTTATAAAAAATAAGAATATAAAGAAGTATATATTTATAAATAATATTTAATAATAAATCAATAATAAACATAAAAAGAAAAAAATAAAAATTAAAAATTAAATAAAAATAAAATAAAAATTAAAATTTTAAGAAAATAAAATAAAATAAAATAAAAATAAAAATAAAAGAATAAAACTTCAAAAATGACAGATATTGAATATTCCAGTGGGCCAGACAAAGTACCATTACATTTTTATATTAGTCAAAATTCGACCACTCATAATAATTATCAACGAGTCTTTGAAAGAGAAAAACCGAAATGTCCATGTCGAAAATATTACCATGGAGATGATTGTACTAATTATCAAAATTACAAAACCTCAACTGAAGGAAAAAGTCAAGGATTACTGTATGATTTACTAAAGAATGCACAAAAAAAGGAAGTAAAAACCGGATATTCAAATAATAAAAATCCTTATGTCGTTTATGATAAAAATATCGATGAAAATGATAAATTTAGGTTTGTACTTATTTTATTATAAATAAGAATTAAAATTAAAATTATTATTATTATTATTATTATTAATGATATATTATTAATAAATAAATATAATTCAAATATTTATATATTTTTTCTTATAATTAAATTGCTAATAAATATATATTTGAACTCTATATTTATATATAAATATATATTTAATTATTTAATTATTTTATTTTTTAATATTTAATAATAATTATATATCATATTAATAACACTTTTAAAAAATCTATTAATAATTATCAACGATATTGTAATATTAAAATATATATATATATATATATATGTAAACAGAGATGATTTTCACTGGTTAACTACATATAATGATAAATATAGAAATCCAACATATAAAAATAAACAAAGTAATATAAATACTGTGGAAGAAGATGGTTATACCAGAGGAATAAAATATATATGGGATCCAAGTTTACATAAGAAAGAAGTAATTACCAATCGAATATAATAAAAATAATAATAATAATAAAAATCTATATTAAATTTTATTAAAATATCTTAATTTTAATAATATTTTTTTATATAAATAAATATTTATATATATATAATTTGAAATGTATTTAATAAACACAAACAAATATATATATATATAAATGCATAATTATGAATGAATTATAATAATTAAACAAATTTATTATGATTTATTTATATATAAATAAATAAATATATATATATATATAAAAAAAAATTCTAGGATAATATAACAATAACTCAAAAAGATTATGGACCAAAAAAAATAAATAGTACTCTTTATCCATCAGATAAAGTTTTTGAAATGAATTCAGGTTATAATTCCAATTCTTTTAAAGTCCATTCTTACAAAGATTTAGCAAATTATCAGGATGATGGATATAATGACATAGATAGAGGTAAAATTTAATTTTATTTATTATATACAATGTATATATAATATATATATTTGATAATTTTATAATTATTAAAAAAAATATATACATATATTAACAATAATATAGAAATAATAATTAAACAAGATTTTCTAAAAATTTATATTATTATTATTATTATTATTATTATTATTATTATTATTATTATTATTATTATTATTATTATTATTATTATTATTATTATAATGATTAACGTAATATTTATATATAAATAGATAAAAAAATAGATTGGGTAAGACTATCCTTACATAAAAATATCATAAAAATATTTCATAATAAATAAATAATTTTATATAGATATAAATATATCTATAATTATATAATAATATTATTAATTAATTTATATAATTTTCATATTTATATATATATATATATATATATTTTTTTTTTTTTTTTTTTTTTTTTTGATGAATTAATATTCTATATAACAATATTTAGATTTATAATCGTAATGTTTTTCCTTCTTTCATAGAAGATGGTAAATTTCTAATTGTTTAAATATTATGAAACAAAAACAAAATATTAATACATATTAATAAATATTAATAAATGTTTAAAAATATTAAAAAAAAAAAAAAAAAAAAAAAAAAAGATGGTTTCACAAGAATTGGAGCAGTAAAAAAAAATTTAGATATAGCACCAAAATTTGAAGAAGTTAAAGTAAATAAATAAATATAAATTGATACAGATATAGATATATTAATAGACATAAATTTTTACTTTTATATATATATATATAT
>JACVTC010000053.1:312500-487500 GCA_016946835.1 Neocallimastix lanati (nom. inval.) | reverse complement strand
AATGAAAGTTAAACATTTAGCACAATCAGAGTAGTGAATATCTGAAAAATCATCTTGATTATCGAATAAATCAGATTTACTAACGAAAGCTTTAAAAAAAAAAAAAAAAAGAAAAAATTCAATCGGAATACCATCGTAGCCAGGAGCTTTATTATTTTTCATATCAAGCACAGTGTTTTGTATTTCTTCCTGATAGGATCATTAATATCCCAAGTAGGATTATTATTAGGTTTAATTCCAAATAAATTTTACCCATTATTCAATTATTCATTATCCAGACTATGTTGAGTAACATCGGAAGCTGGTTCACTATAATGTTCAGTATTTTTTTTTTTTTTTTTTTTTATAATGTTCAGTAAATCGTTTCAATTGATTCAAATAAGAAAATAAAAAAAAGTTACCCTACTTGTCCCTTAAAATGCTTAACGAAGTAGAGAAAATTTTTTGATTTATAAAATACACTATGCTTTTCATGAAGAAGTTTCTTAATATAAAAAGGGCAGTGGAAAGCTGAGCCTTTAAGATCACAAGGAACTCTAGCATGAACTTTATCACCAACTTTATTAGCCAGTTTCAATAAATTTATTGACTGTTTCATTTAGAACTTAATTCTTCATTATCATCAAATTCTAAGAAGAATTGAGAAGTAAAATGACTACATAAAAAAAAAGAAAAAAGAAAAATTGACATAGAGCAACAAAAGACATAAAATATTAAATATTAAGACAAATACTCCAAAATACATATGATAAAAGTTATTTTAATTCAGTTGATGCTGAATAATGAAAAATTACCATTAAAGGTAAAATAATAATAATATATAGTGCACAAAAACAAAAATATATATATTATATATATAATATAAATTTAAATAATAAAAAAATTTTTAAAAAAAAAAAAAAAAAAAAAAGTTAAAAATAGTAAAAATGATAAATGTCAGTCTATTAAACGTAAATTAATGTTTTTTTTTTTTTTTTTTTTTTTTTTTTTTTTTTGTATAATTATCTTTATTTATAATTTTTCTCTTCTTTTTTTTTTTTTTTTTTTTTTTTTTTTTTTTGTGTATGTATGTAAGTATATATGTTTTTCTCGATATTTTAAAATAATTTAATATTTAAATTAATTTAAAAAGCACTTTGTGTATTTATATAATAAATAATATGTTAGAATAGAAATGTGTAAAAAAAAAAAAAAAAAAAAAATAAAAAAAAGAAAAAAAAAAAAAATATATATATATATATATATGTATTTTTAAATATTAATAGAAATTGAATAAAAAATAGTTCAATAATTTTAAAATAATAAAAATTAATAATATTATAATATAAATTTATAATAAATAAAAATAATTATAATAATAATAATAATAATTATAAAGAATTACAATAATAACTATATATTATATATAATAAAAAAAAAATAAATAAAAAATAAAAAAAAATTAAATAAATAAAAAAATAAAAAAAAATTAAATAAATATAAATAAAAAAAAAATTAAATTTTTATTTTTTATTTATTATTTTTTTTTTTTTTTATTTTTTCATTAGTTTTTTTTTTTTTCTTTTTTTTTTTTTTTTTTTTTTCTTATATAATTATTATTTTTATTTCATTTATTTTATTAATATTCCTATTTTATTATTATTATAATTATTATTATTTTTATATTTTTTTTTCATTTTTTTTTTCTTCTATTCTTTTAAAATATATGAATATATAATTTTTTAAATATATATATTATTTTTAAATAAACTTGAAGATAAATGAGTTAAGGATTAAGGTTAGGGTAAATTTATATATTTAATATATTTTAATTTATATTATAAATTTTTATTATTATTATGGCTATTATTATTATAATAGCTATTATTGTTTTTTTACTTTCAAGTTAAATATGTATTAAATGATTATAATATACAAATGGGAAAAATAATGAATATTGATAGTATTTTTTTTTTTTTAAAAAAAAAAAAATTATGTCTAAATAAGAATAAAAATAAAAAATAAATATATATAAAAAATAAAAAAATTATTAAGGAATAAATTTTAAAATAAGGATTATTAATAGTGGATAAATTAAATCTATCTTTTGAATGAATTTTAAATAAAGTAAGGAATATCGTGAAGTTGAGGAAGAAGCCACGGGTGCATTTACATTTTGAGCATATTCTGTTGTCATAATATCTAAAATTTTTGATCGTATTAAAACTTCAATATCTGCTAATATATAATTTGATTTCTTTACATTATCTATTAAATAGTATACATTGACTGGACCCTCATCTTCAAAATCTACAATATCATCATAGAGTTTAAGGGTAGCATTTGTTCCATTATTATTACGTGTGGTATCAACACTATCATTTAATATAATTTTACCTTCTGAACTATTTAAATTAATTACATTTTCCTCTCTCACCGACCATACTAAATCTGTTGAAGTAATACCACTTTTTATAACAAATCGTGAATTTTTATATTTATAATTCCAATTTTCAATTTCGATTAAACATCTTGCTGATTGTGGATTTAATATAGCATATTTTGGTTCATTGATAACAACAGGTTCAGAAGTAAATAAATAATTTATAGTTACATTTAACTTTGTTGCTTCATCTTCAAAAAATTGAGAAAATTTTGTAATATCAATATCTGTATTTCCACCATTATTAGTGAAAAAACCGAAATTTAATTTATCTTTTGGAACTTCTAAATCATAAAAACTATCACTATCATTAATATTAATGGTATCATTAATTTCTATAATCCTATCAAAACTAACTTGAAAAGACGCTGAAGCTATATCATTATTACTATTTTCATGACTTGGTTTAAAATAACTTGTTATTAAATATGGATTAGTTAATTCTTTTATAGTCCATCTTACTAATCCTTCATTAGTATTTTTACTAATGGATTCAATAATAAAATCATCTACTTCATTAGTATTACTTGTAATTGATCTTGGTGTAGGTTGGGAAGGCCCACCTTTTTCTTCAATAGTTAATGGTCGATGAATTAATGTTTTAGCAATTGTACTTGTTCCACTTACCGTTGTAGTAACTTTTGTAATAGTATAAATAGAATAATCTAATTTATGATTTTCACTTTGACCTTGTGAAAAATAGATAACTAGGAATACAATCAAACCAGAAATGATTAATAAAAATAAAACACATAAAGCTTTACTGTTATTTACATTAAGATGATATTATTTGATAAGATTTATATATAATAAGATTTTATATATATATATATTATAATATTAACATTTAAAAAATGTTTAGTAATTTTTTTTTTTTTTTTAATTTATATATATAAAGGAGAAAAAAAAAAAATTCATTAATTCATTAATTATTAATAAATTATAAATAATTTAAAGTATAAAAATTATAACAAATAATAAAAATAATAAATAATAAATAATAACAAACATTAAAAAAATAATAATAATAATAAATATATTATTATTAATTATTAGTATTAATTATTTAGTATTAATTATTTATTATTAATTATTTATTATTAATTATTTATTATTAGCCATATTTTATGATTATTATTTTTATAATTATAAATAAATCACTAAATATATAAACGATAATCTTACATTAGTCCTGCCCATTTTGAAGGAACGTTTAATTTTTCCATCATACAAGTTTTAAATGCATTACACGGATAACAACCACAACTACAACAATCAGAATGCTTTTTATAATCATCTGAATTTATTAACTCCCTCACAGGTTTTTGAATTTCCATGGCAGAACTATTAGGAGGTCCAATATTCATATTATTATTATCTAATAAGGATGTATTACTATTAAGTGCAGAAATAGATGGTGCAGAAGGTTGTTGATTTATATTTTCATAAGATGGAGGTAAATCGTTCATTTCACTACTATAATATTGATGTACTACTGTATCATCATTTTTGGTCGATTTTAGTTGAGTTTGAGAGGATTTAACGTTTGTAATGTCAACTTCATCCTCAGGTTTTGGCGGTGTAGGAAATTGTTCTACACCAAATATAATTGATTTTGATATTGATGGTGGTCTTGTGTGGCGATTTAATGATGAATTAGATACTGGTTTATGACTTGAACCAGATACCTTTGGAGAGATTGTATTTTTTAATGATAATTCCAAATTTGATTTATTATGATTAATATTTGTTTTATTATTTGAGGTATTATTTTCAATATAATTTTGATTATATTCAATAACTTCATTTTCTAATGGTGCTGAAGGTTTAAGATCTATATAAATATATTCAATATAAAAAAAAAAAAAAAAAAAAAAAAAAAAGTATATAAATTATATTATATATAAATTATATTTAATATAATTTTAAATTTTTAATTATTTTCTATTTACAAATATAAAAATTTATTTTTTTTATAATAATAAAATAAATAAAAATAAAAAATAAAAAATAAAAATAAAAAAAAATGAAATAAATTATCATTGTTTTATTATTATTATTATTTTATTATCATTGTTATCGCTATTGTTATTGTTATTTTTGTTGCCGTTATTTATTTTTTTTTTAAAAAAAAAAAAAATAATTTCTTTTAATTTTTATAAAATAAAAAAAAATAAAAATAAAAATATATAGAAAGGATAATTACTTTTATCAAACTCCATAACTTCTATATCACTTTCTGGATAATATATTCTTCTAGGATGAGCATACCCATTATTGGTTTTTGTATTGGCTGTAAAATTTTCATTTCGTTTATTGTTTGTGGATGAATTTTCTTCATTTGTACTCGATATATTTTTATTCCTAAATTGATTTATATTATTTTTAGGTACATATGAAGGTCTTGGATAAAACGAAGTATCCATAGTTTGTGGATTTAAATGACTTTCATCTTCAGTAATAATGGTTTCTTGTATTGGTATAGAATCGGTATAAAGAATAGGTTCCATTGAATTACCAGAATTTGAAAGGACTGGTTCTATAATTGAATTATCATTACTAGCTTGTTGAACCTTTATACTTTTCGTTTGTAAATTTGGTAGATTTGTTGGTATTATTTTTTCAATTGTTTCTTTCTTTAATATTAAACCATTGTTATTTTTATTTATTGAACTTAAATTAAAAAATATATCTTCCTTTCCAATATCTTGTAAATAATTATTTAATGTGTTATTAGTAGAATTGATATAAGTATTAGTATTATTAATGTTGATGATATTTTTATTAATATTACTATGACTATTATTAAGGTTATTTGTATTGCTACTAGTATGGCTATTGCCAATGTTGTTTATATTGTTATTGGTATTGTTATTAATAATGTTATTACTATTGGTATTAATAATATTATTGTTTTGGGTATTGCTAATCCTAATATTATTTAAATTTTCATTATTATTGATATCACTTTTACTATCAATACGATGATTTTGGATTGGATGATCTCTTAGCGATTGAGGTGACGATTGTTTTATCGCTAAAATATCACTTGCATTTGGAGAAATAGAATCGTCACAGGTTATCGTATTACTTCTATTAGGACTATATTTATTGGTCGCTACCGCTTCACCTATATTTATTAGATCTTCTGTAGGGGTTGGTATATTATTGGAGGTAATAATAGAATTTAAATTTAAACATTGATTACTTTGTTTTTTACACGATAGATAAACATTATCTTTACCTGAATTATCTATATAATTTTTACTACTTTCTATTCTACTTTTTATATTTTCTTTCTCCTCCCTTTTCTTTTTTAACGTTTGTTTTTTAATTTTTTCTTTTTTACCTATATTACTTTTATAAAATGATTGCTTATTATCATATTCACTAAAATCATCTTCATAATCACCATTATAATTCTCATCATCATCATCTTGAAAAAAAGGTTTATTTATTTCATTAATAGAATTAAATGAATCTTTGTTTCCTATGATAGCATTCTTCCCTGAATATATATTACTAGTGGTTTTTCTATTATTTAAATTTCTCATGTTATTTAAAATTTCATCTAATACAATTATAGCTCCTATGGAGTCTTCATTATTAAAAGAACTTTCCACATCAGTAAAACTAACAATCAGTGAAGAACCATCGCTTACATTAGTTATATCAAACAACTGTTCAGGTGATATTAATTTAAAGGAATCTTTATCTTTTAATATTTTAAATCTTTTATCATTTGAATATAGTTCCTCATCAACTTTATAATATTTTATTTTATCTATCATATCATTATTTAAATTTAAATGTTTCATAATTTTCAATTTTATATCATTTATATTTGTTTTCTTTGAAAATAAAATGGTAAATGTATTATTTGGGTCATCACCCCAAATCAAACATGTAACAGCATAAAGAAACATCTTAAAATACTAAATGCATTTAATTATTATATTTTAAAAGCACTTTAGTAATTAAATTAAATAAAAATAAAAAAAGTTATTAATAATAAATAAATATATTATTATTGTTATTTTAAAATAATACCAAGATTTCTTTTTCACAAAGTTTATAAAGTTGTATTATTTTTCTATATCATCAATAACTTTTTTAAAATATAATTGATGTATTAATTTTTTTTCTATCTTCCTTTATATATCTTCAATGAAATGAATTTATAAAAAACAATATATAAATTTTTAAGAAAAAGGAACAATTTAAAGAATTGAATGATAATCCTTATTTTCAAATAAATATTTATTATTAAATTGATTTATTCCCTTGGATTTATTTCCCTCCTTATATACATAAATGTTTTCATAATATTGATTGATACAACTATTTTTGTTAATATTATCTACTAACAAAAAATATATTTATTTAAATATATTATTATGATGCTTAATGAAGAGGGTTTTTTTTAATATTATTATTTGTTATATAAAAATATTTTTGACAATTTTACAATTATATTATTATTAATGTTTTAAGCTAGTAGTTATATAAGAATATATTAATACATTCATATATGTATTTTTTAATGCTAATTCTTAATATTAGTCTTTAGAAAGAAAATCTTCTTTGATGGTATTTCTATTATAATTAGTAATAATTATAAAAGAAATTAATAATTTTTATTATTAATTATTAATTTTTATTATTTAATCAAATAATATAATATATATAATTTAATTAATTAAAAAGAAATTTTATAAAAATTTATATAAGTGGAATAATTATTTTTAATTTCAAAGTAATATCAATATTAATAAATAAATAATATTAAATTAATGAAAAAAATATTTATATATATATATATATAATTACTTATTGATCTTTTCTTTTGGTATATGGGTAAATAAAGATTAATAAATCAAAGCTCTGTAATTGAAATCACTTTAAATATCTAATATATAACATTTTTTTTTTAAAAAAAAAAAAAAAAAAAAAAAAAAAAAAAAAAAAAGTATATGTAAAAGGAAAATTATTTCTTTGCTTTGCTTATTTATTTATATTGATAGTCTTATTTTATTTTATTTTATTTTTTTTTTTTTTGAAAGTTTTAAATAATTTATTAATATATATATATTATGTATTTGTTGTTTTTATATTTTGAATAAAGTTAATTGATTAAAAATAATTTAAAAATAAAAAATGTAAAAAAATTATTGTAATATTATTATATTGTTACTCTTTAAATATTAAATAATAAATACTTTAGTTTATCTCTTTAATTTAGTATTTATTTTTTCTTCTTCTTTCCCTTTATATTTAACAACACAAAGATTACTTAGCTCCTTAAATTTAAAATGATAAATAAATAAATATATATATTTTTAAAAATAAAAAAAGAAAAAAAAATAAAAATAAAAATAAAAATAAGAAAGGATAAAAATTAAAAAAAATAAATATTAATATATAGAATACAATTAATATAATACTAATAAATAAATAAATAAATTTAAATTTAAATAAATATAAATAAATAATTTATTAATTAAATATATAAATGAATGTAAATTAATATATATAAATAAATATATAAATATATATATAATTTAAATTAAAAAATAAAATAGATAATAAATTAACAATATTATTAATACTATATAAAAGATTATAATTGTTTAGTTACCTATATTCTAATATATTTTAATATACTTGTCTATATATATTATATTAAAATTTATATTAATTTGTTTAAAATGAGGAGATTTAAAATAAAAAAAAATTTGAAAAAAAAAAATTAAAATTTTGAAAAATTGAAAATGAAAAAAAAAGCAGAAAAATGACAGTTTTTACTTTTTTATTATTATTTTTTTTTCATAATTATTATTTTTTTTTTAATTTTTTTACATTCAATCTATTTATTTATTATTTATTTATTTATTTATTTATTTATTATTTATTATTTATTATTTATTTATTTATTATTTATTTATTTATTATTTATTTATTTATTTATTATTTATTTATATCATTAAAATATGTTATATATATTATAGATTTAATACTAGATTTTTGTACTATTTATAATTTATTTATAATAATATATAATGTATATATTTCCCTTTTTTTTTATTTTATTCATTATTGATTATGAGTATCAAGCATAAAAATAAGAAATAAAATAATAAAAATAAAAAAAAATTAATGGAGTTAAAAAAAAAAAAAAGGGATAAAATAAAAAAGAAGAAAACTAAAATAAAATAATAAGACTTAAATGGAATAATAATATAAAGATCAATATTTTAATAGATTAACCATTTCATATCAAATATTTAAAATCCTTTAATGTTTTGAAAAGGTTCTCCTTTTAAAATAATACTAATAATATATCATTTATCTATGTATAAAAGGTTTTTTTTAAAAAAAAAAAAAAAAACTTTAAAAAAATTTACTTATACCATTAAACAAAACAAAAAAGTAAAATATATAAATATTAAATAAATATTAAATAAATATTATAAAAAAGACATCAATAAAATATAGAAAATATAATAAAATATAATAAAAATGTATATTGTATTTTATTATTTATCTTTTATGCCTAAAAAGTTTTTTTTTTAAAAGTTTTTAATTATTGAAATAAAAAATTTATATATTTATTTTTATATATTTATTTATTTATTAATATTAATATTAATATTTATTAATTTATTTATTTATTATTTATTTATTTAATAAAATTTTAAGATAGGGTTAGAAATACAATTAATAGATTATATTAATTTCTATATATAAATAATATATTTTTATTAGACTGGTTTTATTAAATAGTTTTATACTTTTATTAATTGATTTGAAGTCATTAACAATATAATGTATATTTATGATTAATAATTAATATAAAAAAATGCTATTTATTTATATTAAATTAATAACATTTAAATTAGAATGAAAATAGAGTAATGCTAATATACAAGCAACTATATTTAGATAAATGGATTATAATATATTATTAATATAAAATACAATATACATTTTTCAATAAAAAATGTTTAATAGTAATAATGATGTAAAAAAAAATTTTAACAGATAATATATGAACCTTTATAATATAATATATTGCTATATAAATCATAAATTACATAATTTAAAATGATTCAATGACAACTCTATTTTATACTTTAAATCATTTCTTTTTTTTTATATTAGATATACTTTTTATTACAATATATTAATAATGTATTGTAATAAATGGAACTTTTAGCTTTGTGTTAAAATTAATTAATAAGAGATATAAATATATGATTATCAGTTGAAATAGAATTAACTAATTATATAATATATTAACAATAGAATACATGATAAATATATATAAAATAATTTAAAGTTTTTTTTCTTTTTTTTTTTTTTTTTTAATTTGTATAAAACCTTATTTAATAATATAATTAATTAATTTTTTATAATGAGATAAAATTTATGTAGGATTGTCATGATAATATCATATGATTTAATATCAAAAAATTAATTATTTATTTTAATAAATATTCATTAATTGAAATAATAATTAATAATATCAATAATTGAAAACTTTAAAGATTAAATATAAACTTTAAGTATTAAATAAAAGCTTTAAACAATAATATAAAACTTTATAATAATAATAATAATAATAATAATAATAATAATAATAATAATAATAATAATAATAATAAATCATTAAATTATAGTAACTAACATTACTTTTTTATATAGAATGCAGGTTAATACAAAAGAAAGAAAGAGAGAAAAAAAAAAGACAGTTCTACCAACCACTCATATCTAAAATATAGTATGATTATAACTATTCAACTCACTAAGATTATATATTACTATTGATGTATTTATATGACTAAATATATAAATAAAGATATAGCATATAGCTATATCTTTATCTATATTTATATTTATTCTTCTATCTATATCTATATATAATATAATGAAGGTAAAAATATATATCTTATAATATCTTTAATGTCTTTATATCTTTCATAGATTTGAACACCATAAGAAATAAAAAAATTAAAAATAGATCTTTATCTAACCTTAAATTATAAAATTCATTTCATATTTAACTGTCAAAATAAAAATTAAAAATAAAAATTAAAAATAAAATTAAAACTAAAATTAAAAATAAAATAGAAAACTTTTACTTTATCTTATTTATTAAATTATTAAACTTTATTTTTTTTATATTTAATACATTCATTCATTTATTTATTTAATTAAGTATTTATTATTACTATTCTAATTATTTATTTATTTAATGATTAATTTATTTATTTATTATTACAATTCTAATTATTTATGTATTTATTAATTTTTTAATTATTATATATATATGAAAGTAATTATGGAAGAAATAATTATGAGTATGAGTAGTTGTGAATAAATAATAATATATTTATATATATATAATCAAATGAAATAGATATATATTGAATTATTCACTAAATATGTATTTATTAAATTGGTTAAACTTAAAATAAACTTTTTTTTTTAAAAAAATTATAATAAATAATAAATAATAAATAATAAATAATAAATAATAAATAATAAATAATAAATAATAAATAATAAATAATAAATAATAAATAATAAATAATAAATAATAAATAATAAATAATAAATAATAAATAATAAATAATAAATAATAAATAATAAATAATAAATAATAAATAATAAATAATAAATAATAAATAATAAATAATAAATAAATAAATAATAAATAATAAATAATAAATAATAAATAATAAATAAATAAATAATAAATAATAAATAATAAATAATAAATAATAAATAATAAATAATAAATAATAAATAATAAATAATAAATAATTGAATAATTTAATAAAATAATTAGAATGACAATTATCAGAATTTTATATTTCATATTAAAAAAAAAAAAAAAAATAAAAAAATAAAATAAAAAGGTTTTTTTACTATAAATATTTATAATTTGTATTATTAACACAGGATATTTAAGAATTTAAAATAATTTATTGCTTATTTTTTTTTTATTTTTTATTATATATTAATAATACAAAGTAATTTTTTTTAATTATTATTTTTCAAACTATCATAGAAGGACACTTTATTTTTGATAATTTATTATTATTGTTATTATCAAATAAATAGATAAATAAATAAATAACTGAAAAAAAAAAAAAGAGCCATCTTACTTAATTGCTATCCTTCGGATTCTGAAGCAATTATTTTTATATACAAAAAAAAATAATTATGATAAATGCAATCATATTAACATAAAATAAAGTATCTAATAGTCTGATTTAGAAAAAACTTTTTTTTTTCTCATTAATACTTTCAATAATTAATAAAATAATAATAAAAAAAAGACCTTTAGAAAAAAAGTATATATATATCTATAATATATATCTATAATATATATCTATAATATATATCTATAATAAATATAGATATATATATTTTTTATTTCTTATATATTCATCAATAAAAACAAATTAAAAATAAAAAATTAAAAATTTTTTTTCTTTTTCTTTTTTTTTAATATTCTTTGTACCATTCCATTTGAAATGTATCTAAAAAAAATGGAAAATTTATTTTATATATACATTACATATATATTTCAATATAATATTAATATATACGTCATAGATGTCAATAAAAAATTTAATATATACTAAAACAAATCATTCTACAGTGAAAAAAAGTGAAAAAAGGGATAAAATTATGACATTTCAATTAAGATTAATTTTAACATATATTATAATAATATTGATAATAAATGAATAATATATAGTGTCATTGAAATGTTAATAATGTTAATTGTTAATTTATGAAATATATCTTCAATAAATTGTAATATATATTCAATTAAAATGTTAATGATTTAATAAATATTCAATTATTAAAAACTATAAATAGGTTATAATATTTATTAATAACACATATAAATAGTTAAATAATGAAAAGAAAATAACATTTATTAAATAATATATAATAGTTAAATAATTAATAATAAATAATAAATATTAAATAATAAATAATGAATAATAAATATTAAATAATTGAATAAAAAATAATTGAATAATTAAATAAATATATATATAATTAAATGAATAATTAAATAAATACTAATTAAATGCTTCATAATATTAAAATGTATAATTAATAGAATTAATTAGAAAAAAAAAAGTTATAATCTATAATTTTTTTTTAATTAATTAATAAGTCAATATTTTTTTTTTTTTTCAACCTTGTTCCATTATCGAATGATTCTGTGTAATAGATCCATATTTTATATGTCAAAATTTATGAAAATTTAATATAATTCATAATAAATGGATAAACAGTTAAAGTAATCTTTTCTTTTGCTGGCTTTCATAAATATTACATATATGTGAGAAAATATTATAATATCATAGCTGTTGACTTTTCACAATGGTTGAAATTTTTATAATTATTATTTAATACTAATCATTGTACAATTAGTTAATTTTTTTTTTTTTTTTTTTTTTAAGTTCATTATTAATTATTGTTTACTATAAATTATGAATTATTAAATTATTGACTATTATTTACTTTTATTAAATTTTTTTATTTTTTAAACTTTTTGGTATTAATATTAAACTATAATTATTATTATTATTATAATTATTTATTATTTATTATTTAATAATTAATAATTAATATTTAATATTTATTATTATTTATTTAATATTTATTATTTAATTATTTATTATTTATTATTTATTATTAATTATTATTATTATTTATTATTATTTATTTATTATTATTTATTTATTATTATTTATTTATTATTATTTATTTATTATTTATTATTTATTATATTATTTATTATTATTATTATTATTTGTAATAATTTTAAAATGATTTAGAACCTTCTAATTTTGAATTAATGAAAATATTCCAAAATCAAAAAACAAAATAAAAATAAAAAATAAAAAATAAATAAATAAATAAATAAATAAATAAATAAATCAAATTATTAAAAAAAATATTGAATCATGATAAAATTATAAAAGAAATTGAAGGAAGAAAAAAAAAGGTATATATTTATATAATAATGAATTTATACAATATTATTTCAGCTTGAATTAGCCATTCCTTTTTATTTTTTTAATTTTTATTTTTATTTTTATTTTTGATATTTATTTTTATTATTTTAATTTCCTTTTTAAATAAAATAATTAGAATAGTAATTACAGATTATTTATTTATTTATTTTAAAGATGTATTAATTATTATCATAAAAACATTAAAAACGAAAATAAAATCAAAAAGAAAAAAAAAAGAAGATGAAAAATAAAAGATTCACTTATTTTTCTATAATTAAAATTTTGAAGTTATATATAACTTGTATTATAAAATATATCTTTCTTTAAATTGAAAAGTTGACTATAATTGATTTTCTTTTAGTTTTTTTTTTTTTTTTTTTTTTTTATTACAAAAAAATTCTAATACAATTTATTAATAATTACATTTTAAAATATTCTCGATTTGTGATTGGTCTGAAAACCTATTTTACTATTTATATATTTATATTTAATATTTGGAAAATGTAAATAAATAAATAAGTAAATAAATTTATAAAGTAATTAATGAAAAATAAATATATAAATAAACAACTAAGTGAATAATAAATAAATAAATAAATAAATAAATAAGTAAATAATTGTTAAAAATTAGGAATTTATAATTTGTAATTATGTCAACTTTATTAAAATGAATTTATGATTTATAATTATGTCAACTTTATTAATATAAAAAGTTAAAAAGCATTTAAATGATTATAAATTAAATTTTTTATATTAATATATTGTGGCTTATAAATTATTTGTATTATTTTTCATATAATTTCAAATAGTCGAATATTACCCTTTAAACCTAGTTATTCTATTGTGAATAAATTGGTTTACTGGTGAATATGTGTAGATAAAATTATCCTATTTTATAATATTAACTTGATATTAATAAACTATTATTTATTTCTATTCTAAATTATCCTTTAATTTTACATGAATAAATAATTTTACATTATATTAATTCTTTAATTCAAATTAAATATAGTTAAAATAATTTCTTAAATATATTTGTAATCTAATAATTTTCTCCTAAAACTAAATATTTAATATTATTACACAATTAATATTGGATGATTATAAAGTATCTCTAATAATATATGGTTTATTTACCATTTATGTGGTGGAAACCTTTCTCAAGAAGAATGATATTACACCGTCTCAATTTGTGTGAATACTTCTTATAAATTGGGTCACTTTCAATTATAATCCGCTTTGAAGATGAGCGCATACTTTTATATATTTTCGTTTTGTAGGTTTTAGCGATTACTAGTAAAATAAATTATTACTTATATATCGGTGTACTTGATAAATCTTGAGGATATTAAAATTGATTACATTTATAAACTAATTATACTATTTTAGCCATTTAATTTTATTAGTAAATAGTGTAAATTATTTCTTAATTTAATAAGATTCAATGTTTCAGTTAATTTCTTCTTGTAGGCTAGGTTAGTTTTCACTAATTTTCTCTATTTAGACTTTTTTTTTTTATTCATTTTCAATAAAAAATATGATTTTTTAATAATCAATACAAAGAATCAGTTATTATTTAATACATGATTGTTTAATTGTATTATTAAATTGAATTTTGTATATTCATGAGGTTGAAATAATTGATCAATATCGTAGATTCTTTTATGTATAGATATATTACATTACTAATAACCTAGAGTTTTATTTGCTAAAATATCAAAAAAATTATAATTTCAATTAAGAGTCTCTAGTATGAAGATATATAATTTGTTCTTATATACGCTTAAGCGTATTTTTCCCTATTAAATTAACATTTATATATATATATATATATATATTTTTTTTTTTTTGATAATTCCCTTTTATCAACTATTTTACATTTTACGAGTTTCCTCAATTTTGCAATCTTGATTCATTTTGATCAGTTTTATTAGTATTCCTTAAATTAACACCATAAGTAGCTTTTATCATCATTTAAAATTCAAATAATAATGTCTCCGGTAAACGACTCTTTTGTTAAAAATCTTTTTAAAATTCAGGAATTTTATGGTTTTTAATTATGTCAATTTTATTAATCTATTTTATGATAAAGAGTTACTACCATTTAAAATATTATAAAATTAAATGTTTTTATATAATACATTGTGGCTTATACATTATTTTTATTACAATACATTTGAAGCTTATTTTTCATTTAATTTCACTTAGTCTAATAATAATATTTTATTAGCAATAAAAAAATAAATTGTTTTTATATATATATATATATTTTTTTTTTTTTTAATATTTTCTATAATAAATATAATATATATATATATATATTAGTTTTATCTTTTGATGATATAAATTTATTTTTTTAAAGTTTTCTCTCTCTTCTTTTTCTCGAAAAAAAAAAAAAAAGAGTATGATGTCTAATAAACTCTCTCTCTCTCTCTTTCTCTTTCTTTCTTTCTTTCTTTCTTTCTTTTTCTCTCAAACTTTTTCTTCAGAAGATCGAAAAATAATTGGTTCATTGGGTAAAAAAACCTTTTTTTTTTTTTTTTTTTTGTATTTTTATCTGGGTATCGACATGGATTCTCTCTTTTGAGAATGAATATATATATATATATTTATCAAAATCTTCGTCTTATTGTTTCGATATCAATTTTTTTTTTTTTTTTTTTCATTGTCTCAATTATTGCGAACTTTTAACTTTATTTATTTATTTATTACATGAATATTTATTATTTTTTATAAAAAAAAAAAAAACACAATTAATAAAAAAAAAAAAAAAATATTATTTTTCTAATTTGATAACAAACAATAATTAGGAATAAGAATTCTCCTTTTAAATAGAAATCTTATAATCTAGAGGTGAAGTTTTCTTACCTATGAACTTTTTTTTTCTGAATTTATATATATATATATATATAAATATATATTTTAATATTACTTTTTATTTCATATTACTATTTAAAATATTATTTTGAAGCAATCTAGAAAGAAATTATAGTCTTCTTCTTTCAGAGACATTGACCTTGCTGGCTAGACTGTCTTAACTGCATTTTCAATGTTGACCCCTCCTGGTTAGTTTACGCTTATACCAGTTGGAATAGCAACTCTTGTCGAGTAACTGTACTTAGGCATATTTTCTGTAAAGAGTGGAGACGTAGATCGCACCAGGAATAAGAATGGCGGTTTAAGAATAATCCCCAGAAAGGATTTGATTCTTAAACAAAAACATCCCATTCCTATTTAACAATCTGAATCAATAATGTCTGCATCTCTTCCACCAAGAGGAAGATGATTGAAAAAATATTATTAATAAAAATGCCTTCATTTCCTCGAGCTCAATGATAAAATTTAAAAAAGTATTAAAAATACTAAATATATTATTACAATATATATAAAAAATATTAAAATAAAAAATATATATATATATAATTTTATTAAATATAACACTTAAAATCAGAAATAATATTTATATATTTATTATGTGTTTATTTATTTATTTTATTGCTTTTATATTAAGAAAGACATACTCCATTTAAGAATATGTCATTACATGTTATTTATAATTATTTTCTATGGTAGTGTAATGGGGCAATTGCTTAAATTGAATTAAACGTATTTACACGATAGGTTTGTAACACTAAGTAATTTTAAAATATGTTTTATAATGAACGAGCTTTATTTATTTATTCATAATATAAATATTACTTATTATTTATTCATCAGTTAATAATAATATTTTAAATTACTTTTAATTAATTAATTAATAAAAGTGAAAATTTTAAAATATTTTATTGTGAAATTATACATCTATATATAGTTTTTTTTTTTTTTTTTTTTTTTTTTTTTTTTTTTTTTTTTTTTTTTTTACGGAAGAATAATTATTAGCATTTATCCGTAATTATTATTAATTATTAGTAGTTGAAGAAGATTTATTGAATTTATCAAGTAATTATGAAAAATTAAGACTTGTTTCAGGGTCAAAAAATGCCTTAGATAACGGATATCCTTTTTCCACTTAATAAAATATTGAATTTTCCCATAATGTCTTCTTTTATCGAGAATTTATTAAACCTAATATTCTTCTTTCGTCATTGAATTTAATTGGAAGTGGTGTTTCTTTCTTTCTTATAATAATGGTTCGAGTTCAGATACTTGAATGATTGGGTAAATTCTTATATATATATATATATTAAGGAAAATCAACTTTGTAAATTATTAGGGAAATTTTTACATGAAATTTTATAAGATCCTAACTTTCTTGGTTTTAATTTCTTTTTTTTTTTTTTTTTTTTTTATTACGAATTATAAGGGAACTGTTAATCCATACTTTGATTGTTGACTTTGAATTTCAGGGGCTTTAATTCTGTGTTTATTATCAATTTTTTTTTATTTGCTTGCTTTAAAGTTTTCTTTTTAATTATTTGAAAAGTTCTGATAAGTTTTGTGGTGACTTCTTCTTCTACACAAGGAAGATCGATAGAAACTTAGTATTAACTGGAAAGAAACAGAGGATTGTAACCATAATTTTGTGTAGAAAGGTGAATTCTTGTAGCGATTCTTGAATTGAACTGTTATAATAGAATTTCCGGAAAAGGAATAGAAAATTATGCCAATTTGACCCCTTTAAAATTTGATTGATATCTGGGAAATTGTTCAACAACCCAGTTCACCCTCTCCGTTAAACTGTTTGCTTGATGGTGAAAGGGCGAAGAAAGTATTTATTGAAATTTTTAAAAGTTTTACCAATAGAAGTCCAAAATTTAGAAGTGGATTGTGTACTGTGATTTTTATATAGGTATATTTGGATGTCTTTTTTATACCAAAACAAGTACAAAAACATAAGCAAATAAACTATGCAAAACAATTACATTTTATACTCAAACTAGCATATTTAAGGCATCCAAATATCAGCATATGTTTGATGTTGATATATATATTAACTAACTTTAATAATAATATCAATAATATAAGCATAATAATAATAATAAAATAATATAACTATGCTATACTATTTAATTAACTATATAACTATGCTAATATATATCGATAGTATAGCTAATAATATATATGATTATATAAACTAATATTATTAATAACTATTATATGATTATATAACTATGCATATATATGATTAAATAACTATGCTAATAATATATAATGATATAAAACAAATATGTGTAGTAACATATTTGTATATTTAATAATAATTATTAAATATTAAATTTATATCTTTTTGATAATAATTATTTTATTTTATTTTATTTCAATATGTATTATTATAATTATAATAATTATAATATTTTAATTCATATAAAATTAATATAGTTCTATATTAGAATAAATAATTAATGGATTACCTATTTTTTATAAATAGATTAAATTATTAATATTAGAAATAGAGGACTCTCTTGTAAATTTTAAGAATTAGAATTATTATTTTAATTGTACCAATATTATAATTTTATTAATAAATTTTACTAAACAACAATTATTTAAAAAAACCCACTGTCGCCATTGTTCTAAGGCTTCAACAATTGCTAAAAAGCTCTTTATCATAGATTTGGGTAGTATTTTCTCAGCAGAAGAGAGCAATCTTGAAAAGAGCATAATTGGTTGAATTTTTTGTTATCCTTTTATGATTTTTTTGTGAAAGAATAGTATCAATAACGAAGTTACTGCTATCTGTTACTACAAGGAAGGGGGGAAGGTCACAATTTGGATATGCAAGTACAGGAGTATAAAGAAAATTTAGAATTATATTTCGTCAAATGATTTTTTGAGCATCAAGTGACAGTGACCAAACAAACGTTCCCCAGTATCAAATTGTAGCTCATCTTAAGCTGAAATTCCAACCAAGAAGGAATATATAAATATACCTGTTCATGGAATTTTCATATTTTAAAATATTAGAATAAGAAGGAAGTAAGGAATTTTTTTTTTTTTTTTTTTTTTTTTTTTTTTTTTTTTTTTAGACAGGGAAGAGAATACACTTCCATAACTTTATTAATTTTATTGTAAAAAATACATGTAGGTAAAAGTACATTTGAAATTGAAAAATAAAAATAAAAGTTAAAAAATAAAAAATGAAAAAGCTCAAAAATACTATGTATTTCGGCAAGTTGTACTATGCGGGAATTTTTCCCTTCCTAACAAATAAAAAAGAAATAAAGCCTAGAAGTAACATCTTTAAAATAGATAGTGTGGTGTCCACTAAACTCTCCCCGGATTCATCATTTATTGAACTACTAGGACGAGATTCACCCTTCGTAGAAATAGATGAAGATCCTGTATTATCATTATGCCTTATCAGTACGACATCGACGCTCATGGTTAAGTTTGGTATTTTACAATACCTATCAAATAATAGCTCAAACGAACTATTTATGATAGGTATTGCCCTTGTTAAGAATTCTGCCAAGCCCACAATATTTGGAACAGATGACTCAGATGAACCTTTGAAAAGTAGTTCATTTAATTGTCTCTGTTCTCCACTATCGAAATGTAGCTCATTTAAAACTAAATTCCCGCCAAGAAGAAACAAGTATATATAATGATTGATATAATTTTCAAAATCAGAAAGTAAGGAAAGATTCCTTTCTTACCATATTTCTATTTCAGTGAAAAAATTTAAATGAGCTTCAGGCCATCTATATTGAGGAAAGGAGATATTGCCAATGGAACATTTTCTATAGTAATCTAACATTATTGGTAACATTTAACAATACACTGCTTTGTACTATCGAATAAAACTATTTTACACATAATAATATAGTGTAATGTAACAATTAATATTTAACATATTTTATAAATAATTTTAAATAACTCTTTACATAATGAAATAATTATAAAAATATATTATATATTAATTTATTAAACTTTATTATATATTATTTAAATTAATTTATATACAATAAATACATAAATACAGGATAAAAATATTAATATTATTATATAATATTTTAAGAGATATACAAATATTTAAATATATATTATTATTTTTTTTTTTTGTATATATTTTTATATATCTATAAATATACATATATACATATATATTATTTTAATTAATACTACTTCTTTTTATCTATATGTCAAAAATTTAATAAATATATTTTAATATATATATATATACATAAAGACATAAAGAAATATTTCTTAATTTATCTTTATATATATAAATTTCTTTACATCTTCATTTTTTTTTTTTTTTTTTTTTTTTTTTGATAGTAATAAAAATACTACATATACATAAAGATATTTTTATTTATTAATATATTTATTGATAATCGGAATCATCATAATTATCAATTATATCATGCATATTGTCATTACTTTGAGCATTATTGCCATTTACAATACCTGATTGTCTTACTTCTTCATCATGGCAATCTGCAAAGCTTAAATCACTCTCTCCAATCTCATCATTTCCAAGATTTACTCTATTTTGGTTGTTATCTTCATCACTTTCATTACCTCCTCTTTGTCCATTATCTTCTTCTTTACTTTCGCCATCTTCATCTCTATTTTCATTTTCATTATCATTGTCATTACCTTCATCTGAATTTTCTTCTTCTTCATTGTCATCATTATTTCTTCCTTCATTTTCATCTTCATCATTTAATTCATTACTACTATTATTATTATTTCTATCATTATCATCATCATCATCATTATTAAATGTTGTATCCGGTACATAATTTGATTTTGGACCATCAGCTAATAAAGCATCAAATTGTTCTGATGGTGTAGCCATAGATTGTCTTTTAATGGCATCCTTTAATTCATTATTTAATTCAGTTCTTTGGGTTTCTTCACCATTATCAAGATCTGCATTATACTTACTAATATTATTCAAATCATTCATAACATTAGTCTTAATGACATCCTTCGTTATTCCTCCATCAGAACCTCCTTCATCTTTATTTGATTTAAGTATTTTCTCTTCTGTTGTCTTATTAGACGCCTTTTCATATTCTTTTTCATTGGAAGCTTCTTGGTCCACTCCATTATACTTTCTTGATGCAACGGTATAGGTCATTAATTGTATACCACCACACATATTAAATGTTAATAAAAAGGCAATAATTACGGCAGACCACCATATAACATCAGTACCACCACTTTTTTTTTTTTTTTTTTTTTTTCGATTGTTATTAAAATTTTTTTTTTTTTTTTTTTTTTTTAATTGTTATTATAATTTTTTTTTTTTTTTTTTTTTTTTTTTAATTGTTATTATAATTTTTTTTTCAATTGTTATTATAATTAGAATTATACAATTATTATTATTTATGTTATAGTTGGTTATTAATATTATTTTTATAGTCCGTTATTATCATTATCATTATTATTATTAATAGTTGGTTATTATTAACATTATTAACATTTAATTAATTTATAAGTAATATAAAAAATATATTAAAATTTAATAAAATTATTATTATAAATATATATGTTATGTATAAAAAAAAATTATAAAATTTCCTTTTAAGTAAATTTTTAAAATAAAACTTACGGAACTCCATGACATACTGAGTTTGATATAATCCAAACATCTTGACTCCATGTTTGACATTGTGTTGCATTACCAAATGTTTGATCAATAACTGATTCAAACAAGGTATACTGCTTAGTTTTAATCTGTATAAATATATATATGTATATACATATATATATTTATATATATATATATAAATATAAATATAATATTAGTTAAAAATATTATTATTATAAAACAATTTTTAATAATAATTAAATTTATTATTATTATAAAAAACTAAAATATAAATATTTATAAAAACAAAATAAAAAAAAATTTTTTTTAATCAAGATATAACTCTACAAGATTAATGGCTTTATCAATAATTGTATCCACTTTTGTTTTAATTGTAGAAATAAAATTATTTAAATCAACTTGTATATCCTATTAATTATTATTATTATTATTATTTTTAATATATAATATTTTATTATAAATATCAAATATATATAAATTATTATTGCTTTATATATTAAAATAATATAAAGAGATATAATAATATTTACCTTAACTTTTGGTATAATATTAGTATTTAAATCTTTGATTTCTACTTGGATTGTATTGTTAAGATTACTTACATCTGTCTCAATCTTAAGAAATCGATCATAATAATCTTGTAATTTTTCTTCAGTACAACCTATTTTGAAATATATCATAATTATTTTCATATAGGTGTAAGTATATGTATATAAAAAAAATTTACAAATAATAATTATATTAATTATAAAAAATACTAGATATTATATTAAACTTAATATATTACCAGGTTCATTAAACAAACGACCAAACTTTTGACAATACTCACTAGTTTTATCATAGAACTCCTTTGCAATTCCTTCAACTGTAATATTTTCTACTTCATATTTATCTTGAATTTCTATATCCAATTCATTTATATTTCCTAAACTAATATCGATATTAATTAATTATTAATGATTATATATTTTTTTTAAAAAAAAAAGTTACATATATCTATATTTATAATTAAAAATATTTTATATATATATACCTTTCTGTAAGGTCAAAGTTATCAAATTCATCAATAACTTTTCCTGTAATATTAACTGAATCAATAAAACTGGAAATTAAACCATTTTTGGTATCGATTTGTTTTCCATCTTTTGTCGTACAATTTAAAGGAATTTCATCTGAACTTACATATTTTTCAATGATACTACAGGTTGTCTTAATTAAATCTTTATATTCAGGTTGATCTAAAACCTTCCAAATAGAAATATCAGTACTATCATCATTTGCACATGATTTTAACATGCTGGAAAACGTTTTAAATTCAAATTCAAATGGAATTAGATCCTCTCCTTCCTCAATTTTTAAATTCTTCACAATTTTATTTATTGTAACCGTATCTAAATCATATACATTATTACATGTTTGACTAATTAAAACTGAAATAAATATAAATAATACTATATAGAAATAAAAAATAAAAAATAATATAAAAATAATATATATATATATATATATATAGCATAATGTTAAAATTATATTTCATATTTCAATGATTTTTTTTTTTTTTTTTTTTTTTCTTTGTTAATTAATATATATATATATATATATATATATATAATAATCAATTCTATTTATCATTATATATAAAGTCTTACTAGTAATAATCCAAAATATGGCACCACAAGGAATACATGCAATTAATGAACTATTAACGTCCAAGATTAAGTTTTATATAAAAAAAAAAGTATTAATTATATTAAAATATATTTAATGAATAAGAGGTTAATAATAATAATAATAATAATAGAGATACTTATTATTAATACATACATTTTTACACCCATATGTACTTTAGTTAACGCAAAAATAATTAAAACTATTGAAAAGAGTGAAACCAAAGCAAATAATGCCATGTAACCTAAATTAGCATGATAATCATCGGTGTCCTTTTTATAACCTTCAATATCTTGAATTGTTTCATCAGCTTTATTAAGTGATTCTTTAACAGAATCTAAACTAATATTACTAAATGTAGAGGTTATAGAATCCACTATATAAAATATATATAGAAAATATTATATCAAAGTTGATACAATAAATATAATTCGAAAAAATTTTAATCTTTAATATCTTTATTATATTATATTGAACTTTATTTTGTACATGTTATATAGATTCATATCTATATTTTTTATACATACACATTTCAAAAGCTTCATTAATTGTATCAACAGCTTTATTATACATATCGTTAACGTTATTTTTTTCTAATTCATCTTTTGCTTCTTTAACCATATCACTTACAGAATTAATCATATTTTGTGCTTCAACAAGTTTTTCTTTACCTTCGTTTGCTTTTTTTCCTATATCATTGTTATTAACTTTTTCCAAATTTGGATAATCAGTTTTCATATCACTAATTATTTTATCTAAATCTTTTTTTTTTAAAAAAAAAGAAAAGAAAAAAGAAATAGTAATAATAATAATAAAAATGCTTTAGTATTATATTCAAAGATATTAACAATATATAAATTAGTTTATAAAAAAAATTTTTTTTTTTTTTAAATATATTTTACCATCAAAAATTGGATAACCATTATTATTTAAAGTATCATTTATTTCACCGAAAAATGGTATTATTGTATTTATTGTATCCACTGCATTATTATATATATCTAATGCTGGATTTATAATATCAGTTTCAATATCTTCAATAATTGGATCTAATACTTGTTCTATTATTACAAACAAAAAACAAAATTAATTTAATTTAATATATGACTTATATATATTTTCTATAAATAACATATATTCATTTTTAAGTTTATGTATATATTTATTTAAATTATGAGATACCATGAACTGTATCAATAATAATTGGAGCCGTTTTATTTGATAAGACTATATAATTGATTAAAATTAAAAAAAAAAAAAAAAAAAAAAAAAAAAAATTAAAATTAATAATATATATTTATATATATATAAGATAATTAATATTAAATATTATAACTAAAAAAATTAATAATAATAATAATAATAAATTAAATTAAAATTCAAAATATTATTTATATCATACAGTATTGAGTATCATCAATGAATGTATCTACATCAGAAATTAATGTTCTTCCACTTTTAGCAATTATATCAACACTATTATTAATAGTGGAGTAGCCCATTAAACCGAATAACGGTGCAAATCTTTAATTAATTAATGTTAAATTATTTTGATATATATATATAATATTATATGAAATTAATATTTATTTTTATTTTATTTTTTTTTTTTTTTAAAAAAAAAATTATTCATAAAAAGTTTTTTATATTAATAGAAAAAGTAAAAATTTTTATATTAATATGTAGTTTTATATTATTTTTATTTTTTTAATTTGCTTTATTAATTTTTTAAATTTCTAATTTTTAATATTTAAATTTTTAATATTAATAAATAAATAAATATATATATATATATTTTATATATTATATACTTACGTTAATAGAAAACTAAATACTCCAAAGTAAATTTTACCACAAAGAATTTTTCCTGGTCTATAATTAGTACCATATTTATAATTTGTTTTTACACAACATGATACAATTATTGTGTAGAGTGGACAACAAACTAGATTAACTAATAGGGCTGTGATTAAAAATATTATTATTACAATTAATAATAACTATAGATTCAAAAGTGTAGTTTAAAAAAAAAAAAAAAATTAAAATTTAATATTATATTACTATTATTGATGTTTTTTGTTATATGAAAATTATAGATATAATAATTATTGTTACAATTTTATAACAATAAAATTTATTTTTCATTTTTTTTTTTTTTTTTTTTTTTTTACAATACAATAGAATAGAATAGAATATAAAAAAATATAAAGAAAAAAATATATATATATATATATTATTATTTTATTTATATTGTTTCAAAACATACAGTAAGTCCTGGAATTCCAGACATTGTACTAAAAATACTGGAGGCATCAACATTTTCTATATCAGTTTCTGAAACTTCAATTAAATCTTCTTTAGATATTTTATATATTGCTCTAAAACCAGATGCAATTGAAGACCACATAACATGTATAAATGAAAATGGGCTATTAGCAATATTAGACCTAAATTTACCTGAATCAACATATTTAGATTTTTCTTCTGGTGTGAAAATTTCAATCTCATCATTTTCAGCTCTTTTTAATAATTGATCTAATTTTTTTTCCCATCATTATGAATATAAAATAATTTATGTAAAAATAATTAATTTTTTTTTTTTTTTTTTTTTAAAAAAAAAAAAAAGTTATAATAATAATAATAATAATAATAATAATAATAATAATAATAATAATAATAATAATAATAATAATAATAATAATAATAATAATAATATATAAATTTTATTAAAAAAAAGAATATAATTATATATGACTGTTTCTTTTTCTAAATTTTTTTCCAACTTTCTTTTTTTTTTTTTTTTATTATTATTATTTTATTTTATTGTTTGATTGTGTATTCATGTTGTCTTTTATATATTTATGTATATAACTTATTTTAACTAATACTTTTTTTATGTTTTTAAAAAAAAATAATATATATATATTATTTATATATATTATATATTAATTACTTTGATTGTCAACCGTAGGGACAGATTTCAATGATAAGATTGTGATAAAAATTAAATAACTTGTAATGAATATCAATGTAAAATAATACTTAAAATTTATTGTTTTAGTCATTTTTTTTTCTTATTAGTATTATTTCTTCTCTTCTCTTCTTTTCTCTTCTCTTCTTCTTCTTTTTTTTTTTTTTATTTAATTATCTTTTTTATATTATTTTTATTCTTTCTTTATTATTATATAACAGTATATATTTATGTATATATATAATATAGTTTACAATATAAATATACAATTATTACTACTGAAAAAATTATTTATAATAAAATAATTTCTAATAAAAAAAAATTTAAAAAAAAAATTTATATAAAAAAAAAAAAAAAAAGTTTTTATATATATTTAATAAAAGAGAATAGAAAATAAAAAATAATTATAAATACAAATTAAAACAAAAGTAACAAAAGTAACAAAAAAAAATTAATAATAATGTTTATTAAGCTAAAAATAATAAAATAAGTCAGTCACTAAAAGTATTACTAAAAATTAAAAAAATATTTATAATTAAAGTGGATAAATACAAATATTATTATTATTCATGTATAAATATATATAATACATATATTTATTTTGGGTGTTAACAAAGAAAGCATTATAAATTATAAATTATATTAAATAATATAATTCAATTAATTTTAGATTGTATCAAATAAATACATTTAAATATAAATTTAAAGTTTATTTTTTTTGGATATATAGTTTTGGTATAAAAACCAAAGATTTTTATTTTTTATTTTTTTATTTTTTTAAAGTTTGGTAAATTTATGATCAATAATTAAATAAAATATATATATACATAATAAATGTATATAATTAAAAAAAAAAAAAAAAGAAGGTTTCTTAAAAAAAAAATTAATATATATTAAAATTTGACCTTTAATTAAAAAAAAAAAAAGGAAAAAGATATTTTTATAAATTTTTATATTTATGATTTTTTAAATTATTAAGCTATTAGAAATATTTATATAAATGATAAACATTTTTTGAATATTTTTCATAACACTACTACTAATACAATAACAAATAATATTATAACTAATAATACTACAACAAATAATAATTTAGATAATAATAATAATAAATAATTAGGTATATAAAATTTCACCATTTTATTGTTTTAATATTACTTCTAGTATAATAATAATTAAAATAATAATAATAATAATAAAATAATAATAATAATAAATTTACATATTATATATTTAGAAATTTCTTTTTTTTTTTTTTTTTTTTTTTTTATTTTATTTTATTTTATTTTATTTTTGAGACAAAAAAAAACTATAAAATATAGTAAAAATATAATAAAAATATAATAAAATTTTATTTTATTTTTTTTTATCTTTATCTCAAGAGTATAAAAAAAATATGATGTCTATTTATTTCTTTATTATTCTATAAATATTTAAAAATGAGAAAAAGGGATTAACATTTAATTAAAAGTATACTTAAACTTTTAATTAACGATTTCTATTAATGTTATATTATTAATTAAAGTTTTGTTCACTTTACAATTTTTTTTTTTTTTTTAAGTTACTAAAATATCAAAATAAATATATATACATATATATATGATTATTTGATTAATAACTTTTTTTTTTTGTAAACAAAAACAAATCTATTTCAATTTTTAAAAAAAAAATATTATTTTTCAATAAAATTTTTTTTTTCTTTTATTTTAAAAAAATTGACAATATAAAATAATGAAGAAGCATTATCTTAATTATTTTTATTTTTATAATTATATATATATAAAATAAGCATTAAAACATATATATATATGTTTTAATGATTATTTTTTTTTTTTTTTATTTTTTTTTTTATTTTATTATTTAATTTTTTCCATTATTTTTTTATTCATATTTTTTTTATTGAACTATATATTCAATGACATTGATAAAAAAAATTATTTTTTTTTCTTCTCTTTTATTTATTTTGTATTTTTTATTTTTTTTTTATTTTTTTTTTTTTTTTGCTTATTTTTAATAATTCAATTCATTTATATATTTCATATTTTTATTTACTTATTTATTTAAAATTTATATATATATATTTCAAATGATTCTTCTTCTTCTTCTTAAGATAATTATTTGGTTTTCTTTTTGTTTTCTGTTGTTTTTTTTTAGGGGTGGATGGACCTCTATTATTTATAAAAATTATAATAATAATAATAATAATAATAATAATAATAATAATAATAATAATAATAATAATAATAAATAATAAATAATAAACTATTTTTTTTTATTGTTTTTTTTTTTTTTTATGAAAATTCTATATTATTTTTTTTTATATATAAACATTATAATTTGACAGAGAATAAAAATACATCACAAGGATTACATTATTTATTATTTTTTTTTTATTGAATATTAAATAATTATAACAATAATTTTTATTAATAAATATTAAGTTACAAATAAAATATAAATATTAAAGATAGATAAGGTCTTATTTATTTTATTTTTATTTTAATTTTTTATTTTTTTATTTTTTATTAAATTTTTTATTAATTAAATATATATATATATATAGAAGAGGAGAGTTGGATTTCCTCAAATTGCATTTTGCCAGGTTGCATTTCACCAAGTGGCGTAGTATTAAAGTGTTGCATTTTGCCAAGTGGAGTATATATATATAAATAAATGAATATATAAATAAAAATTCAAAATAATTTTTTTAACTTGTTTTTATTCAATATTAATAATATTTATTTATTTATTTATTTATATATTTATTTAAGAATTTTCAAATTGGCGAAATACAACTTGGTGAATTGCAATTTGGCGAAATGCCACATTTTTTTAATTCGCCTCATGCTTTCAAAATAATTGGCGAAATGCCCCACTCCCATATAGAAGTAATTTGATTAATATATAATCTGACAATTCAATAGCAGCAATGAAAATACAAACATCATATGTGGTTATTCACATCTTTAGAATGGACCAGTAGCAACCTTTTTTAAATATAAATTATTAAATGAAATAAAATTATTAAAAATTTTTTTTTTTTTTTTTTTTTTTAAATTTAATTAAAAATTTTATTTATTATAATAATAATAATTGTTAAATATCACAGTTATGTGTTTAATTACATTGTACATTATACTACATTATTAAGTGTAAAATATTTTTTTATTCGATAATATAATGCAGTGTAACGTTAAATGTTACCAATAATGTTAGACTAGAAAATAAATATAAATAACATGTAATAACATATTCTTAAATGAATAAGGTCTTTCTAAATGTAAAAGCAATAAATAAATAAATAAATAAACACATAATAAAATATAAATATCATTTCTGAATTTAAGTGTTATATTTAACAGATTAAGAGTCTCATGACTCAATAATTCATTAACAATTGCTGATATCAAAATCTAATATATTAAATATTAAACATTCATTAAATATTAAAATAAAGAAATATTGGCAGCCACATTAAAATGACTAAATCAGATAATTCAACAGTTACGGGGAGTTCTTCAAAAACTTCTTCAAAGACAACAAAGACTAAAAATACATCGAGTACAACAATGAATGATACTCTTGTCGAAGTAGAACCTCCAAATATTCAAACCAACACAATTAATAAATTTCACATTCAAAACTTTAGAATTACAAATGAAAACTTTCACAAATGGCATTCAGACTTAAAATTATTCCTTGATTCTGAAGAATTGGGTGATTATATATCAAAGAATATCAAAGATATAAACACAAATAAAAAACATTTAAAATATGACAGTACAGTCAGAATTGTAATATTAAACAGCCTCGACGAATATACAAAAAGCTTATTAAATAATTGTACAAGTGCCTACTTAATGATAAAGGAATTAAAGGAAAGATTTTCAGAAACAGGCCCTTCAAGATTATTTGAAATTGAAATGAAGATAAAAAAGCTAGAAATCGAAAACGATGACTTTAAACTGTATTTAGATAATCTTAACTCATTATTTACAGAATACAATAAAGAGGCAAAATCTCAAAATAAGCCAGAACTAAGTGAAGAAACAAAAGTCTTGTATTCTTTAGAGGAACTAAATAAAGTCGGCATCGCATATTCATTTACATTTCTATATGTTGAAAAGACATTTAAGGATTTAAAAGAAGACATAACAAAACTAAGTACCATAATTAAGAAAAGTAAAAGTATTAAACGAGTAGAAATCAAGGAAACATATCAACACGAAGATCAAATTAATAGAGTCCGAAATGGGAAACTCCCATATAATTTTAATAAAGAAGCAAATTCCAACGAATACTGTCAATATTGCCATAAAAATGGGCACACTACTGATAACTGTTTCTTCAATCCATCGAATTCACCAAATAATAACTATAGAGGAGAAAAGAAAAATATTAATAATAAGTCAAGAAACAAAATTAAAATTAAAAGAACATCTTTAAACAGGAAAGGTAGTAAAAGAAACTTCAAATCTTATAACGTTAATTATGAAGAACAAAACAATTCGAATTCAGATTCAGATCCTTCATTCGACTTATGCTTCAATATAAAAACTAATTGTGTAAAAGATAATTTTAATAACAGTTCAATAACTTCCAGGAACATAAGGGTAAATAAAGTAACTACCGAAATCTTAAAAGAAGAAAATAATATTATGGAAGATAACAATATAGAATCATGGATCATTGATAGTGGAACAGGGATTAATTTATCTAAGAATATAAAAATACTATCAAACATTGAAGAAGTTACTAATAGAGGAATTACATACCCAAACGGATAATCCGATAGAATATACAAAAAGGGTATGTACAAAGGGATGTATAAAAATAATAATTTTTCTATTGGAGAAGTATTTTATGCTCCAAACATACAAAATAATTTAATTTCCACTCATTACCTATGTAAAAAAGGCTTCAAATTAGTAATGGATATGCATAACAATAAAGAAAGACTCCAAATATTTAAAAATAATAAACTAATTACTACCGTTTATACAAATGATGAAAACCTCTTTACTTTAAATACAAGCTCAATGAAAAATAAAGATTATAATATAAACAATGTCGATTTAAAATTATGGCATGCTAGATTAGGCCACTATTACAATCAAAATCTTCAAAAATTTCTAGAAAACAACAACATTAAGGAAGAAAAGAATGATAATATAAATTGTGAAGATTGCAAAATAAGTAAACTCAAGAAAAAACCATTCAACAAAACAATCAACAAAAGTTCCTCACCATTACAAGTCGTTCATTCTGATATCGTCGGACCACTAAACCTTCACCATCATTTAGTGGATACAAATATTATATAACATTCATAGATGATTTCAGTAGAAAATGTTGGGTCTACTTACTGAAACACAAATCTGAAGCAGTACAAAAATTTATTGAGTTTCATAAACTTATGAAAAATACTTGTAATTACAATATAAAAGAAGTAAGATCTGATAACGGTTTAGAATATAACAATTCTAATTTTATAAATTATCTTAAAAATAATGGAATTATATTCAATCATTCAACACCAGGTAATCCCCAACAAAATGGTCGCGCTGAAAGAATTAATCAAACATTAGATAACTGCGCGAAAACACTACTTAGTGCAGCTAAATTATCACCTATTTTATGGGATGAAGCTATTAAATGTGCATGTATATTGTATAATTTAAATCCGCATCAAGGAATTAATTTTAAAATCCCGAACGAGGTATTTTTTAATAAGAAAATTGATATATCTAAACTTAAAGTGTTTGGATGTAAAGTATTTTTCCTTAATAGATACAAACAAGGAAAATTTGAAAATAATACAAAACCAGGTATTTTCTTAGGATACTCATCAGATTCCCCAGGTTATCGTGTCCTCGACACTACTTCAAAAACAATAATTATAGTTCGTGACGCATACTTCAATGAAAGTACTCTAGGTTCACTTGGCACATCATTTTTTCATTCCTCAAATCCTTCAGATAAACAAATTGAGGGGGAACAGGACTTACAACATGATTCACAACATCAATTTAGTCAATCTATTTATCATAATGAATTTGAAAGGAATGAAAACAAACCGAATAAAATTAATATTGAAGATAATATTGATTTAATGGATGAATACAATAATGAAAACATGTTAGACAATAATTTAGAAAACGAAATAATTAATGAAGACATAATTAATGAAGACATAATTAATGAAAATAAAATTAATGAAGACATAATCAATGAAAATAAAATTAATGAAGACAAAATTAATGATGATAAAATTAATGAAGATAAAATTAACGAAAATCAAAAATTATCTGAAAAACAAGAAGAAATACTCAAAAATTCAAATATTGAAGATAATATAAAAGTTTCATCAAACGAAAACCATGCCAAAATCCTACATGATAATAGTAAAAGTAATGAAAATAACACTATTATTAATAGAAATAACGATAATAACATAAAGGGTATAAAAATCACAAAAAATGATTTTTTGAACAAAAATGTGAAAAAAAGTTTTATTAATAAAAATTTGAATAAAAATTTCAAAAATTTCAAATTTAAGAATAAATTAAAAATTTCAAACCTTAATAATTATAAAAATTTATCTAAATCAAACCTTAATAATTATGAAATTTTAGACCAGAAACTTATTGAGAATAGAATTGAAAGCAATCATAAAAATCTGGCTAATATGAAGATGAATGAAAAATCAAATTTGGAAAATAATAAAATATATGATAATAATAAAATGAATGACTATAATTCAGAGAATGGATCTGAGGACAGTTTTAGTGATCTGGAACCTTTAGATAAAAGAAAACTAAGAAAGAACAAAGAAAAGAACTTTAAATTTAATATTAAAAGAAATAATAAAATTTTCGATAAACTAGTAAACAAAAATGATAAAATTGATAACGAGAAAACAAAAAACTATCGAAAAAGAAAAAGAAAAAATTATCAATTGAATGAAGAAAGAAAAATAAAAGATAGAGTATCTACATCAAATAAACCATTTTTTGAAAGGAAAACAGACTCAGATGAAAACGAAAGACACAAGAGAAATAGAGTCAATAACATTAATACATTAATTCCCAAGAATTATGAAGAAGCTATGAATTCAGAAAATGCGGACAAATGGAAAGACGCAATTAACAAAGAATTACAAAATTTATATGGAAATAATGTAATGAAAATTGTTGAAAATAAAAATATCCCAAAAGGCATTAAGCCACTCGACGTTAAATGGGTTTTTACCATAAAAGATAATGGTATATATAAAGCTAGATTGGTCGTCAAAGGTTTTCGACAAATTAAAGGAGTTGATTATAACTGCACCTATTCTCCTACAATAGAAATGGATAGTTTTAGATTAACTATTGCTATTGCATCTATATATAAATGGGATTTAAGACAAATCGATATTAAAGCTGCATATTTGAACGCTAAATTAGATGAGAAAATTTATGTACAAATTCCAATCGGTGATAAAAATTTCAATTGCGGAAAATCAGGATTATTACGAAAGGCTCTCTATGGACTCAAACAAGCTGGAAGACAATGGTTTTACGAAATCTCCGGTTTTCTTAAGAAAATTGGGTTAATTCAATATAATACAGATAGTTGTTTATTTGGTAAATATAAAAATAATAAATTATGCTTATTACTAACACTCTATGTTGATGATATACTAATTGCAGGAGAGAATAAAGAAATTACCAAAGTTGTTTCAAAGATAAAACGTAAATACAAAGTCTCCACAGATAAATCAGCAAACAAAATTATTGGAATCAATATAGTTAAAACAAATAAAGGCTACAAAATTAATCAAAAAGATTGTATTGAAAAAATGTTAACTAACTACAACATAAACAATACTAAAATAACTAGAATACCATGTATTAATGCAAAATTAGAAGATAGAGAAAACTCTGAGAAAATTAACAAAACTGATTATAAAAGATTGATTGGATCTCTATTATATGTATCAACAAAAACAAGACCTGACATAGCATTTGCAGTAAATCAAGCTGCAAGATTTTCTGAGAATCCAACAAGAGTTGATTTGAATGCAGGTATACAAATACTAAAATACCTTAAAAGTACCAAGGACTATTCAATTCATTATAACGGAAAGAAAATTTTAAGAGCTTATTGTGATGCAGATTTCGCTGGTGATGAGGTTAAAAGAAGATCCACTTCAGGATATATTTTTGTATTAGGAAATAGCCCAATATCATGGAAATCAATTACACAGAAAAATATAGCCTTATCAACTACAGAAGCCGAATACTCAAGCTTAATAGAATGTACCAAACAAGCTATATGGATAAGAAGATTAGTTAATGAAATATTTAACAAAAACATTAGAATTAATATTAGAATAGATAATAAACCATGTAAGGATATAGCTGAAAATGAAAACCAAAAGGGACGATGCAAATATATGGATATAAAATACAAATATGTTCAAGATGAAATTATGAAAAATGAAATTAAATTAACACTCATTGGTTCTAACTCAATGATGACAGATCCATTAACCAAAAGTATTTCTGGACCCAAGTTAAATATTTCTCAGACTTCATCATGGAAATGTAGAAAATGCCAATGTAGGGGGAATGTTAAATATCACAGTTATATGTTTAATTACATTGTACATTATACTACATTATTAAGTGTAAAATATTTTTTTATTCGATAATATAATGCAGTGTAACGTTAAATGTTACCAATAATGTTAGACTAGAAAATAAATATAAATAACATGTAATAACATATTCTTAAATGAATAAGGTCTTTCTAAATGTAAAAGCAATAAATAAATAAATAAATAAATAAATAAACACATAATAAAATATAAATATCATTTCTGAATTTAAGTGTTATATTTAACAATAATAATATTATTATTATTATCTATTTAAATTTAAATTATTCATCAAATAAATATGGAAAACTATCTCCATTATATTCCTTTGAAAAAGTTTTATTTTTTTATTTTTGTTAATTATTAATTGATGATAAATATTTATATAAATATGTTATTAGATATGCATGATTAATTTTATTATAATTATATTTAAATATAATAACAATAATAATAATAATAAAATTATTAATTTTATTTTTTTTTTTTAAAAAAAAAAAAAGTTAAGTTTTAGTATTAATAATTATAATAAAAGAAAATAAGAACAATAAATAAAATATTTAGAGAATTTTCATTAAGATCTATATTCTTTATAAAATATAAATAAAGAAAAAAAAAAGGAAAAAAAAAAAAAAAAAAAAAAAAAAAAAGAAAAATTTCTAATTTATAACAATAATTTTAATTTAACAATATAAATATATCTTTCTATATATAATAATAAAGAATTATTAAAACAAATAAATAATACTATTAGAAAAATAACTTTAATAAAAGTTATTTTTCAAATTATTTAGTGAAAATTCTAATTCCGTGCTAAAGATAAACAGTGAAATTATAGTTATGAGCTACATGAAAAAATAAATCCAAAAGAGAAAAATATAAAATCCATTAGTTTAAATCAAATTTCCCCCTTTTTTTTTTTATTTATATATATATTTATTTTCTTTCTATTTTCTTTCTCTTTTTTTCTTTTATAAATTATATATATGAAATTCAAAGTCTCATAAATTAAATTTTTTTTTTTTTTTTTTTTTTTTTTTTATTTTTATTGTTTTTAATTCACTTTTTTTTAAAATTTTCATTTATAATATTTAGTAATAATAAAAAAAAAAAAAAAAAGATTTCTTCTATAAAGTAATACCAATATATATATCTATTTTGTCTATATAAAAAATATAAAGATTTCCAATTTAAAAATTATTTTTTTTTTTTTTTTTTAATTTGGTATTTTTATTAAAATATTTTATATATTATTATTATTATTTTTCCTCCTTTCTCGTATTGAAATGATATTAATAAATAAACTTTATAAATAAATAAATTTTTAGTTTAAAATATGTGGATGATTTTTCCAAAATTCTTCACCGATAATATCACAGTGATCAATGACAATAACTCTTCTGGAACGTACAACTTCTTGACCATTTTTACCAATTTCAGTAACATTTCTTTTATCAGAATATAAGACTGAACCTTTTCGAAATTGTTCTGGAAGTTTAGCATAATTAGTATTATATTGAGAAAATAAAAGTTCATTTTTTTGAGAAGAATTAGTATCTTTCAATATATTTTCAACCTCCTTTTCTGATTTATATTTATGACTTGGATCTTTAACCATAAACCAAAAACAAGTATTATAGAGGTTATTAATATGGGTATCTGCCTGTCGCCAAGATAAATAATCTCTTATATTTTCTAATGAAGGATAACAAACTGCTCTTGCGTCAAAAGTAGGTGGATATTTTAAGGGAGTATCACCCATAAAGTCTTTCCAATAAAATACAAAAGAAGAAGAAAATTTTGAAACAATACAACTTATAATTTTTGATTCTCTTCTCTTATATAATTGAGATTTTTTCGATATAACAAAACTAAATTCATCACTTTCACCATAAGCAATAACAATATCTGTATATTCTTCCATAACTGCTTTAGCACAACGATTCATTAAATCGAGTGCTCTAACATCATTAGGTTTTTCGAAATTATGTTCTTTTGAAAACTGATGAAATCCTCTACCGTCAATACGTACAGCTATGTATGTATTTGGAAGTAAAATTGGATGACTTTCAAATCCTTTAACATATTCAAACCTTGATTTTGCCATTTTATCTATTGTTTTATATTATATTATAGTATATTATATTATATTATTTTTTTTCAACTATAATTTAAATAATTAAAAAATAAAAAAAAAAAAAAATTTAAAATTTAAAATTTCTAATAAGAATAATTATTAAAAAATTAAAAAAAAAAAAATATATATATATATATATATTTCTTTTTTTTTTTTTTTTATAATAAAATTTTAAATAATAAAAAAAAATATAAAAATTTAATTAACACCTCATAATAATATAATATAATATTATTTATTATTAATTATTTATTATATGATAAACTAACCAACCAATTTATAAAAAAAAAAAATTATAATATCATTTACATATTACGTATTACATTAATTTACATTAACAAAAAACATGTATCAATAATTGATATTCAAAATTCTAAATTTTTTTAAAAAAAAAAAAAAAAAAAAAAAGAAATTAGCTGACTAAATATTATAGTTTTGTTATATCCCACAAAACTTTATACATTATTCTAATTTAAATCATATTATTGTTTGTCTTTAATTTTTATTTTTTTTATCTTTTTTTCTATTTTCTAATTCTAATGCTTTCAATTATCATATACATTTTTTATTATATATATTAAGTATCAACTTTCTACTAACTATTAGGTCTATTTAAAAAATGAATTTTTGATATTATATCATCAACAATAAGATATTTAATTTATTAATTTATATTATACTATTTTATTTTTTTTTTTTTAAAAAAAAAAGTTTTATATATATAAGTTTTAGAGTCAATATTATTATAAAACTCTTAATCTACATAGTCTTCTTTAAAATATATAAATATATATTTCCTTTTTCATAATTCAATATAAATTATTTTTCAATAAGATTTAAATCATTAATAGTCGGTTCTTCCTTCAAAAATAACCTTATATATAATCTTTTAAATGGTTTTATTTTTTTTTTTTTACAATAAGGTTCTTCTATTTATTGATGAGCCTGCTTTAACTACTTGATTTTTGAAACTTTTTTTTTTTCTGGGTAGATTTCCTAAAGTTTTAAAAATTTAAAAATGTGTTAATATTATAATAAATGATAATAAAAGAAATGTTATTGTTGTTATTGTAAAAAAAAAAAAAAAAAAAAAAAAAAAAGAGAGAAAGAAAAAAAAAAATTATGGTATGACGTAGTGTTGAAAAACGTAACCTATTATGACAATATTAATGAATTTTTTTTTAAAAAAAATTTTTTGTGAAATTATATTTTATAGATGGTAATATATATGAAATAAAATAGAAAATAGTTATTTAAAAAAAAATAAAAGGTATATATATAAATATAAATATCAAAAAGAAATAATAAAGAAATTTTATCATTAAAAAATAATAATAATGATAATAATAATTAAAAAAAAAAAAGTTTTAATAAACTTAATCGTATATTGATGTCAATAAAAAAATTTTTTTTTAGACAGGGAAGAGAATACACTTCCATAAATTTATTAATTTTATTAGTAAAAAATAAAAAATACACGTAGGTGAAAAGTACATTTGAAATTAAAAATAGAAATGAAAGTTAAAAAAATAAAAAATAAAAAATAAAAAAGCTCAAAAATACTATGTATTTCGGCAAGTTGTACTATGTGGGAATTTTCCCTTCCTAACAAATTAAAAAAATAATAAAACCTAGAAAGTAACATCTATAAAAAATAGATAGCGTGGTGTCCACTAAACTCTCCCCGGATTCATCTTTTATTGAGCTACTAAGGCGAGACTCACCTTTCGTAGAAATAGATGAAGATTCTGTATTATCATTATGCCTTATCAGTACGACGTCGACGCTCTTGGTTAAGTTTTGTATTTTGAAATACCTATCAAATAATAGCTCAAACGAATTACTTATGATAGGTATTGCGCTAGTTAAGAATTCCGCTAAGTCCACAATTTTTGGAACAGGTGACTTAGATGAACCTTTGAAGAGTAGTTCATTTAATTGTCTCAGTTCCCCTCTATCAAAATGTGGTTCATTTAAAGCTAAAGTTCTACCAAGAAGGAACAAGTATATATAATGATTGATATAATCTTCAAAATTAGAAATAGAGTCATAGGAAGAAAGAGGATTAAACGCTCTAATCTTCCTAATGAATAAAACATAGAGATCATCGATGAAATTTAAAGAATTCCATTTAAAAGATGCAAGAGCATCGCATTTAAAAATCCAATGCTCAAAAGATTGACTACCTTATCCACAACATGGGCAAGTCTTGGGACAATCTTCTGAAACTCTACCCATTCTAATAGCAATAGTAGTATTGTATTTATAACCACAGCATAAACGTATAATCCACGAAAACCCTAAGTTGAATTGGGGATATTTTTTGGCTAAGCATTATTATAACTTTAATATTTGAAAACTGGTTACTATCGTAATTTTGAAACTGATTTTTAGTAACGTTCTATAATATCGTTATATTTCACACATTTATATTTTTTGATTTTTTTATACAGTGTTCAAGATTCTTTAGTCCAGGAAGAATAAGGCATTTTGGGAATAGATTTAATAAAATCCTTTATAATACAGTTAGATTTACTCCATTTTTGCAAAGGATTTAATCTGTAAGGGATGCAGAGATTTCGAGATAAAGCATAAGTACTCATAGTAGAATCATGTCTTAGATAGTCATTGTTTTCTGAATTTGTATTACTATTTTTAGAGAAGGAAACCGATACATCAAAATAGACCAGTATTAATTAATGTTTGAATTCTAGCCGTTCTAGATTTGTTTGAACCAAGTAGAGGAGAATAATAACTAACTTTACTAATAACAAAGGATTGAAGAACTTTTTTCTTGTATACAATAGGAATAAGTTTATTTGAAAAGAAACATGTAAATGAAAGAAAGGGATTTTCTAACTTTAAAATGCCTGTGAGATATAATGTGTTCTAATAAAAGATCATCTGAAAAAAAAAAAGGAATACCTAGATAAATATAACTAGAAACATTAGGAATAGAATTCATTCCTAAATAGAAGGTTGGGTCACTGTAATTTGGAGGAGATTAGAAGTTCATTGGTTTTATAACCATAGTTGCACATTTTTCAATACCAAAAGTCATTTCATTTAAATTAGCCCATTTATATACCTTTTTTTTAATAATTTATCTAAATTTTTTTTTTTTTTTGTACTCGGAGCAATGAGAACAACATCATCAGCAAAGGAGTTCACCACAACACTTTTTTTCTTCCAATATTAACGTCATACTTTTCACGGTTACATAGTATATCATTGATGAATAAATTGAATAAGATTGGAGATAATGGACAACCTTGACGAAGGCCTCTTTTTATAGGAAATTCATTTGATAACATTGAAGCAAATCGAGCAGGTGCTTTAGATGAAGTATATAAAATTACAAAGAAAATCAAAACATTTACCATGGACTCCTTAATGATATAATTTAGTTAAGAATGTCAAATATAGGAACTGAATCATGAATCATAAGCTTTTTTTTTTTTTAAGATCTAAAAAGGTTAAATAGGTGAATTTTCCTTAAAATTTTCTTCTTTGGCAAATTTCTCTAACGGAAATGAATAAATGCATTCTTCACGGTTGCCAAAACCAAATTATTCAGATCTAACGACATTGTGTGTAAGTTGTCATTTTAAAAGGAAAGAAAAGAGAGAAAAAAAAAAAAAAAAAAAAAAAAAAAAAAAAAAAAAAAAAAAAAAATTAAAAAAAGAAATTGTGTGCTTCATTCCATCTTCAATAATTAGATTTTGATGGAATTGAAGAAAATATTAAATATACATATATATATATATAATTTAAACAGTTTTATAAATTATATTGAATATAAATATCATTAAAAATAGATATAAATAAAATTTATATTTTAAATTAAATAAATAAATAAATAAAAAAAAAAAAAAACAGAAAAATATTTATATAATATTATTTATTATTTATTATTATTAATTTTTTTTTTTTTTTTTTTTTTTAGATATAGAATATATAAATATATTTCTTATTAATTAAATAAGAAGTTTATATATATATATATATATATTGTTTCTGTTTGTTTTTATTATTGTTATTTCATTTTTTTTTTTTTTTTTTTTTTTTTTTATTTTATTTTATTTATTTATTACTATTTTTTTTTTTTTTTTTTTTTTTCATTATTATTTTTATTAATTTTTCCTTTTTTTTTTTATTTTAATTTTTATTTTTATTTTATTTATTATTATAATTAATTATTATTATTAGTAGTAGTAGTATTTATTTTATTTTTTATTTGTTTTAAATTTTTGAAATTTGAAATTATTATATAAATATTTCATTTATTCATATGAAATTGTTAATAATATAAATATATTTTTTATGATAAAATTTATATTTAATTTTATTTTTTTTTATTTTATTTTTTAATTTTTAATTTTTTTTATTTTTATTTTTATTATTATTATTATTTTCTTATTAAATCTTATTATTTTTATTATTAGCTGTTTTCTTTCTTTCTTTCTTTTTTTTTTTTTTTTTTTTTTTTTTTTTTTAAATATTTGTTATTATTAAATAATAATAAAAAAATTTTTATTTTATTTTAATTACAACAATAATAAAAAATAATTTTTATAATAATTATTTTTTTTATTTTTTGAATAAACTAATTTTTTTTTTTTGAAAAAATAATATATATATAAATATAAAAGAGGAATGAATGCATGACAAAAGGATTATAGATATTATATTGATTAATTCCAAATCATATACTTTGGTGTTGAACTGAATTTAGCATATGATTTTATAACCTTATCAACAGAATCTAAGAAATCCTTTTCAGTAGCCAACTATTTTAAAATATATTAATAAAAGTTCAATTATTAGTTAAAGATCATTATAAATTAATTATTTTTATATTAAAAAAAATTTTTTTTATTGAATTAATATAAATGATGATAATATTTTATAATATATATATATATATCAATATCATAATTAAAAAATTTTTTTTATTTTTATTTTTTAAATAATTAATTAATTATTTTAATTTTTACCTTACGACGAGCACGAATAGCAAACATACCAGCTTCAGTACATACACTACGAAGTTCAGCACCAGTAGCATTTGGACATAAACGAGCAATAAGTTCATATCTAATATCACGTTCCACACTCATACTCTTAGCATGAATCTTTAAAATATGAGCACGACCCTATTTTAATAATAAAAAAATAAACATAAATTATATTTATATTTATATAATATATAAAAATAAAAAAATTATAGTTAATATTTTTTAAATTTATTATTATTATTATTATTATTATTATTATTATTATTTTTTTTTTTTGTATTTATTACTAGTTATTTTATTATTATTATTATTATTATTATTATTATTATTATTATTATTATTATTATTATTATTATTATTTTGTATTTATTACTAGTTATTTTATTATTATTATTATTATTTATTAATAATTATTTTATTATTATTATCATTATTTTTTATTTATTTATTTATTTATTTTAATTCCATAAATTATGATAGATAGATAAAAAAAAAAAAAAAAACTAAAATAAAAAAAAAAAAAATAAAACTAAAACTTACTTCTAAATCAGGAAGGGCAAATTCTATCTTTCTATCTAAACGACCTGGACGAAGTAAGGCAGGATCAAGTGTATCAGGTCTGTTTGTAGCCATAAGAACCTTAATATTACCACGAGGATCGAAACCATCTAATTGATTAATCAATTCTAACATAGTACGTTGAACTTCATTATCACCACCAGCACCATCATCGAATCTAGCACCACCGACAGCATCAACTTCATCGAAGAAAATAATACAAGCCTTCTTAGTTCTAGCCATTTCGAATAATTCACGAACCATACGAGCACCTTCACCAACATACCTTTTTTTTTTATTTAAAAAAAAAAAAAAAAAAAAAAAAAAAGAAAGAATTCATTTTATTGAAATATTACATATAAAATTGTAATATTATAGAATAGTAATTATAATATTATATTAATATATAAATATATTATAAATATAAATATAACAATTTTAAATTAAATATATATATATATATTATAAAACAAATAAATAAAATTTTTAATTTTTAATAATAGTTGAAATAACTTTTTTTTTAATTTTTATTCCATATTTTAATTTTAATTTATAATATATATTAAGTTGATATTTTACTTTTGCACAAGTTCTGAACCAATTACACGAATGAAAGTAGCATCTGTACGATTTGCTACAGCACGAGCACATAAAGTTTTACCTGTACCTGGTGGACCATATAATAAAACACCCTTTGGTGGATCAATACCAAGATTAATGAATCTTTCAGGCTATTTTAAAAAAAAAAAATAAATTAATGAATAAATAGAAATAATTGATATATATATGCATAAAAAAAAAAAAAAAAAAAAAAAAAAAAAAAACAGTAGTATAATAGTAATAAGAAGAATAAGAAAAATAAGAGAGTTGATATATAAATATAAGAAGGAAAAAAAAATTAGTAAACTTTTTAAAATATTATAATACAATATACTTGTTAACTACTATCAATTTATAATAGTGTTAAATTGTACATTGTTAACAACTATATATTTATTTTATTTATTTTATGTATAATAAATAAATATATATATATATATATTATTATTATTATTATTATTATTATTATTATTACTTACTTGAAGTAATGGCATTTCAACAACTTCTCTTAACTTTTCAATTTGTTCCTTACAACCACCAACATCACCATAAGTAACATCTGGTTTTTCTTCAACTTGCATCATAGTAACTGATGGATCAATCTTTGGAGGTAGTGGAATTTGAATTTGATATTTAGTTCTATCAACACTATTTTACGGTAATCATAATTAAATATATATACATATATATTTAAATTTATATCATTAATAATATTTTCAATGTAAAATGAACAATACTTTAAATATATATGTTTGGCTAACAATTTAATATTTTTTCCTTTTTTTTTTTTTTTTTTCGTTTTTTTTTTTTTTTGTTTGTTTATATATTTATTCATTTATTCATTTATTCATTTATTTATTTATTTATTTATTTATTTTACCCAACACGCATGCCTTCTTCAATATCCGTTGGAGCAACACGATCTCCTAAACCTACAACAAATTTTGCTAATTGTTTAATATTAATAACATATTTGGCTGGTTCATTAGGTGAAGTTTGAATAATTTTAGTACAACGAGCCACCTTTATTATTAATTCATGAAACAAAATTTCAAATAAATTTTCATTTAAAGAAATAAATAAAATAATTAAATAGTAAAATAATTAAATAGTAAAATAAATAATTAGTAAAAAAAAAAAAAAAAGGAAATATAGTAAAATAAATAATTAGTAAAAAACAAAAATTATAAAATAAATAAATAAATAGACAAATATAAAAATATAAAACATTTTTATAATGTTTATTTCAAAAATTTTTGAAATTTTATTTATACAATTTAAAAATATATATATATATGTATATTTATTTATAATAATACTTGTAATGGTTGTTCTTCCTGTATTCTTTGTTTATCAGCTGGAATATCCCATAAGTTAGGTGGAGCTAAACCAGTATCTGATTCCTTAACACCTTTTTTTTATTTATTTAATAAATATAAATATTTTATATAATTTTTTTTTTAAAAAAAATATATATATACATATATATTTAATATATATTTAAATTATTACTCATATATATTTCGAAATATATTGTAAAATAATACTTTATAAATGTTGTTATTTTTTTTTAACTATTGTTATTATTATTCAACTATTCATTTTATTAAAACTTACCCATTTTTTCATTAACTCTTTTTTGAACATCTTTTATATCTTTTTCAATTTTTTTTAATTCTTTTGCGTATGAACCTTGACCCTTTTATTATCATTATGATTATAATTTTAATGATTTTGTGAACATTACGAAATTTGTTTAATTAAAAATTTATAAATATATGCATTAATATTGTTATCTATAAAAAAAAAAAAAAAAAAAAAAAAGAAAAAAATTGTCTTATAATAATTTTGATATTGTTACAAAAAAAAAAATAATAAAAATTTAAAAATTACATATGTCTTAAGTAAAACGATATCAGTTTCATCCAAGGCTAATTTGTATTTTTATATTTTTAAAATAGAATTTATAATATAACCAAATATTTATATAATTTTATTAGTACTTTTAAATATCTTTCTTTTTTTTTTTTTTAAAAAAAAAAAATAATAATAATAAATAATAATAAAAATAATAAATGAAGCATGGAATGTTTTATCCATCTCTACATTAAATGAATTGAATTTAATTTAATTAATTATTATTACCTTTAATAACTTCATCGTCCTTGTCTTCTTCAATATTTTTATCGTCTATTGTTATAAATGTAAGGGGATTTTTATTATTAGTAGTAGTATTTATTGAAATAAGTTTATAAATATAATTTGTTTAATTAAAATTTAGTGATCACTCTTATTTTTTTGTATATATATATGATTTTAGATATATTATTCTTTTTTTTTTTTTTTAATAAAATTTATATATATGAATAATTTTATTTTATTTTATTTTATTTATTTTATTAATATAGCTATTATTCTTTTTTTCTTTTTATTATATATATTTATAATAAAATCAAATGTTTAACGTTTTAAAAGGTGTATATTACATTTTTCCCAATCTTCCTTTGGAGGCATATTGATATATTATTTAATTATTTATAAAAAAAAAATAAAATTCAAAAAAAATTGGTATTTAAAAATATAAAACTTTTTTTTATTATAAATTTTAATATTATATAAAGAATATAAAATATATATAATTTTATAACATTGACAAAAAAGAAAGATTAGTACATTAATTTTATATAAAAATGATTTTATAAAATTATATTGAAATTTTTATTTTATATATATATATAAATATTTTATTTTATATATATATATATATTATGATCAATAATAATATATTTTTTATACCTTTTCTTTTTTTATTATTATATTATAAGGAAAAAAAAAAAAGTTTTTTTTTTATTTTATTTTAATAGTTTTTTTTATTATTGTTTTTATTTTTCTATTTTTTTTTTTTTTTTAATTTCTTCTTTTTTTTTATTTAAAGGTTATAATAAAAGAAAAAATAAATATGTAAAATAAAATAAAATAGAATAATTAAATTATTTTAACAACTACATTTAATTAAAAACTACAAATTTTTAATTATTAATATAAATAAATAAATAAAAACCATCCATATTATTATTAATAAAATTTAGTAATATTTAAAATTTAATTGAATTTAATAGAATTCAATTAATAATACTATTATAAATGATTAATATATAATTAATAAATAATAATAAATAATTATTAATTATTTATATTATTAACTAATAGTATATATAATAATATCTAAAAATTAATAACTAATGTGAATAATTAATGATATTATAATATTATATACAAAAAATACATCAAAATTATTCTTTCTATTCTCTGTTATTCTTTTAAATAAATAAATAAATAAATAAATAAATAAATAAATAAATAAATAATTATAATAATAATAATTACTATTATTATTATTATTATTATTATTATTATTATTATTATTATTATTATTATTATTATTATTATTATTATTATTATTATTATTATATTATTATTATTATTATTATTATTATTATATTATTATTATTATTATTATTATTATTATTATTATTGTTATTATTATTATTATTATTATTATTATTATTATTATTATTTATTATTATTATTATTATTATTATTATTATTATTATTATTATTATTTATTATTATTATTATTATTATTATTATTGATTTTGATAATTAAAAAAATTTTTTTTTTCATTAGTTAATTATAATAAAATTAGTAAAAAATAATATATACTTATAATATTAATACATATATTATTCAATTTAGATTAGTTTATTTAAATGGATGATAATTATTACTTAAGATGAAAAAGAAATACAAAGTATACGAAGTAAAAATAGAATGAAATAGAATAAAAAATAGATATTAATAATTATTATAAATATTTATAATTATTATAATATATACAATACTTTATAATACTTATTATAACAGAAATTATTATTGGTATTACTGTTATTAGTATTCATTTCAGTATTAACGAATGTTTTATTAGAATTAGAACGAGCACTAATAATTATCAGTAGTCCTATTAATTTTATATTTAAATTCCGTTAATTATCAATTTGTATATATACATATATATATGTTTTTATTATTTATATATTTATTTATATGATATGAATATATGTTGACTAAAAATAAATTAATTAAATATAAATATTAAATATGTTAAAATATTTAAGTATATAATAATGATATTATTGATATTATTATGGTTCATTAATTGTAAATTTCTGTATAAAATTTTATTGGAAAAGAGGTTAAATTTAAAACAAGTAATATCTTATAAGAAGCAAACAACAAAAAAAATAAATAAAAAAAAATAAAAAAAAAAGAAAAGAAAAATTCTAGTTATTGAATGAATGTATTGAATTATAAAAAAAAAAAACATGAAGTCAAAAATTTATTAAAATATTATATTATTATATTTCAAAATAAAAAATTATTTTTTCTTCTTCTTCTTTTTTATAACCAAATTTTTTTAATGAAAAAGAAAAAGAAAAAAAAAACCGCTATGTATCTAGATACTTAGTAATTTTATCAATTGTTACCTTTGAAATATACATATTTAGAGTATTAATAGGATTTTTCATAGATATATATATATATTTATATAATTATTACTATCAAAAAAAAAAAAAAAAAAAAAAAAAAAAGATGAAGATGAATAAAAAAAAAAAAAAAAAAAAAAAGATGAAGAAGAATAAAAAAAAAAAAAAAAAAAAGGAATCATATCACAAAGGAAGTTTTTTTTTTATTCTTAGACTAAGAAAAGAATACACTTTCATTGTTTTATATATTAATTATTAAAAAAAAAAAAAAAAAGTTTAACGATCTTTGAAACATTAGACCCAGAATTCTTTTATAAAAGTTTCTTTTAAATGTCTTTGTTCCCCTCCCTCAGTATTGATATAGAATTGTAGCTCATTCTAAAGTTAAAGTTATCACCAAGAAGGAACATATAATATATATATATATATTCATTAATATTTTCTTCCCAATCTAAAACAAGATAAGTAGGAAGAGAACAAAAAGAAGAATATATTTTTTTATTTTCCTTGAAAAAGGGCATAAGTACTAATAGTAGAATTTCTTTTAAATCTTTTAATATGTAACTTTTTTTACATAATAAAGCATTTGTTGATTTATTGATTGATTTCATTATTGATTTTTTTTTTTTTTTTTTGAATTGGAACGGAGTAGAGGAATTGAGTAAAAGGTTTTGCTAGTAATATAGTGACTATAAAACATGTTTTTTTTTTTTTTGAAAAAGATAAAGGTACCTTGTTGTTCAATAAAAAAATATTAGAAAATGAGAATAAAAAATCTTCCAAACTTTAGCTTGTAAATTAGATATTAATTGATTGAAGTAATAGATAGATCATCATCGATATAATTTAAAAATAATTTAATAATTTTAATCCTGAGATAAGTATAATATGAAACCTAAGGAATAGGAGAGTACATATCAAGATGGAAAGTAGGTAAAAGATTAATAAAATAAAAAAAAACAAATTTTAATTAATCATAGAAAATTTAATGTAATAAAGAATAAAAATAAGTTCAAAAGTTACAAAAAAAAATTAGATGTAATGTATACTATGTGTAGTAACAGGATCACCAGTTAAATATGAAATAATTAAAACAAAAGAAGTAACATCTTTAAAAAAAAAAAAAAAAAAAAAAAAAAAAAAAAAAAAAAGATAGTGTGGTATCCACTAAATTCTCCCTTGAACCACAAGAAGGATCATCAAAAAAAAAAAAAAAAAAAAAAAAAAAAAATGAATTATTTTACTATAGGTTTTGCATTCGGAACGGTGCTGTTGGTAGATGTGGTGTATTTAATGAAAACTGACAGGACTACTAACTTCACTATTCCTTTTACCATATTCTGTCAATTGGAAATATTTGAAGAATCACGAGATAAGACATAAACACTAATTGTTGAGTCCCTTTGGATATAACTCATATATTTTTTTTTCTTTCTTTCAATGTTAAGAGAATCTTCCTTATTCGAAGAGGCAGAATCAATACATCCCAACAATGCAATGTTCATTAAGGATTGTGCATTCTTAGAAATTTTTTTTTTTTTTGTTTGAATCTAAAAGTGGAGCAAAATATAATACTTTGCTAATAATAAACAATTGAATAATAGATCTTTTAAATGTTAATGAAACTTTATTATTGAAAAAAAAAAATAAAGAAAGAAAATAAAGATCTTCTAACCTTAGTATTAATATATGTGATAATAGGCTCAAGGGAAAGATTATTACTGAAGGGGATATCTCTAAGTAAATAGGTATAGAATTCTTTAAAGGGATAGAATACAATATCAAGGTGAAATGTAGGTTCTTCATAACCCGAATAAGAAAACAAAATTTAAGAATTTAATAATCATTGTAGCACATTTATTGATACCAAAAGACATTTCATTTTTAATAGCCCAACAAAAAAAAAAAAAAAAAAAAAAAAAAAAACATGACAAAGTAGAGCCTTCATTTTTCTTTCACTAGGGGCTATAAGAACAATATCATCAGCAAAAAGACCACCACCACAACATTTTTTTTTTTTTACTAATACTAACACCATATTTATCATAGATGTTTAAAATATCATTAATGAATAAATTAAAAAAAAAAAAAAAAAAAAAAATTGGAGTTAACGAGCATCCTCACGATGAATAGGAAATTCATTTGATTAATCTATCAAGGTAAACGAGCTCTAGCTTTAGAAGTAAGATAGAACTTAGAAATGAAATCAAAACATTTGTCTCACGAATACCAAAGTGAAAAGATTTTTGTAGTAATGTTGAAAATGGGAACAGCGTCGTAGGCTTTTTTTTTCAAATAATTGTATTACATATTATATATAATATATATTTAACTTTTTTTTAAAAAAAAAAAAAGCACACACACACAATAATATATATTGATGATATAACTATGCTATTTTATATATATTTAGATTTTGGACGTATATTGAATAAATGTAAAATATATATATACCTTATTTTATTTTATTATTTTATTTTATTTTATTATTTTATTTTATTATTTTATTTTATTATTTTATTTTATTTTATTATTTTATTTTATTATTTTATTTTATTATTTTATTTTATTATTTTATTTTATTATTTTATTATATTATTTTATTTTATTATTTTATTTTATTATTTCATTCAATTATAATTGTTAGAAAATGTGAATATTTTTTTTATAGAATATGTAGAAAACATGTAAATGATTATTAAATTTATTTTATATATAAATATAGATAGTTTTTAATTCTGTAATATTAATAATATTAATAATATATTTTTTTTTTTTAAACAATTTGGAATTTAGAAAAAAAAATAAAATAAAATAATATATATATTTATATATTTATATTACAATAATATTAATAATAAACTATTAAAAACTATTAATTATTATTATTAAATTTTTTTTTTAACATTTTATTTTATTATTTTTATTTTATTATTTTTATTTTATTATTTTTATTTTATTATTTTTATTTTTTTATTTTTATTTTTTTATTTTTATTTTATTATTTTTATTTTATTATTTTTATTTTATTATTTTATTTTTGTCTTTTTTTTTTTTTTTTTTTTTTTTTTTTTTTTTTTTTTTTTTTTTTTCTTTGTTATATAATATATATAATATAAAAATATATATTACAAAAATTGACAAATAAAGATAAATAAAATATATATATTATAAAATAAAATAAAAAAATTTTTTTTTAAAAAAATTTAAATTTAATGATTATTATTATTATTATAATTATAATTATTATTTCTATCTTTTTTAATTATTTCTATTAATAAATACTTATTAAATTTTACTGATTACTATATAAAAAAAATTTACTTATTACTATAATTACTATAATTATTATTATTTTATATATATATATATATGTTTTGTTTTTGTTTTCTATATTCTCTATTTTTGTTATTTTGTTATTTTTTTTTTTTTTTTTGTTTTTTGTTTTTTGTTATTTTTGTTATTTTAATATTTAATATTTAATTTTTTATATAAATAATAGTATTACTATTAATAAATATCAATAACATAAACTTATTATTACTATTATACGTTTTTCTTTTATAAATAAAAAAAAAAATAAAAAATAATATATAGAAGAAAAAAAATTTTTTTTTTCTTTTTTCTTCTTCTTTTTTAAAAACTATATTATTTTTATTTTTATATATTAGTAATAATAATTTTTTTTTTTTTTTTAATTTTTAAATTGTTTGATTTGTTTGCTGTTTTTTTTTTTTTTTTTTTTTTTTTTTTTTTTTTTATTGGTATTATTAATTTATAAAAATTAAAAATAATTCTAAAATTTTTCTTTTTCTTCTTTTTAAAATACTATTCTATTATAATAGATTAGTATGATTGATTTTGATTTTGATTTTGGTTTTTGTTATTATTTCCTTTTTTTTTTTGTTTTTTTGTTTTTTTGTTTTTTTTTTAATTTATATTTAAATTTGTTTTTCGTTTTTGTTTCAATGTATATATTAAATAAATAAATTTAAAAAAAGTACTTTTTTCTAATATATGTATTTTCGTTTAACTTTTAAAAAAAAAAAAAAAATAATTCTATTAAAAAATTATTATTGTTATTAAAAACTAAAAATATAATAAAATAAAAATAAATAAATTTAATTATCATTATTATTTTTTTTTCTAAATGATTATTAAATTATTTTTGTTCATACTCTTTTTTTTTTTTTAAAAAAAAAAAAAAAAGTTAAATAATTATTAAAAATTAATAATTAAAAATCATAGAATGAGTACTTTTATGAATTTATTTAAAAATATATTGTTTAAATATCTATAATAATAAAATAAAAATTAAATTTAAAAAAAAAAAATTATTCATTAGTATTTGAATTTACTTATTTATATATTAAAACTATATTAATTTTATGATCCTATTGTATATTATTAAAAAAAAAAAAAAAAAAAAAAAAACTTACTTTGATTTTTATGTGAATGAGAATAATTAATGAGTTCCATGGTATTGGATCTATGACCAAAATTCATAGCTGTTGCCGATGATTTTGGACTTCTTTCCTTTGAATGAAAGGTATTACTATGCTTAAGGATATTTCCTTTAGAGGGGAGAGTATTAGAATTATTAGTGGTATTGCTGTTCGTATTATTGTTGTTGTTGTTGTTGTTGGAGGTAAAGTTATAAGAATTTTTAAAATAATTATGTTCAAGGCTGGAGGAACGAGTATGATTCAAATGTTTATTGGTAATTTTTGGGAAGGGAGGTAAAGGTGGAGGAACAAATTCATTCTTACTATTATCTATGACCTTCTTATTATTACATTCTGCCAACTCTAACTCCTTAGGAGATTTCACATTTTTATTGATAACAACGGCTGTTTTATTAGGAACAACCTTAATAGTTTTAAAAGTTTCTTCATTTGTATAAATGACACCCTTATCATCATTTCTTCTGACAGCCTGTAAATTTTGTGAAGTTTTAGTTTTAATAACAGGTTGGGTAGCTTTATGACTTGGAGAAGTTTTAATACTAGGCTGTGTAGCTTTATGGCTTGGAGAAGTAGAAATGGAAGATGACACTGGGGTTGCTTTAACATTAACATCAACATCAACATCAATACTCATTGGGCTAGGTAATACCTTAGCACTCAAGGGACTGGTAGAAAGTTTAGCGCTCATAGGATTTGATATTATTTTTGCACTCATTGGGCTAGGTAATACTTTATCATTCATTTGATTAGGGATAATCTTAGTAGGGGAAGTCTTAATACTAATTGGATTTGTTGTTACTTTAGTTGTCATTGGGGTAGAAACTTTAACACTACTCATTGGACTAGGGGAAACTCGACCACTCATAGGATTTGGGGAAACTCTACCACTCATAGGATTTGGGGAAACTCTACCACTCATAGGATTTGGTGAGACTCTACCACTCATTGGACTTGGTGAAACTCTTCCATTCATTGGATTATGAGTTACTTTAATATTGTTATGTTTTGGAGAAGTTTTATTATTATTACTATTAGTATTATTATTATTACTATTATTTAAAGCCATGGTAGTTTTAATATTCTTTAAACTTGCGGATCTTACCATAACAGATTTATGATGTTTTTTCACACTTTTTACACTAGAGGAACGATTAACAAGCATTTTATTATTACTAGCAGTAGTAGTAGTATTTGTATTGGAGGAAGAAGAAGAGATAGATGCTGATGATGAAGTAAGAGAATTAGCTTTTGAAGGTACTGGTGGTATTGGCATAGTTGGTACAGGAATTGAAGAAGAATTTACCATAGAATGAGTAACAGTAGGATTTGATTTGTGTGGAGGTAAAGAATTATTCATTGTTGTTGGTACTGCTGGTATTGGCATAGTTGGTACAGGAATTGAAGAAGAAGAAGAAGGAGAAGAAGAAGAAGAATTCATTTTAGAAGGAGTTAAAGGAGCAAGAGGAGAATTTGGTTTGGGCGTAACAATTGGATTTTGTGCTGGAGTAGGAGTAGGAGTAGAAGTTTGAATTGGTTTAGAAAGAGGAGAACGACGTAAAGACATACTTGGAGAAGGATTAACTTCTGAATAATTTTCTATTTCCTCATCATCATCATTGTAAGAACTCATAGAATTATCACCAGGTAAAGGCATAATAACCGAATCAATTACGGATACAGTTCTTGGAGGATTAATTTCTTTTAATTTAGAGGGATCTACTACAGAAATAGTTCTTGGCATCTTTTCACCTTCAGCTTCGATATCACATTGATAGAAGGTATCAATGACACTTTTCTTATGTTGAAGTTTTTTGACACCTGTACTATTATTTGAATTTGAAGATCCACTTGAATTTATAGATAAGGAAGATAAAGAAGTTTCTGGGGAAGGATAATCCTTTCTCTTTTCTAGGTGGTATTCTCTTTTAGTATGTTCTCTTTTTACAGATAGATATTTATTTTCATTAGTCATAGATTTATCAGAACTACTCTTACCAAGAATATTTTCCAAAATCTATTACAATAAAAAAAAAATTTTTTTTTATTAATTATTATCAAAAAAAAAAAAAAATATATATATATATATATATATATTATTATTATTATTATTATTATTAATTTTTTTCTTTCATATATTATATATATTATATATATATGGGTTTTACCTTTATATCTTCAAGACTTGTCCAATTATTTTCTGGAAATTGAACATGGAATTTAATCTTCAAATTTCCTTTAACTTTAGAACCAACATTCTATTAATAAAATGTTATATATTAAAATTTTGTGACAAATTTACATATACACGATATAAATGTTATTAATAAATTTATTATATATATTTTTTTATAATTTATTTAAATTATAAAAAAAAATTAATAATAATAACATATATTATTATTATTATATACGAAAAGTACCTTAATAAGACCCTTATGTTTATAACTTTTTACAGAATTAGGGGTAATAACCTCACCAGGATTAGTCATAACTAATAATAATAATAAATTAAATTTGGGGGTTTAGTATTTATAAATCTGTATTATTAAAAATAAAAATAATAATAATAATAGAATAATAATAATATAAATACTCACTACTTAAGTAAGAACCATCTAAAAATTTTATTCCTACATAAGAATTATTGACAAAAGGATTATTAAAATTTATAAAATATTGATTAATTTTTTTTTTTTTTTTTAATATTATTAATAACATTTTTAAATATCATATATATCATAATATATAGAAATATATATTAATTTTTAATTAACATACTTCTACGTAATCCACATAAAGCTTCCTTTAATGTAATTTTTACATTGATAATTAAATCATTTCCACTATAAGAATATTGTGGATGAGGTAAAACATTAATATAGGCAACAATATCTATTAATTTTTTTTTTTATACAAAATTTAAAAAAAAATAAAAATTATAAATTTTAATATAAATATCTAGAGAATTAATAAATAATAAGTATTTTTTTTTTTTAAAAAAAATTTACCTTCTGGTGGAGATTGAAGAGATTGATCTCCTTCACCTTTAAATATAATTTTTTCATTATGTTTCATACCTGGACGAATATGTGCCACCTTATTGAATGAAAAAAAAATAATAATAATAATAATTAATATTATTATTATTGATTCGATGACTATAATATTTATAATAAAAATTTTATAAACTTTTAACTTACCAAATTTTTTGATTCATATATAGTGACTTCCCCATTACAATTTGAACCTATTAATTATATTAAATTATTTTTTTTATATATATTTAATTAAAATATTACTTACATATATCATTTTATACATTAATTTATACATGTAATTATATAATTAAATATAATGAAAAATATATATATATTTGTTTTTTCTTTTTTAATTTTTACATTTTTCACGGATAACTTTTCTTTTTCCATAGCCACTACAATCTTTACAAGGGAGTTCTTGTTCAAAATTTACATTATAAGTAACGCCAGAACCTTTTAAATTTTAAATATTATATTAATAATAATATTAGTATTTAATTAAAATAATTATTATTTTTAAAATAAATTATATATATAAATATATATATATATTAAAATTATAATATATTATATTTCATTGTTATTACTGCTATGATTATATTTACCTAAACAACTATCACAAACTACATAAGTTTCATTATTTCTATTATATTATTAAATATAATTTAATTTATTAGTAATCTTTTATTAATATTATTATTATCATATTATTACTTTTATTTATTTTATTATTTTATTAGTATTGATAGATATAAATACTAATATATATATATATATTTACCCAAAACATTCAGGACAAATAATTTTTCTTTGGATTTCAATTTGCTTTTCGCATCCACGGTATAATTCTTCTAAAGTAACATCTATTTTATAATTATTAAGCTATTTAAATAATAAAAAAAAGAAAAGTATAATTAATTATATATCGATTATCAAAAATAAAAATATGAAAAAAAAAATTTTTTTTTTTACTTTATTACTATTTAATATAATATTTTACCTTTGGTAATATATCACCAACGACTTCTTCTTCTTCATATTTTACACCAGTACTTAAATAAGAATAATTTAATACATCATTTGTTAAATCTTCACTTGATTCTTTATTTATTTATTATAATTATTATTATTAAAATATAATATTTTAGTATTTATTGTTTCTACCAATATTATATATAAAAAAAATTATAAATATTTTTTATTAAATATTTATATATATATACCATCATATCTAAATAAAGAACTTTCATTTAAGTCATCAAAAATCGAAACTTCAAAATCATTCAATTTCTTATGAGGTGATGATTTTTCGATAAATTTTAAATATTCATCTTTGATTTCAACCCCATTGAATGCTTCCATTCCATGCTCATTATATATTTTTCTATATATACAAATATATATATAAGTTGTTAGACATCAAAAAAAATTTTTTTATTAAAAATAAATTAATAAAGTAAATAAATAATTTTATATAGCTTATTAAATAATAAAGAGAAATAGCAAATAATAATTACCTTTTTTCAGAGTTACTTAATATTTCATATGCTTTATTAACATATTTTATCATATCACCCATTTTTGAACCTTTTTCAGGTTGATATTTCAGTGATAGCTATAAATAGATAATATAAATAATAATTATTATAAATAGAAATATATTAAAAAATTTAATAACTTTTTTTATTGAAATATATATTATTATTATTATTATTATTATCATTATTATTATTATTATTATTATTATTATTATTCTCCTACCCTATAGTAAGCCTTTTTTTTTTAAAAAATAAATATTTCATTATTGATATTAAATATAATATTAAAAAAATTTTTATTAATATTTTATTTCCTTTTTTTATAAAAAATATTTATACTATATAATAAAATGTATATATTCTTTTTTATTATTATTGTCGTTGTCGCTTTCTTTTTTTTTTTTTTTACCTTTTTTAAATCACTTTCATTGAAATTTATTTTATCAATGTTGAATAATTTATAAAATTCCAGCTTATTTAAATTACTCATTTTTATATTATATTTATATATAAGGTATAAGTATGTTTTTTATTATTATTATAGTTTTATTATTGTATTAATTTTTAATTATTTCTATTTAATTTAAAATATTAATTTTATTTATATCTATTTTTAAAGGTAATAATTATATTCAATATAATTTATATAACTGTTTAAATTATTCATATATATATGTATATTTAATATTTTCTTCAATTCCATCAAAATTTAATTGTTGAGGATGGAATGAAGCATTTAAATTCTATTCTTAAGTTATTTTTTTTTCCTCTCTTTTCTTTCCTTTTAAAATGACAATTTTATTTTTTGACTATATTATTAAAAATTAAATTGTTTCTTTTTTTTTTAATAAGGAAATTATTTTAATTTTAATTTTTATTTTTTTTTTTTAAAATAACTTTTCACTTAAATTATATTCACTCTATTTAATAACTATATTTTCTTTTTATATATATACATATAAAAAAAAAAACTTTATTTTAAAAAAAAAAAAATAAAATAAAAAATACGAAAAAAAAAAGTTTTTTTATACTCTTTATATTTATTCAAAAAAAAAAAATATATATATATATATATATATAAATTTGAAAAAATAATGATGTAAAATATAAAATAAAAAATAATAATTTATTAATAATTAAAGTTTAATATCAAATTAATTAAAAGAGAGGAAAGGAAAATTTTAATATAAAGAGAGAAAGAAGAGATTAAAAAAAAAAAAAAAAAAAAAAAAATACAAATTTTATAATTTATTATTTGATTATTTAATTATTCAATTATTCAATTATTGATTATTTATTATTCTATATATTTATTATTTATTATTATTTTATTTTATTTTATAAAAATTTGAAACTTGATTTTTTTTATCAATATATATACTTTTACATTATAATATATTGAATAACATATATTATATATGGTATATATATTACAATATATTATTATGTGTATATAAAGTTTATTTTTTATATTTAGTTCTTATATTTTATTGTTGGTTACTCTATTATTATATATAAATTAAATATAAATTTATTAAAAATTAAACTTTTTAATTTTATTTTATATAATTTTTTATTTTTTGATTATTTTTATTTTTATCATTTTTTTTATCTTTTTTGGGTTTTATTTTCAAGTGAACTCTTTCATTTATTATTTAAAAATAATATATTTAATATAAATAGATACAAAATATAAACTAGGTGTAAAATATGAAGTAGATATATATTTAAAATATTTATAGATATATATATATTTAAAATATTTATAGATCTATATATTTATAATAGGTATAATTTTGTTCTAAATATAAATTAATTATTGTTATTATTGTTATTTATTAATATTATTATAAATATCACTAAAATAATTAATATTAGTAAGATAATTAATATCACTAAAATAATTTATATTAGTAACATTACTAATATCACCAACATAATTAATATTGCAAAAACTATTAATATTATTTATTTTATTATTGTATTATTGTATTATTTAATTATTTTATTATTTTATTATTTTATTATTTTATTATTTTATTATTTTATTATTTTATTATTTATTATTTATTATTTATTATTCAACTATTTATTATTTATTATTCAACTATTTATTATTTATTTTATTATTTTATTATTTTATTATTTTATTATTTTATTATTTATTATTTTATTATTTATTATTATTATTTATTATTTTATTATTTTATTATTTATTATTTATTATTTATTATTTTATTATTTATATTATTTTATTATTTTATTATTTTATTATTTTATTATTTTATTATTTTATTATTTTATTATTTTATTATTTATTATTTTATTATTTTATTATTTTATTATTTTATTATTTTATTATTTTATTATTTATTATTTTATTATTTTATTATTTTATTATTTATTATTTATTATTTTATTATTTTATTATTTTATTATTTTATTATTTATTTTGTTATTTTATTATTTTATTATTTTATTATTTTATTATTTTATTATTTTATTATTTTATTATTTTATTATTTTATTATTTTATTATTTTGTTATTTTATTATTTTATTATTTTATTATTTTATTATTTTATTATTTTATTATTTTATTATTTTATTATTTTATTATTTTATTATTTTATTATTTTATTATTTTATTATTTTATTATTTTATTATTTTATTATTGTATTATTGTATTATTTAATTAGTTGTTATTATTGTTAGTCCTGTAGTTTTGATTAATAAAACATATCTCATCCTTTCATTTTATTTGTATTATTAATTGTACCATTAATATAAATTAAAGATTATTTATTAATAATTTTTACTTAATTTTTACTATTATTCTCATTCTACCTATTTGATTTTTCAAAAATTTTATTTGTTTAAATTTAATTTTTTGGTTTTTCATAATTTTATTTGTTTAAATTTAATTTTTTGTTTTTTTATAATTTTATTTGTTTAAATTTAATTTTTTAATAATTAATTTTATTTTATTTGATTAATTATTTAATGATTTCTTATTATTTTATTTTGTAATATTTAATAATAAATATTTTTATTTGTTATGATTTATTAATAAATACTTCTTACGATTACTTATTAATAGATATTCTCAGTATACATTATTCTTTCATTATATATGAATTTTTTTTATATAATTACATAAATCCTTTTTTTTTTTTATATTTCATTATTATAATTCATTTCTTTTCCTATATTTTATTTATTTTATTATATTTTAATATTTTAAAAATGATATAAAAATATTATTATTATTCTTTTTTACTTTTTTTTATTTTATAAATAAATAATATATTAAAATGGGTTTAAATTAAATTTTAATTTATATTGGGTTGAGAATTAAAAAAAAAAAAAAATTAATTATTTTGGGATTTTTATTAATTTTATTTAAATTTAACTATTTAAACCATTTAAATTAAAATAATAAAAAAAATAAATAATAATAAAATTTATTATTTAGTAAATAATGTTGAGCCTAACCCATACAATATGTAAATAAACTTTAATAATTAATAAAATAAATATAAAAAGTTTAATAAATATTAAAAGAATTGTAACACTTTTTATCATGATTCTTAAATTCATTCATTCATTAATAAAAAGAATAATAATAAAATGTTACATGATATAATAAATAAATAGTAATTAATTAAATAAATATGAATTAAAAAATAAAAAAAAAAAACGAGACATTCAAACATTGGTTACACCAAAACTTTAGTATGAAAAAAAATATATTAAAAAATTAAAAAAAAAAAACAATAACTAATAAATGAATTAAAATAACTAATAAATGAATTAAAATAAATAAATGAATTAAAATAACTAATAAATGAATTAAAAAATAAATGAATAAAAATAATTTTTTTTATTATTTTTTATTATTTTTTTTTTGAACGGTCAATCGTTCATTCAACAAATTTTATATTTTTTTAAAGTAATAATAAAAAAAAAAGAAAAAAAATTTTATTTTTAATTAATTTATTTTTTTTTATGTTAAAACAACATAAATGAAAAAATAAAGCATAAATTAAATTTAATATAACTAAATTATTATTTTTAAAATTTTTATATTTGTAATGTTTCATTATGTTGTTATATAATATATAAAAGAAAAAAACATGAAATAAAAAAAAAATAAAAATGAAAATAAAAAAAAATAGTGTAGTTAAATAATAAATGATAAAAAGAGTATTTATTAATAAATAATAGATAAATAATTAAACAATTATATAATAAGTAATAAAAAGAATAAAAAAAATATTTATTGATAAAAAATAAATAATAAATATAATAAATAATAAGAATACTTATTGATAAATAATAAATAATAAATATGTGTATTTTATAAATCAATTAATATTAATACAATTCATTATTAAAAAAGGTTTTTAACTCATTAAAAACATTATAGATTAATTAAATATTAATATACATTTATTATATAAAATAATTTTATTACGATTAAATAGACACTTATTAAATTTAATTAGTATAATGACTATTAAAGATAATCATATTAAAAATTAAAATATAATATATTTTAATATTTATATTAAATTTTATATATTTTAAAAAAATTTTATTATAAGATAAAGTTTTAGTCAACTTGTCAATAAGACAAAATAGAAATCATGGATCATCAAATTGGTGATATTGAAATAATTAAAGTTGACTTTCATTATTTATACATATTATTCATAACATAATACAAAAAATTACTGAATAAAAAAATAAATGAATAGATGAATAGATGAATAAAAAAATTAAAAACAAAAATAAATGAATAAAGATAAAAATAAATGAATAAAAGATAAAAATAAATGAATAAAAGATAAAAATAAATGAATAAAGATAAAAAATTAAAATTAAAATTAAAGATGATTAATTATTCATCATTCAAATGACCTTTTTATTTGTACTTTTTTTTTTCTTCATTATTATTTTAAATTTAATTTTATTGTCTTTCTTTAAATTTAAAGTTTAAATTTAAAATGTTAAAAAAAAAAAAAAAAAAGAAAAAAAGAAAAAAAGAAAAAACGGTGGTTTAAATATTTAAATATAATTAAGTAAAACATAAAAAAAATGAAAACAAAACAAAACAGTACAAAACAAAGAAAAGAATAAAAATAGTCTCAATCTATTGATGTTGTTGAATAATGATATAAGATATAATATATTTATTATATTAATATGCTTTAAATAAATAAAAAACAACAAAAAAAAAAGTAAAAAGTAAAACGTTAGCAATAATGACATTAATATTAATACAATAAATATTATTAAATAAATAAAAGATTACAATAAATATAAATATAAATATAAAGAAAACTTTTGAAATACAACTACTTAAATATTCAATTTATTTATTTATTTATTTATTATTTATTTATTTATTTAAAAAAATAAAATAAAAAAATTCACACTAGTTAATATATAAAGGATAATAAATAAACATTATCCAATGATATTAGAAATGAAATACTATTTTTTATAGAATATAAATTAAAAAAAATATATATATATTTATTATATATAAAATATAGAAAATAATTAATAATTAAAATATTAAAAAAATATTATATAAAAATAAAAATAGAAATACTTTTTGTTTTTGATGATTAAAATGAATAGGTTGGTTAAAAATTAATATATTATTATAGGTTGAAAGAAAAAAAATATTGAATAAATAATTTATATTATTATTTATTATATTTTAATTGAGTAAACCTAAAATAACCACTTTACAATATATATATAGATACTGAATATTACTAATAAAAAATAATAATAATAATAATGAAAAATAAAAACTAATAATGGATAGTAAATTTATAATAGGATAAATTAATAAGTATAAATTAATAATTAGTATAAATTAATAATTATAGATAATTTTAGATATATTTTTACTAGAAAAAATATTATTCCACTTCATCAAACACTAATATTTTAGATAAACTAATTCAAATTATTATTAAATAGTCCAATATTATAAATTAAAAAAAATCAACATTATCATAAACAGAATAAAACAATTTTATATAATAAATAATAAAGTATATATTTATATATATATATATTTTACATAATGATAACAATAGATAACTTTATATAATAATAATTATAGCAATAAATAAATTTATATAATAATAATAATAATAAAATATTAATTAAATAATAATTAAAAATTAAAAACAATGGATAATTATTTTCTGTTTAATTTTTTTCTATTATTATTAATATTGTCAAATTTTATTTTATTTTATTTTATTTTATTCAATCGGTACTTTACATTTATATTTTAAATATTTATTTTAGTTTATTCTATTTTATTCAATCTGTACTTTACATTTATATTTTAAATATTTATTTTAGTTTATTCTATTTATTTGATTTGAATTTGAATTTGAATTTTGATTCAAGTTTTTTTTTTTATAAAAAAAAAAAAAAAAAAGAACCAAAAACCAAAAAAAATCTAAATCTTCATCCTCATTTTATGTATTTTTTTAAATATTAGAAAAATACTTTAAAAAATAATGAAAATGAAAATGAAAATAATAATAATAAAAGAAATAATTAGAGAAATAAAAATAAAATTATATTAATATAAAAAAATATTTAAAACAATATATAATATACATATAATATATATATAATTAATATCAAGTATTTGAAATAAAAGAATAAATAAACAAATGAATGAATGAATAAAACAAATAATCAATAAATAATTTTATTCTATATGATTTTATTTATTATTTATATATATATAAAAGTAACCAACATTCAATAATGCAATATATAAAGAAAAAAAAAAATTTTTTTTTTAATCAAAACACGTTTTAATTAATAAAAATTAATATATATATATTTTTTAAGTGAATATTTAATAAAAAAAAAAGTTTAATAATAATAAAAAAAAATTATAAATTTTAGTTTTATTGACCAAAAGAAATAGATAGAGATGATAGAGATAGAGATCAGAATAACCTTCCAATAATAATAATAATAATTAATAAATAAATAGGTAATAATAATAATAATATAAAAAATAATATAAAAATAAATTAATAGTTTTATTGACCAAAAGAATAGAGATAAAGGTATATTATCAATATGAATAAAAAAAAAAGTACAAGTTTAAGTTAAAAAATTATAAAAAATAATAATAATAATAATAATAATTGAATAATAATTAAAAAAGTTCACAAATTTTAACTTTTATTGACCAATTTTTTTTTTTGTAAAGTTTGATTATATCAATATAAAAAAAATGTATCTGTTTCTTTTTTTTTTTTTTTTTTTTTTTTACTTAAGAAAAAAAAAATGTTTCAAAGGAACAACAAAATGAATGGAGAAAAAGAAAATAAATTAATGAATCAAATCAAATTATAATAATAATAATAAAATAATAATAATAAAATTATAAAATATTAATAATAATAATTTAATAACTTTTTAAAATTCAATTAAAAAGATTTCACATGAAAAAAGAAAAAAAAAAATTATTATCTTAAAACTCATTCATATATTTGTTATTGTATTTATTTATGATTTATTTATTATATATATATTTATTTACAATAATAATAATTTAATATTTAATTGATATAAATATAAAATGGTAAAAAAGAATGAATAATAATTTATAGTATATAGTATTTTAATTATTTAATAAAGTTTTTACTTGTTTCTATATTAAATAGAATAAAAATGATTAATAATAAATAATAATATAAATTTATACATTAATAATTATTATTTATATATAATTATTATTTATATATATAAAGCTTTCTATTATTTATTTAATTTTTCTTTCATTTTCATTTTTTATTCTTAATTATTATTTTTTTAAATATATATATTTATAATTTTTAAAATATAAATTTTATTTTTTTTTTTTTTTTACTTTATTTCTTTTTTTTTTTTTTTTTTCAGATATCTCAATAGGCCACACTTTATTTCTTCTGGAAATTTTATCAAAAATAAATTAAACTTTATTTATATATATCTCTATAATTATCATTAAGAGATAAAAGTGATGTTTTACCACCCATAAAAAAAAAAAAAAATTAATTACATTACATTCCATATATATTAATTTTATTATTTTATTTATTTTTATTTCTAATAAATATTAAGTAAGATTAGAATATAAATTAAAATATTAATTAAACTTAATATTAATAAATAATATTAATATTTTTATATTAATAAAAATATTAATTTTTTTTTTTTTAGAATTTGATAATAAATAATAAATAATAAATAATAAATAATTAAATTATAAATAATTAAATAATAAATAATTAAATAATAAATAATAAATAATAAATATAAGTAATAAATAATAAATAATAAATAATAAATAATAAATAATAAATAATAAAAATAGAATTTAATAATCAATAATTCTTTAGAATGATAAAAAAAAATAATTAAATTTGATAAAATACTAAAATACTAAAAAAATGAGAATTATGGTGAGAATATTAATTTATTTAATTAAATTAAATAAAAAAAAAAAAAAAAAATCAATTCAACCTAAAACATTTGGTGTAACAGGCAAGTTTTTTTATATTTTTATTTTTATTTTTATTTTTATTTTTTACTTTTATTTTAATTTTTATTTTTAATTTTTAAATATCAATTTTTAGATTTATAAAACTTAAACTCTTAATTTATTATATATAAAACCTAAACTCTTAATTTATTATATACAATAAAGTAATTCCAAAAGTTCAAAGTTATAAAGTTAGACATGGATTTAATTTTATCACATAATACTTTTTAATTTCATATATTGTATATATTTATTAATTGATTAATTTATTGAATTATCTATTGATTTATTGTTTCATGTATTTATAGTTTTACAAAATTTTTATTTAATATTATTATTTATTATTTATTTATATTTATTATTTATTTATATTTATTATTTATTTATATTAATAATAATAATAATAATAAAATACTTTCTTTTTATATATTATTATTATTTATTAATAATTATTATTTATTTATTATTGCCAGTTAAAATTTTTTTATTATTGTTTAATTTTTTTTATTTTATATGATACGAATTTGATTTTGAATTTTTAAATTTTGAATTTTGAATTTTGATTATTAGTTTTTTTTTTTTTTTTAAATCAAGAAAACCGAAAAAACTAAAACTATTTTAAGTTTTTCTAATTTCCAATTACATTTTCTTATCTAATAAAGTTTTTATTATTTTTTCCTTTTTTTTTTTTTTTATTTCATATTATTATATATAATATTATTATTATTAATTATTAATTATTATTAATTATTAATTATTATTATATATGTGTATACCTATCATAAACAGTAAGAATTGACAAATTTAGACTTTTTCATCTTTTACTTAATTTGTTTGAGAAAAAAATAAAATAAAGCTTAATAAAATAAAATATATAAATAAAAGGAAAAAAAAAAAAATTAAATTATTTATTATTTCAATCATTTATTTCAATCATTTTTTTAATATAAAAAATATTATTAGTATAAATATTATTATTAAAATAAATAATTTTTTTTTTTTTTTACTCCCATGAATGGTTAAATGGTTCATTTCAAACATAATAATAATAATAAATAAAATTGAAATTAAAATTAAAATTACGACTTTCCATAATTAAAAATTATTTATTTTATTATATATATATATACAGAAGATGTATAAATAAATGAATGAACGAATAAGCAAATTAATGAATGAATAAAATTTTATTTATTGATTATGATTTATTGATATATTATATTTTTGTCTTTTATAAGTAATTTAATACATATATATACATATATATATATATTTTATTTTTTATATTAAATATTCTATAATAAATAAAATTATTTTTTGTATCAAATTTTATTTATTACTGAATTCATTCTCCTTTTCATTTAATCATTATCCTTTATTTTTTCTATTATATTCATTCTTTGTTTTATTATTTGTTTTATACTTTTATTATTTTGTTGATTAACTTAAATTTTTTGTTAACAAATAGAATTTAATTCTCTTTAGCTATCTATTAATTATTCTTATTATTACCTAATTATATATTATTTATTATTTTATTTTATTCATTTATTATTTGTCAATATTTATAATTTATTAAACGTTTGCTTTATTTGCTTATTTCTTTATTTATTATCTCTTTTATTTAGTATTTATTTTATTTAATATCTCTTTATTTAATATTTATTTTATTTAATATTTATTTTATTTAATATTTATTTTATTTATATTTATTTTATTTACTATCTCTTCTATTTAATATTTATTTTATTTAATGTCTCTTTTATTTATATTTATTTTATTTACTATCTCTTCTATTTAATATTTATTTTATTTAATGTCTCTTTTATTTAATATCTTTTTTATTTAAAATATATATATATAAATAGATTGTATTTTATTATTATTATCATTTTTCCTTATTTTTCTTTTATTATGATTATTATATATATCATATATTAAAAGTAATTAAAAATAATTTATACTATACATATATTAAATTATATTAAATGTATGATGTATTTGAAAGTTATATAGAGTTTTCTTTTATATATATATATTTATTATTTATTATTAATGATAATATTTCATATTAATACTATAATTAGGTTTTTTATTAGTATAATAATGTTTTTTATTATCATTGACATTTTCATCATTATTTATTATTTTTATTATTATTATTATTATTATTATTATTATTATTATAATTTTTATTATTATTTTTATTATTATTATTATTATTACAAATGGTATTATTTATTAATGTTATTAGAATATTTATATTTACTATTTATTTTTAAAAAATTGTAATTATGAAAAATATATTTATATATAAATAAATTATGTAATTTATACATATAATATTATATAAATTTTCATAGATTAATTTATAAATTTATAAATATTTCATTGCTATTTCATTATTCTATTTCATTATTACAGTGATTGACATGATAATCAACTGATTAAATGTTAATTCTTAGAATTTTGTTAATAGTTCATTTATATATTATATTATATTTATTTAGAGGGTTTAACTAGTTGTTCCTTTGTAATTTAATTAATTATTAATTTAGTTTGTATGTTAGTTAGCTAGTTAATTAATTAATTATTTAATTAATTATTTATTTACTTATTTACATATTCATTAATAAATTGTGTTTAGTTATTTATTTGGATAATTTTTTTTTTATATCATATATTAATTTATTTATTATAAATAAATAAATATTAATAATCAATTAATAAATTAAATCAATTAATAAAAAAAAAAATAATAAAAACAAATTACTATCTAAGTAAATAGCTATATAAAAAAGATCAATCTACGTAGCATAATTTTTATTTAGCATAATATCAATTAATATTTTCATTGTATATATATAAATTAATAAAAAAAAAAATCAGTTAAAATACTTTATATAATCATTAATTAATTAATTAAAATCTCATTTTCAATGCAAAAAAAAAAAAAAAAATATTCTTTATTAATTATTCAAAAGATAAATAGCACATCATTATAAATATATAATATATAAAAAGTGTTTAGTAATCATTTTGGAACCTTGATAAAAAAAAATAATAAAAAAATAAATTAAAATAAAAATTAGCTTATATTATTATTATTTTAAATTTCTCAATACTTTTACTAATCCTATTACAAAAAATATATATATGAAAATAAATATATTAATAATCATTATGAAACCTCTAAAAATAAAAAAAAAAAATATATAAAATAAAATAAATATAAAGTGTATTGTCATTTCGAATTTTTCAATACTTTTAATTAGTTGATTATTTAAAAATAATAAAATAAATATGATAAATATAATTTATTGTCATAATAAATTTATTTTTTCTACATATTTTTTTTTTTTTACCTCCGCGGTGCACCGCCCTTATTTTCAACCTCTATGTTGGAAAGCCTTACTGAGTATTCAGTATTGGCACTCTGACATGCATATTATTGCTATGAATTTTTTAGTACGCTTTTTCTCGGGTTGACTCACCAAGTTCCTAACTTCTCTTTGAAGCGAAGGCATGTGTAACCTAAACCAATGAGATGTGTAATAACTCCTTTGATAAATGTATAATAGCCAGAAAGATTGCTTTTTAGTAGAATATATCTACATAGATACATGATATATACCCATATATTAGGAATTCCCATCATAAATGTATTAAGATGACAATACTTGGGCAACCCTTGTCAGGCCCACAGTTAGGACAGTATCATGTTTATATATACTTTGGAGATTTGAGAATAATAATATATATAAGAGTGGGAAGGGGAAATACTTAACTGTAACCCTAACCACCATATTACGTAAAAACCTCTTATGAAAGAAAACCTGGAAATGGTTAAAGGGTGAGACTGAACCAGGAGCCTTATATATTCTAGTCCACGGACTAAGAACCAGGATAGAACTTATTTCTTTTATCAATGTAGTTAGTTAATTAATTATTCATGTATTCACATATTTATTTATTCATTTATCTTTATAATCTTTATATTAATAAAATTTTCATTCACTAATTCATTTATGAATATAGCTTTTATTTATTTATATAATTATCTTATTACTTATTAACAAATATATACTTTTATATAGCTATACATTTATTCATTTTCTCAATTATATATAGAATTTTATCTATTTAATAGTTATTTATTTACTTCTTTATATTATTATTTTATTATTGATTTATATTATTATTGATTTATATTATTATTAATTTATTTATTAATATATTTATCTATTCATACATTTATTTTTTATAAAAATTTATTATTAATTTTAGCCAATCAATGATTGAGTAAATTTTAAAAAAATTAAAATTTTAAAAAAAAAAAAAAATAAAAATAAAAATAAAAAAAAAATAATTAATAATTAATTATTTAAATATTAGATTAAATTTATATATATATATATTATATTTTTTTTTTTTTAAAAAAATTTTTTTCATTTTATTAAATATTTAATATTAAAAATATAATTATATCAATATGGAAGTGCAGACTGTCATTAAAAATGAAAAAAATAATTTGTAATTAACAATAGAATTAATAAATATATAAATATTCATTAAAATATATATATATATAAGTGCTTTTATGAAATTAAATTACTTATCGCAAAAAATTTATAATGATATAAAATCAAAATGAGATTTCAATTTGAAAGGATGTATAATTTTTTAAAATTAATAAAATCTTAGCAAAACTTTTAAATAATATTTGTTAAAAAAAAATTATTATTTTAAAGGAAGGGGGGAAAATAAATGAATAGTTTCATAATTATTTATTATCAATAAAACGATATTTAATAAAAAAAATAATTATATTTCATAAATTTGTAAAATCAAATGCAAAATTTGAAATTTTTAAATGTTAAAAATTTCAGGATTAATTTTATAATAAATAATATTGTATATAAATATATAAAATTTTGTTTTTCAAAATAAAAAAAATATCAAACATTAAAAACCTTATTAATTATTTATTTTTTTTTGCTTTTATTTATATATATGTTCATTATTATTATATTTTAATTATTATATATATTATATATATCATTATAATATTTTATATATATCAATTTTTAAATCTTAAATCAAAAATAGTAAATCAACTGAAGTTGAAAAAGCTATTCCTTTAGAATATGATTTAGGAAATTTAGCTGCTTTTGATACCAATCCAATTGATCCAAAGGATTTAAAGTATATGTCTTATTTTTTTTTTTTCATCTTTTTAAAAAAATAATATATATATTTATATATATAATAATAACAATATTTATCACTATATTCCACAAACCATGAATCAATATTTATATAATTTTTTTTTTTTCTTCAATATATATATTTAAAAATTTATAATATTTAAATAAAAATAATTTAAATAATTATATTAATTAAGGAAAGGAAAGGAAGATTTCTTAAAAAAATTAACTAGAGATAATACTCAATTAATTATGAATGCTATATTTAATCTTCCAACGAAATCAAGTGAAGACGGTATTTTTGCTACTCTTCCAGATCCAGTTACTGTCATTCCAAGAGAAAAACCTGTAAGTTGAATATTAATATTTATTTATAATAATAATAATAATAATACTTTAAAACAAAAAAAAACAAAAAAAAAAAAAAAAAAAAAAAAAAAAATAGGAAATGAAAGAATAATTATAATATAATTACAATATAATTTCATAAATGAATACTAATTATATATATATATATGTATATTTAAATATATAATATATTAAACAAATAAAAAAAAAAAAAAAAAAAAAAAAAAAAAAAAAAAACTGAAAACAATGAATTAAAATATAAAGGTTCCAAAAGAAAAGGTACTTACTCGTTGGGAGAAGTTTGCTAAAGCTAAAGGTATTCAAAAGAAGAAGAGAAGTAGATTTGAATTTGATGAAGAAACTGGTGAATACAAGGCTCGTTATGGTTATGATCATACTAAGAATAAGGAAGATGTTCCAGAAGATTGGTTAATTGAAGTTCCAAGAAATGCTGGTAAGTAAAAAAAATATATAATCATAATAATAATAATAATAGATTTTATATAATTATTATTATTATTATTTTTATTATTATATAAATACGTAAATATATAATTATATATATATATCAATATTCATTAAAAAAGTATTAAAAAATAATAAACACTAAAAAAAATATAATAATTACTTTTATAATTATTTATAATAATAAATAGATCCAATGGAAGATCAATATGAAAAGAGAGCCAATGAAAAGAAAGAACGTATTGAAAGTAATAAGAAGAGACAAAAGAGAAACCTTGAAGAAGCAGAAGCTATTAGAAAGAATATTAATCCAAGAGAAGCTAGAAAACAAGAATTATTAAATAAATCTATTATTGCTAAAACTTCTACAGCTTCTTTGGGTAGATTCGATAAAAAGTTAAAGAATGAACCAAAGATAAAGAACAAAGGTATAAAGAAACATCGTGAATCTGCTACAGGTGATATGAAGGCTGAAAAGGAAAAGACTTTAGAAATTCTTGAAAAGGTAACATAGAATAAAATAAAATAAAATAAAATAAAAATAAAAATAATTTAATTAATTATAAATATAAAAATAGTTTATTTTTTTTTCTTAAATAAAAAAAAAAAAATAAATAGTAATAGTAAAAGTAATAATGAAAATTTTAAAAATAAAAATAAAATAAAATAAAGTATTAATAATAATTATTAATCCTTTTTTTCTTGTTTTTTTATATTACTTTTTTTTTTTTTCATTATATATAAATAGACTATCGGTAAGAAGAAGTAAACAATGAAGTGAAAGCAGCTAATCAGAAAAGTAAATAGTATTGAAACAAGAAGTTGTCGAAAACAAACAAACAAAACAAAACAAAAAAATAATAATAATAATAATAATAATAATAATAATGATAATAATTCAAAAATCAAAATAAAAAAAAAAGATATATTTAATTGTATTTAATTTTAATTATTTTTATTTATTTAGCATATAATATTTAAAATAGAATTTTATTTTTATTTTTATTTTTATTTTATTTATTTTATTTTATTTTATTTTATTTTATTTTATTTTTTATTTTTTTTTTTAAATATAAAATTAAAAATTTATTATAATATATATATCTTTATATTTTATTATTACACTATTATTATTATTGTTATTATTAATCATGATTTAAAAGAATATAAATATCCATAATTTTTTATTTTTTAAATTTTAATTTTCTATTTATTTTAAATCTTTATTTTTATTTTATTTATAAACATTTTTTTTTATTTTTTCTTTTTAAATTTTTTTACTTTATTCTTTAGAGAGGATAATATTAACAAAAGTATATAGTTAATTATCAAAATATCATTTGATCATAATGAAATAATAATAATAAAAAAAAAAAATATATATAATTCTAATAAATAATAAAAATATATTTATAACTGTATATATACATATATAAATATAAGTGTATTATGTATACTTTAAAATGAGTGTAAAAATAAATTATAATTAAAAAAGATATTATATTCAAAAATATTATTACATGATAAAAAAAAAAGTTTACTAATTATTTAAATTTGAATTAATGATATTGATATTTAAAAAAGGGTGTGGTGTTGTAAGATGTAACCATAATTTTTTTTTATTATTATTATTATTATTACTATTATTACTATTATTACTATTAACACATTTTTTTAATGATTTCCTATTTTAAAATATGCGAAGTAAAAAAAAAAAATTATATATAAAAATTTAAGATTATATAAATTTATTTTTTTTTTTTTTTTGATTTATTAAATTTTAATTAAAAAATATATTTATATTTTTATTATAATAAAAAGTTTTTAATTTGTTATATATTATAAAAAAAAATTTTTTTTTTTTATATTTTTTTTATATTTTTTTTTTCTTTATTTTAAAGATGAATCATCAATAGAACCAAAATTCAATAGTTTTATCCAATAACTTATATATCATTCTTATTTATTTAAAATTTCAAAATTTAATACTTTATAATTTTTACTTTTTTTTTTTTTCATTTATATCTTTCAATTTTCTTATCTTTTTTTTTTTTATCATTATATAATTTTATTAAATATTATAATTAAAAAAATAAAATAAAATAAAAAAATCATTAACTTATTAATAAATGGAATTTCATTAACATTCATTTTAATATACCAAAAAAAGAAAAAAAAAAAAAAAATCAATTGATAGATATATAAATACCTTAAATCAATATATATATACATATATATTTTCTATTTATTTTTTATAGTTTTTTTTTTTTTTTTTTTTTTTTTTTTTTTTTTTCATAATTCAGCAATTTTTCATAATAAATTCATATAATTTATAATACTATTTTTTTTTAATATATATATAAAAAAAAAAAAAAAAAAAAAAAAAAATCATCAATTTTCAATCAATATTATATATAATATATATTTCAAAAAAAAAAAATATATATATATATTCATCATTAAACTAATAATAAAACAAAAATAAATAAATGTCAGAATCATCAGCAAAACGTATTAAACTTGCAATAGAAGTTGCAGAAGAAAATGCCATAAGGGATATAACAGACGATGGAGAAGAAATAGTTGAAGAGTAATAATAATAATAATAAAAAAAAAAAAAAAAAAAAAAAAAAAAAAAAAAATTACTTTCATTCTAATAACAATTTATAATAATATGATTTTAATTTTTTTTTTTTTTGCATATATATATAAATTCTATATTAATTTTTAATTTAAGAAAAATAATGATAATAATATTGATAATAAAATTCAATAGAAAAATACATTCAATCACTATTAGAATTAAAAATAACTAACTCTTTTTTTTTTTATTATTATTATTATTATATTTATATATAATACAATAAACAAAAAAAAAATAAATGTATAATATTCTTATAACCTATATATATATATAAAATTCAAAAATAAAAATAAAAATAAAAATAAAATGAAATTATAATTAAAAAAAAAAATACATATATATATAATAATTATAACAATACCAATAATTATAAAGGAAATTATCAAATTCTGAAAAATTAGACCAAATTACTTCTAGAATCAATTTTGAAGCATTATTAGATTCTTCGAAATCAGAAAATGACAAAAATCTGGAATATAAACAAAATGATAATGATACAGATATGGAAAAACTTAATATGGAAGCAAATAAACAGCAAAATCAAATTCAAGTCCAACCTCTAGAAAAAATTAAATTTAATTTATAGTAATATTTAAATAAAAAATATACAAATATATATATATATATATATATATATTATTATTATTATTATTATTATTATTATTATTATTATTATTATTATTATTATTATTATTACAATTATTCTTATATATATATATATTATATCTGCTATATTCTTTAATATATATTAATTATTATTATTATTATTATTATTTACTATTATTATTATAATAATATTTTTTATTTTTATTAAAATTTATTTATTAAATAATACGATATCTATATATTTGAATATCTATATATTTGTATATTTATTTATATATTTAAATAATTAATATTTAAATATATATATATATATATTATTATTATTAAAAATAAAAAATAAAATAAAATAAAAATTTTTATATTTTTATTTAAATTAAATAGTCATGCCCAACAAGAAATTGAATTATCCTTGGATATTGTCAACAGACTTATTATGACTTCAACTGAAAAAGGTCGTAATGATAAAAGAAAAAGAATGGAATTTCTATCAAAACAAAAAAGTTCCTTATTTAATCAACAGCAACTGCAACAACAACAACTTCAAACACCAGATATGATGTTTGATCCTAAAAAAAATGAATCCAATATTCGTTTAGCTAATATTCATAATCCAAAATTATCATTGAAACAACAAATTGAAGAATATCAATTAAAATTATCAGCAAAAAGAGAAGTAATTATTTAATGGAATATATTTATATTTATTATATAAAATATTTATATATATCGACTATATAGACATGTATAGATATATATATATATAATGGATATACTTGTATATTTATTTATTTATTTTATTATTATTATTTTATTCACTATCTATTATAATGTATATATACACATTTACAAAAATATATTTATATTTACACTTATACATATTATACTTTTTTTTTTTTATTTTTTATTTTTTTATTTTTATTTTTATTTTTATTTATATTTATATATTTATATTTATATATTTATATTTATATATTTATATTTATATATTTATATTTATATTTATATTTATATTTATATTTATATTTATATTTATATTTATATTTATATTTATATTTATATTAATATTTATATTTATATTTATATTTATATTTATTTTTTTTTTTTTATTTTTTATATTTATTTTTTTATAAAAAAAAAAAAAAAAAAAAAAAAAATTTAAAGCACCTTCGTCATGCATCACGAATATTATTGGAAGAACATGAAAATATTTTAAATATTTTAAATGTTTCTCAAGCTTTCTATAATGAACAAGCTGAAACCTTAAGACCAAATAATTGGATTATACAATCAAAAAATAGAGTTAATAGAACAGGAATGTTACAGAGATCATTATATGTTGATTACAGTTATATACATGGTAAAAAAAAAAAAAAAAAAAAAAAAAAAAAAAATTTAAAAAAAAAAAAAAAATTAGAAAATATAAATATATAAATATATAAACATAAATATATAATAAAAGATAATAAGAATAAAAAAAAATAAGAAATAAGAAATAAGAAATAATAAGAATAAAGAATAAGAATAAAAAAATACAAATAGGAATAAAGAATAAGAAATAAGAAATAAGAAAAGGAATAAGGAATAAAAATAAGAAATAATAATAATTTTGTATCTAAAATATTTACATATATATCTTTTTTAATTTGTTATATTAAGCGGGTTCAAGATTTAAAGAAATGGGTATAGCACAAATTTCACAAAATCGTCATACAATAGCCAATGCTGCTTTAAATAAAGAAGTGGATAGTAATGAAGAAAAAATAAAATTATTATTACCGCATAAAAAAAAGAAGGTCGTCACCGTTGAAATTTTTTCTCCCTCAGCTCCGAAATCCTCACATCGTGATGTATGGGCCACTTGGGATATTGAAGGTATAAAAAAAAAAATAATAATAATAAAAATAAAATATGAAATTTAAAATAAATAAATATATAAATAAAAAATAAAAATAAAAAAAAATAAAAAAAATAAATAAAAAATAAAAAAAAAAAAAAATAATAATAATAATAATAATAATAATAATAATAGTAATAATAATAATAATAATAAATAAAAATAATAAAAATAATAAAAATAAATAAAAATAATAAAAAAAAAAAAAATAAAAATAAAAGAAAATAAAAATAATAAAAATAATAAAGATAATAAATGTATATATATATACTACTCATTTTATTCACTTATTATTTCCTTTAACTATCTTTAAAATATTAAGTTATTAATAATAAAATATTAAGACAACTGTTAGAATCACAAATTACTATATATCATAATGAGCTTTATAATAGAGTTTGTATTATTTTTTTTTCCAACAATAGATAATATAATATATAATATAATAAATAATAAATAATTAGTAATAGTGATACTAATCAATTATATATATATATATATTATTATTATTATTATTATTATTATTATTATTATTATTATATTTTTATTTCATTTCATTTTTAATAAATATTTTAATAGCTTATAAATGATGCCCAAAATTCCTATCTTGAAAAAAAAGTTAAATTTTCAGAAAATATGATATCCTTACCCCTCAGTAGTGATAAACAGTTAATATTTAGAATAGAAACTAAAAAAGTAATAAAATAACATAAAATAAAATAAAATATAATTAAAATAAAATTAAAATTAAAATATATAATAAATAATAATAAATACAAGATACTAAATAATATATATATATATATATTTAAAAAAAATAATAATAAATAAATAAAATAAAATAAACATCAATAAAGGATGATGATGAACCAGTCGATATTAAAGATTTAACTTCTCAGGAATTATCTCAAGCTTTCTTAGAACTTTTCCTTCAAGAAAAATTAAGAAATATTCATCGAAAAAATATACAGAAAAATAATTTTTTCACTTCTACCATCAATGAAAATAATGATCAAAATATAAATATACTATCCCCATCCGTTTCTACCATCTCTAAATCTAATCAAAATATTGTTAATACTAATATCAATGGTATAAAAAATGAAGGAAACTCAAATAAAAAAAGGTAAAAAAAAAAAAAATTAATATAAAAATATTAATATATAATATATATATTATGAACTTTATATATAAATTCATATTATTATTATTATTATTATTATTATTATTATTATTATATTTTATATAACTCTAAAATTGACTAAAAAAAAAAAAAAAAAAAAAAAAAAAAAATTAAATATATAAATATTTAAACATTTATTAAATTTCTATATATATATATTTATTTATTTATTTATTATTTATTTATTATTTATTATCTATTTATTTATTATTTATTTATAAAATATTTATTTTATATTATTTAATATATCAAAAATAAATATATATACAAAAAAAATTTTTTTTTTTTCTTCAACATTAGTGAAAATGAAAAACAAAAATTAAATGTATTGAAAGAAAATTTTGTAGAGCAAACCTATGAATTAATTTTGTATAAGGAATGTATAGAATATATTAAGAGTAAATTAGATCATTTCGTGAAGACCATTGTATCCGGAAAAATACCAATTTCAGTTCATTTTGAAAAAATTTTTAATGATAAAACCGAAAATACCCTCGAAACCGAAACTCAAATTTTAATTACCTTTTTCAACAAGTAAAAAAAAAATAATAATAATAATAAAAATAAAAATAAAAATAAAAATAAAAATTAAAATAAAAATTAAAATAAAATAAATAAAATAATATAAATGAATATACAATAATTTAATAATAATAATAATAATAATAATAAAACTAATAAACCTATATCTTAATTCTATTATATATATATATATAATAATAATAATAATAATAATAATTAAAACTTTTAACTTTTAATAGTTATACTGTAAAATTTGGTATAAAATTCCCAACCAAGGTCGTTTTTTATTTAAATCGTCAAGATACAAATGATATATTAAATTGTCATGAAGTTAAAAATGGTTTCATAAAATTTTTAATACAAGTAAGTTAACACTAATTTATTTTTACTTTTTTTTTTTTTTTTTTTCTTTTTTAAATTTTTACATAATAAAAAATAAAAATAAATAAATAAATAAATAAATAATAATAATAATAATAATATATATATAAATATATATATATATATATAGGAATTAAAAATTATTTGTTTAAAGGTAATATGTAATGAAGCTAAAAATTCGGGTATTACTGGTAATGAAAAATGGGAAGTTGATGATATAGTAGGAAATTATTTAAAAGGAATTATTAATTTCCAAGAAAAAATTGGAGTATTTGAGGTAATCACTCATTCAAATATTGATCCCTTAGAGCTTTCTTTCGATATTAAATGTCATTTTAATGGAATAAAGAAGAGTCATACCATTCATTTGAATACAAATCATCAACATCATCATAATAGCAGTAGTAGTGTTAATAGTAATCATCAAAAATTTAATTATTTCTCTTTCTTTATTAATGATATACAAAAAATATTTGTAAATGATATTATTTTAAATATTTAAAAAAAAAAAAAAAATTCTTAAAAAAAAAAAATAAATATTAGTAATGACAATATATAATTATCAATGAATATACTATATGATTAAAAAAAAATTATTTATGTATAAAAAAAAATATAAAAAAAATAAATTAATAAATTAATAATAATAATAATAATATATATAATTATCTAATTATCTGTAATACATTTTAATGCAATATAAATAAAAAAAAAATAAAAATAAAAATAAAAATAAAAATCAAGAATATAAAAAAAAAAAAAAAAAAAAAAAAAAAAAAAAAAAAAAAAAAAAAAAAAATTAAAAAAAAAAAATATATATATATATATATATATATATATATTATTTTATTTTCTTATTTAATTTCCTTTTTTTTTTTTTTTTAAAAATTTTGTTTTATTCTGTTTTTAATATTTATGCATATATATATATATTAATAAAACTTTTTTTAAAAAAAAATATTATTATTATTCTTTCTTTTTTTTTATTTCTATTTACATTTAATAAATTTATATATTATTATTATTATTATTATTATAATTGTTGACTGCACTCATAATTTAACTTTTAGAAGGTAAAAATGGGTTTTATGATAAATGTTTATTATGTATTAATAACTAACCTCAGATTTACAATTAAAGTAAAACCAGTTCTATTTATACAAGAACTGTGGCTAAATTTAGATACATGTTAATTTATTTAATTAATGTATTACATAATATGATTCGTATATTCATATTAATTTAATCTAATTTAACATTTATTTATATATCATAAATTTCTACTTCTAACATTCCCCCTCAAACTTGATTTTCTGTTTATACAAAAATCTAGTTTGCTTCAAAGAAGTTTAAATTTATTTAGTTTTAAATTATATATGCCGACTACGATGAATTTTTTTTCATACAAGTTTATTTTTGTCCCTTCATTAGTAATTTATATTTGCTTTTTGGTTTAGCAATAACCATAATTTATATGTTTTGTGGATTAACATTAACCATATTATTTTAGAGGTGACATTCTTGTTCGGTCTTACTAATTTCACATTTATTTTATGTGGGGGTAATGTCCTTTCCTTTTTGTAATCATTGAGCTAGTTATGAAGGCTAGTAGTTCTTCTAAAGTTCCGGCTATTATAGCTGTTGTAATATAGATTTCACTTCTTTATATTTTTGATTAAGAGTCTTTTGTAATTACCATTTTGAAATTTTCTATTACTTGTCAGCTTATTTCGCTCAGTTGATTAGAGTCTTGAGACTCTTAATCTTTTAGAAGGTAAAAATGGGTTTTATGATAAATGTTTATTATGTATTAATAACTAACCTCAGATTTACAATTAAAGTAAAACCAGTTCTATTTATACAAGAACTGTGGCTAAATTTAGATACATGTTAATTTATTTAATTAATGTATTACATAATATGATTCGTATATTCATATTAATTTAATCTAATTTAACATTTATTTATATATCATAAATTTCTACTTCTAACATTAACTATATATTTAATTTATTTATTTATAGTATTTATTTATATTTATGTGTATTTATTTATTTATATTTAATGATTACTTAAATGTATTATGATCTATCGTCTTGTATAAATCTATGTTAATTATCTTTTAATATTTATTTAATTAATTTTTAATTTATTTTATGTTATGGAAAACGCATGTAGTAACATGTGACTTTATTACTTATTTAAAGCCGAAAGATAGATCATACACTTATTTCCCTTGTATACCATATTCCATAAGGAATATTATTATAGATCTAAATTTAATAAAGCTAACAGATTAAGAGTCTCAGTTGACTCATATCATTTATTATTAAAAGTACTTAATTAATACGCTTCACCGCTTCGAAATCATGCAAGACTTTAACTTAGCTAAGGACCAACGCCTCCATGGAAAATCCAACTTTAATGAGTGGAAATTCCTTATTGACAATGCCGCTAAACGTCAAGGTATTAAGGAATTCATGGAAGTCGACGTCGTTGGAAAACTTAATGATGTAGGTTTTGATTACAACCCCAATGTCAACGATGTTATCAACAAGGTAATTACTAAATTAATTACCAAAATGTTACCGCAAGCTCCTGCCGAACCTATTCGAAACAATAATGCTGAGGTTAATCGAAACAATAATGTTGATATCAATACTCAGCTAACTAACTTTTTTGGTAATCCTCTTAATCATATCAGATTAGTTGAGGAAGCAGAAAGGATCGATGCTGACATGATACTCATGATCAGTAAGAATGTCGATGATTCTGTTTTAAGAGAAATCAGCAGACTTAATAATGGTTTCCGTATAATGGAAAGACTCAAATCAAAATATGGAAATTCAAATGCTGATATGGGATACTGGCTTAAAAGGTTAAGAAGTATTAAAGCCAGAGATAGAAATCAAATCATCGAAAAGCTAGAACTTATGAAAGAAACTTTCGATGATATGGAAGAACAACATGTGGAGATCACTGATAAGGAAAAATTAAAATATCTCTATAACGTACTACCGGATGATTATAAAAATATCATTCAAAATTAATTTGAATAGTGACCCTAATGTATATATTAATAATCTCAAAAGTTTTATTTATGCAAAATCTTACCTAGAAAATTGGGAAGATAACAAAACCATTGAAAAAGATGATCCAATGGATCTAGATTTTATCAGTAGAGGAAGAAGAACTAGTAATTCCTCAAAGAAAAGTGAACACAACAACCATAATAACAAAAGCTCTAACTCTAAGAAAAGAGGAAAGCAAAATGGTAACCAATATAACAATAATAATAAAGATAATAGTAACAAAGACAATAATAATAAATCATATTGTCACATTTGTGAAGTTAAAGGACACTCTACCAGAAACTGCATATATAATATGAAGACGAAGTCAAATCATAATAAAGGGAGGCAAGAAAAGCTTCAAGTAAAGACCACATTAAATGATCATCCAAAGAAGTCTTTACATTTAATAAGTAAAATTTCTGATCCAGACAGTGCCAGTAGTTATGACGATAATTTTGATTTTGAAGACGCAAGGGCACTGATAGAAAAACAAGAAGAAATAAACATTAACAATAAGGTTAAATTTTCTGGATTAATTGAATACGTGAATGATAGTTCTATTATTCCAAAGGAGATAACAATTCCTAATAAAAAAGAGGAATTATATGTAAACAACATCAATTATTATGAAGAAAATGATAAGACTAGTGAATGGTTATATGATACTGGTGCTGGAGAACATATAACTAATGATTTTAATTTGCTAAATAATTTTATTCACTGCAAAATAAAGTTAAGATGTGCCAATGGGACAATGTGTAGCTTCGAAGGATATGGTACTTACGAATGTTACATTAATGGAATATATGTACGACTAGACAAGGTATTATATTCAAAATCTGCAACTAAAAATCTTATTAGTGGAATAGAACTGGCCAAAATAGGATATAGAGTCATTATTGACACTGATGATTATACACGTGGTAGATTTAACTTATGGGGTCCAAATAATGTATATATAGGAACTTATTATTCTACAAATGATAATCAATTCTTAGTAAATACTTACAAGATTAATAAAAACTTTGAAGAAAAGGATAAAAATATTATGGCTTTAAACGAAGTTGATGAAAAAAGCCTTGAAATTTGGCATAGAAGACTAGGTCATTATTACCTAGAAAACATAAACAAATATCTAAGTTTACACCAAATAAAAACTTCTAAATGCATAGAATGTAAAGTAGCTAAAATGTCAAGGAAATCACACGGAGGAAAAACACCGAAAGCTACGAAAATATTAGAAATAATACATTCAGACATTTCAGGTCCATACAATTCATCTATCAATAATTGTAACGAAATCTTCAGTTAGTAAAATTAGAACCTTGGTTCAATGGTTAGTTACATTGACCATGACCAATACTTCATGGGTTCGACTCACACCTCAACCCATTTTGCATAAATAATTATTTTATTAATTATTTTATTAATTATTAATAATATCTTCTTGAATATTCTTTCTGTATAAAATTATAGAAAGTTAAAGATTCTTTCGGTTTGTAATTTAACCGAAATGAATTTAGAAATTCTTATTATATAAATTATTTTATTCTTTTTTGATAAGATTCATTTTCATCAATTAAAATCTATATTCTAGAAACTTTACATTATTAATTATTACAAACATGTTTCTAAATATTTCTTTAAAATTATTTTTACATGTTAAAACTGTTTTTCCGTTAAAAGTATAAATAGTGCGAACTTCACGAATGAAAATATTTTTCTTCGTGTTTTTATTAATTATTGAATTAATTAATAAGTAATTCGAAATATTACAATAATTAATCTTTATAATTAATATTTTTAAACTTCTTAATTAATAAAACTATATTTTAAAAAACCAAATTACTTATTAATCAAAAAGTGCTTACCTATTGTGTTACACTCTTTAAAACACGGATATTCCAATATTCGTTACAATAAAAACACCACTAAACTAAGCACAATACCTTTGCACTTTTACTATTTTTGGAACCCCGTTAAGGAATCCCATTTTCTATTACTCTTTTTGGAACCCCGTTAAGGAATCCCATTTTCTACTACTATTTTTGGAACCCCGTTAAGGAATCCCATTTTCTACTACTATTTTTGGAACCCCGTTAAGGAATCCCATTTTCTACTACTATTTTTGGAACACCGTTAAGGAATCCCATTTACTACTATTCTTTTTTGGAACCCCGTTAAGGAATCCCATTCTCTACTACTCTTTTTGGAACCCCGTTAAGGAATCCCATTTTCTACTATTTTTGAAACCACTTACCAAGACTATAAATTTTTCTACCAAAATTCATGCATGAATTTATAAATTCAATCGGAACCCTTGAATTTTACTATATATTAAAATTATTAATATTTTCAATAATCCATATAGCCATCCTTGAAATTAAAATTATTTATATTGAAATTAAATATTTACTTCTTCTAATAATTAATTATATTGTATATTTATTATTCAATCAAAATTAATGATTATAATAACTAAAAAAAAAAAAAAAAAAAAAAAAAAAAGAAAAAAAAAAAAAAAAAAAAAATTAGTAATAATTAATATTTAATAATTAATATTTAATAATTAATAATAATAATTAATAATCAATAATTAGTAATAATTAATAATCAATAATTAGTAATAATTAATAATTAATAATTAGTAATAATCAATATTCAATAATTAGTAATAATTAATAGTAATAATCAATATTCAATAATTATTAATAATTAATAATAATAATTAATAATAATTAGTAATAATCAATATTTAATAATTAATAATAATTAATAATTAATAATTAATAATTAGTAATCAATAATTAGAATTAAAAAAAAAAAAAAAAAAAAAAAAAAAAAAATGGAAGAAGTAAACAATAGTAATGCAACACTCAAGGATGGATTCGCCGGCGATAGAAGGTATTTTAAAGGATTCCTCGCTAAAATTGAACTTCTTTTTATGATCTATCCAGATAGATTCGTTGATGATGAATCAAAAGTGGTATACATTATTTCAAGACTATATGGAACCGCTATGAACTGGGCAGCAACGTTAATTGAAAACATGGATCCATGCCTAGGTAATTACGAAGAATTCATCGAACGAATGAAATCGGTTTTTGGGAATAATGACGCAACTTTCGTGGCAAACCATAGGTTAAGAACAATAAAGCAAAAAAGAATCGGTGATATTCAACATTACATCATGGAATTCAACCGATATGCTGATGATTCATCTTGGAACGAAGAAGCCAAGATGGATGCTTTCTTGGATGGATTACAAGACCAAATAGCTACCAGAATACTCGAAATGTTTCCAGGACCCCGTTCATTATTCGCAATGCAAACAATTGCTTCCAGAATCGATAGCCGCATATCAAACCATCGAAACTTTAATAACTTAACCAACCGACAAAACAACAATAATAGTAATACTAGAAACAATTTTAAAAGAAACGCTGGTAAAAAACCTTTTCAATCCAAACCTAATAAAACCCATGGACCTCTTTCAAAAGAAGAAAAAGAAAAAAGAAGAAAGGAAAACCTCTGCCTCTATTGTGGATCTACTGACCACCAACTTGATAATTGCCCCATCAAAAACAGAAAAAGAAACAATAATAACAGTACAAGCAGTAATACTACTTACGTAACAAATCCAGAAACAACCAAACCAAGACCAAGACTCTCTGATAATCCCAATGTTAAAACTGCAACCTTTGAATTCAATATAAGTACCTCAAACGCTTCTGTTAAAACCAAAATTTTAATTGACTCCGGATCACAATTAAATCTTATGGATATCTACTTCGCAAAAGAAAATAATATTCCCTTCGAAAAACAAAATGTTGTCCCACAAGTCTCCGGTATAGGTGGAAATCAAACTATATTAGGCAAAACCATGCCACTCTCCCTCACTTATGATAATCACAAATGCTTAGCTGAATTCTACATCATCGATTTACCCTCTTACTGCTGCATACTTGGCTCTGAATGGCTCTGTACCCATAATCCAATGATAAATTTCTCTGAAAAGAAACTTTGCTTTAAATCAAGTTATTGCACTAATAATTGCCTGGTTATTCCTATAACTTTCACTGCTCACGTTACAGAAAAAGAACCCCAACTTGATGATGAAACCTTAGAATCAATTAATCAACCTGAAACGAACAATCTTCCTGAAAAGCTTTTGCAATTTATTGATGTCTTCGATGAAAAATCTGCCAACAAACTACCACCTCATCGTCAATATGATTGTGAGATAAAACTAAAACCCGATGCAAAACTGTTTTATGGCTCAATCAATGGAAAACCCGATGCGCTCTCAAGAAGACCTGATTATGATGCTTCTGAACAAAATTTTAATGAAATCCCCTTCTCAGTGCTCCGTCCTGAAAACTTTGCTGCTTTCCCAACTTCCGCTGTACCTTTCACTGAAGAAATCCTTTCCGAATGTAAAAACGATTCATTTTATCATAACGTTTGTGACTACCTTGGAAATAACAAGCTCCCAATCCCACATCCTAAAATCGATAAATTCTCACTTAGTAACGGTTACCTTCTCTTTGACAACAAACTTTATATTCCGCCTAACTGCCGCTCACACGCTTTTAAGATCTGCCATGACTCTCCCTCCGCTGGTCACTTCGGAATTCGAAAAACAATTAATCTTTTAAATCGCGACTTTTGGTGGCCCTCGCTTAACTCTGATGCTAAAGACTATATTCGCTCCTGCGAAACTTGCTGCCGTTCTAAGGACTCAAGACACAATCCTTATGGATACTTACAACCGCTTGAAATTCCTAATCGCCCTTGGATCTCTATTGCTATGGATTTTATTACCGATCTTCCTGAATCTTCTGGTTTTACTTGTATCTTTGTCATTGTCGACCGCTTCTCTAAAATGTGCCACTTTATTCCTTTTGAAAACGTTCCTTCCGCCCCTGACACTGCTTCTGCTTTTATGAAAACCGTCTTTCGACTCCACGGCTTACCAAATGAAATTCTATCCGATAGAGGAACCCAATTTACCTCTAAATTTTGGACTGCTGTTTGCGATGCCCTCGACATTAAGTTGAAGTTCTCTTCCCCATCCCATCACCAAACTAACGGTTTGACGGAGAGGGTGAACTCCGTTATTGAACAATATTTAAGATGTTTTGCTAACTACAAAGGATCTAATTGGAGTAACTATCTTTATCTGGCCGAATTCAGTTACAACAATGCAATCCAGGAATCGTCTAATTACTCACCTTTCTATGCAAATTATGGATTCAATCCTAGGCATTCACCAGAAATACCAAGTAACATCGATGTACCAAGAGCTGAAGACTTTGTAGTAAATTTATCTGATCTCTCTAAGGAATTAAAAAAGAATTTGGAAACCGCCTCTAAGAAACAAGAAAACTTTGCAAATAAACACAGAACCCAAGCCGCAGAATTCAAGAAAAATGATAAAGTATGGCTGAATAGTTCTCTCATTTTAAGAAACAAAAACAAAAAACTTAAACCAAGAAAATTAGGACCTTTCAAAATTATAAAGAAAATCTCTCCGGTAACTTACAAATTAGATCTACCAAAGAAGTATAGAATTCATCCAATTATACATGTATCCGAATTAGAACCATATTATGAAGACAATTTTAATAGAACTCAAGCACCACCTCCACCGGTTATCATAGATGATGAAGAAGAATATGAAGTTGAAAAAATTCTTGATAAAAGAAAACATTATGGCAAAACCCAATATCTTATTAAATGGAAAGGCTATCCTTTATCTGAAGCATCTTAGGAACCCGAAGAAAACTTAAATTGCCCTAAACTCTTAAAAGAATCTAACAATAATAACTAAAATTAAAACTTGAAAATGAATCTTTACTTTATTAATATTAAACTTATATTAATTTATTAATATCAATATTACTAAATATTATTTTATATTATTAAATATTATTAATATTCATGTATTCTTATTATATATTATATTCATGTAACTTTATTAATATCATGTAATTTTATTCAAAAAAGTTCGTACTATAAAATGGTTAATTAATTATTTTTATTTTATTATATTTTATTTTATTTTAATTTAGTTTAGTTTAGTTTAGTTTGCTTAATTTTAGTATAGTTATGCCTAACTGTTAGATTCGTCTGGTATCCGAATCCTGGAGGCGGACCATGTAACGAAATCTTCAGTTAGTAAAATTAGAACCTTGGTTCAATGGTTAGTTACATTGACCATGACCAATACTTCATGGGTTCGACTCACACCTCAACCCATTTTGCATAAATAATTATTTTATTAATTATTTTATTAATTATTAATAATATCTTCTTGAATATTCTTTCTGTATAAAATTATAGAAAGTTAAAGATTCTTTCGGTTTGTAATTTAACCGAAATGAATTTAGAAATTCTTATTATATAAATTATTTTATTCTTTTTTGATAAGATTCATTTTCATCAATTAAAATCTATATTCTAGAAACTTTACATTATTAATTATTACAAACATGTTTCTAAATATTTCTTTAAAATTATTTTTACATGTTAAAACTGTTTTTCCGTTAAAAGTATAAATAGTGCGAACTTCACGAATGAAAATATTTTTCTTCGTGTTTTTATTAATTATTGAATTAATTAATAAGTAATTCGAAATATTACAATAATTAATCTTTATAATTAATATTTTTAAACTTCTTAATTAATAAAACTATATTTTAAAAAACCAAATTACTTATTAATCAAAAAGTGCTTACCTATTGTGTTACACTCTTTAAAACACGGATATTCCAATATTCGTTACAATAATAAAAAATACTTTATTACATTCATGGATGAATTCTCAAGAAAAGTATGGATATATACTTTAAAATCTAAAGCCGAAGCTCCCGAATTAATTGTGGAATTCTTCAAGTACTTAAATAACCAATTTGAAGAATATAATATTAAAATATTTAAATCAGATGGAGGAAAGGAATTTAAAAATAAAACAGTTAATAAATACTGTAAAGAAAATGGAATAGAAAAAACCTATTCTCCCCCAGGTTGTCCTGAAGTTAATGGAAAAGCTGAAAGAATAAACAGAACTCTTAGAAATTCAGCTAAAACTCTTCTATATTGGGCAGAATTATCAGAAAACTTTTGGAATTTTGCCATAAAACAGGCATGCTACATATATAACTTAATTCCCCATTCAGGAAATAAATTTTTAATACCCAATGAAGTATTTTACAACAAAAAGGTAGAGTTAAAACATTTAAAAACCTTTGGTTGTGTGTGTTATTACAGGGATGATACACAACACAAATCAAAATTTTTACCAAATGCTAAGAAGGGCGTATTTTTGGGATTTGATGATAAAAAATATTCATATATTATCATGGATATTGAAAATAATAAAATACATTATACTAACGATGTAGAATTCGTTGAAGAAGAGCCTAGTAAACACAAATACGAAACAAGCAATTATAAAGACTCTTACTTCTCATTTATGAAAGACAACAATAGAAAAGATAGGAATCCAGAAGATAATATTATAAATGAAGATAATAATATAAATGAAGATAATAATATGAACAATGAAAATAATTTTAATGGAAGAAACATCTTAAATGAAGAAAACAGTTTAAATGAAAATATTAATAATGAAAGGACTACTAATACAGAACATAAAAGTAATTACATTAAAAATAAGCATGTCAATAATATATCGTTAAATGAAGAAAACCAAGAATTTGATAATAAAGATATAAACCAGAAAAATAACCATAATTTAAATAAAGATGTTGAAATTAATTCTAAAATTAATCCTGAAATTAAAAATAAAAATAATTGTGAATTTAAATTGAAATTCAATTTCAACAATGTTGACAAAAATAATTCTGAAAATAATTATTTGAATGAGATAAATAGAAATTTAGAAATAATAAATAAAAATTATAATAAAAAGTTTAGAAATAATATTAAGAATACCAATTTTAATTCTAACATTATTGAAAAATATAAACCAGAAGATCCTGCTTACGCCGCCTCAACTTCCAGCAGGAACAAAGGAAAAGAAAAAATAACCGAATTTGAAAATTTTGATAAAAATAAAATATTTTTAAATAATGAAAAATCAAGCCAAAATTTACAGAATTTTACAATAAATAATAATAATATGAAAAAAAATTTTAATAATAAAAATTTTTCAAAAAATGATGAAAATTTTCAAGAAAATCTATTGGCTGAAGCAAAATCACATTCATATCATATCAAAAAATCTTCAAATAATTCAATAATAACATATGACAACAATAATGATTCACATAAATCTATTAATAATTCAAATAAATCAATGAATATCAAAAATTTACCAAAAAATGATCAAAATTTTATTAATAAAAATTTTTTATCGAAAAATAATAAATTAATTCAACAAAATTCAAAATCCAGCGACTCTATGAAGAAAAACTATAATTTCTCCACTCCTACAATAGATATCAATAATATTCCTTCAGATAATAAAAATACGGTAATGGAAAATCTTAAAAATATAACTCTTCCATATAATATTAATCAGAATTTACCTTTAATAACCGATTCTTCAACCAACCAAATTTCTCAAAAATCAGACGAAATTTCACTTACTAATAATAACGAAATAAATAATAAATTTAGCAACAATAATATAGTAAACAAAGAAAATTATGCCCATAAATCTCTTATAGATGCATCAAGTGTTATTGATTTTAATAAAGATGAAATTATGGATGACATTGTAGCCAATACAGAATATGGCAACATCTATAAAAGACCACTTAGTCCAAAATATAAAGAGACTGCACCTACTAATATTAGTTCTCGTAGAAAACTAGACCAAATCAACGACATTATTATTGCTTCTATATTTTGTCACATTCCTAATACGTATGAAGAAGCAATAAACAGTGAAGACAAAAATAACTGGATTGAGGCTATTAATGATGAACTTAATAACCTTTATTCTAATAATATTATGACTTTTGTTAAAAATGTACCTAAAAACAAAAACATCATTACCACAAAATGGGTTTTCAACACTAAACGTGATTCAAATAATAATATTTATAAATATAAAGCTCGTTTAGTTGCTCGTGGATTTAAACAAAAATGGGGAATCGATTATGAATTAACTTATTCTCCTACTCTAAACATTGATGGTCTTAAATTAATATTCGCTATTTCTGCTGCTCTTAAGTGGAATATTTTCCAGCTAGATATAAAGGCCGCTTACCTTAATGCTCCGCTTGATAAAGATATTTATACTACTATTCCTAAAGGCGATACGCGCTTTGGGCGGGGATATTGGAAGCTCAACAAAGCTTTGTATGGCCTTAAGCAATCTGGTAGACAATGGTATAATACCATTAGAAAATTTCTAATAAAAAATAAGTTCATTCAAATTAAATCCGAACAATGTATTTTCAAATTTACAAAAAATAATATAACAAAATGCATTATCGGCTTATACGTGGACGACATGGTCATCGCTGGAGAAAACGAATACATTAAACAAATAATAAATAAAATAAAATCAAAATTTAAAATATCTAAATGTGATCCAATTGAATACATATTAGGAATTGAAGTAAAGAAAGAAAATAATTCATATATTATTTCACAGAAAAATTTTATAAATAATATGTTATATAAATTTAATATTGATAATACAAAGAAAAGAAAAACACCATGTACTGGTGATAATAAAATATCAGAAAACAATAAACCTTTCGATAAAACAATCTACAAAAGCGCAATAGGTTCCTTAATATACCTTTCGAAATGTACTAGACCTGACATAGCTTTCGCTGTAAATAAAGCTTCAAGAAAATGTGAAAATCCAACTATATCGGATTGGAACAAAATAATAAATATTCTAAAATATATTAATAGTACCAAAGAATTTAAGATAGAATATAATGGAAAGGGGGAGCTTGTTGCATATACCGACTCTGACTTTGCCGGCTGTTTGGAAGATAGAAAATCTACCTCAGGAGGAATAATACTTATGGGAACAAGTCCGATATGCTGGTTGTCCAAGAAACAAACAAGTGTTGCTACGTCTACTGCTGAAGCAGAGTACATAAGCACTTCAGAAAATATAAAGAAAATATTATGGATTAGAAATATAATAAAAGAAATTTTAAACAAATGGATAACTGTTAAAATCTATACAGATAATCAAGCAAGTAAGAAAATAATAGAGAACGGAGAAATAAATACAAAATTAAAGCATATAAGTGTAAGATAGCATTTCAACAGGGACAATATTGCAAAGAAGAAAGTAAAATTAGAATATATTGATACTGAAAACATGCTAGCGGACATATTAACCAAGGACTCAAATGGACCAAAGATACAAAAATTTACAAACAACATTTTTATCTAAAAATATTATTTGAGGGGGAGTGTTGACTGCACTCATAATTTAACTATATATTTAATTTATTTATTTATAGTATTTATTTATATTTATGTGTATTTATTTATTTATATTTAATGATTACTTAAATGTATTATGATCTATCGTCTTGTATAAATCTATGTTAATTATCTTTTAATATTTATTTAATTAATTTTTAATTTATTTTATGTTATGGAAAACGCATGTAGTAACATGTGACTTTATTACTTATTTAAAGCCGAAAGATAGATCATACACTTATTTCCCTTGTATACCATATTCCATAAGGAATATTATTATAGATCTAAATTTAATAAAGCTAACAATAATTATTATTATTATTATTATTATTATTATTATTATTATTATTATTATTATTATTATTATTATTATTATTATTATTATTAAGATTAAAAAAAAAATTATATATGAATAATATATAATTATATAATTATTCATAATATAATTAAATACTAAAACAAATTTAATAATAAAATAATATAAAATAAAATGAATTAAACTATTAAAACTAATTAAAAAATTCTCTTTTGGAAATTTTTAAAATTATAAGGAATTCCTTGGAATCTTTTAGAAAGTTATTGAATAAAATTATATTATAATAAAATATATCAACTTATAAACTTATTTAAGATATTATAAAACTATTACTATTTACTAATTCTGTATTTTTAAATTATTAATATTTGTTTATAAAAATTAGTAATATAAATTCAAATTAAAAATTTAATCTACATAATTTACTAGTAAATAATTTAGGGTCTTATTTAAAGAATAATTAAATTATTTTTTATAATTAAAATTTCTTCAAAGTCCAATATCTCGTCTTCTAGTGGTGGTCCAATAAGGCTGAAATTAATATATATTGTAGTTTCTTAGTCGTAGCTTTCCAATAAATATAATTTTTGCGGGAAACTTCAATGCAATATTTCCATTTTTTTGTTGAGTTATTGTTATTTTTCTTTCTGAATATTTTTGACGGGTGTGGGGCCTTTCGCCAAATTGCAATTCGCCAAGTTGCATTTCGTCAGATTGAAAATTATTAAATAAATAAATAAATCAATAAATAAAATTAAATATTATTAATATCGCATAAAAACAATTTTAAAAAAAAATATTTTTTGAATTAATATTTATTTATTTATTCATTTATTTATATCAATACTTTACTTGTCGAAATGCAACCTGGCGAATAGCAACTTGGGGAAATGCAACATTTTAATACTACGCCACTTGGCGAAATGCAATTTGGGGAAATGCAACTCTCCCATTTTTGACAATTTCTTAAGGGTTAGATTAAATTAAATTATTTGGGCGTGCATTTCGCAATGTGGCGTATAAAACTTTTTTAATGAACCTTCATAAATAAATATATAAATAATTATTATTTTAAAAGAAATAATATATTTTTTTCAATTAAATATTATTAAATATTATTTCAAAAGAAATAATAATATATTCTTATAAAAAATTATTTTTATAATTGGATATTAATAAATTAATTTAATTATTATTATTTAAATATTAAAAAAAAGCCACATACAAAATACGCCACATTGTGAAATGCACAATTGCGAAATGCACTAGATTCGTTTTTATATATGTTTACAAACATATCTATATTAATGTCAATTATTCAAATTAATTATACAATTAAATTTATCTTTATCTTTATATTAAAATTTATATTATCATATTATTAGTATCTTATAATTAAATACTATTCTGTAACTTACAAAGTATAAAAGAAAGATGTAAAAATCTATCTTTTATGTGGGAGAGTTGCATTTCCCCAAATTGCATTTCGCCAGGTTGTATTTCGACAAGTGGCGTAGTATTAAAATGTTGCATTTCCCCAAGTTGCATTTCCCCAAGTTGCTTTTCGCCAGGTTGCATTTCGACAAGTAGTGTATTGATATAAATAAATGAATAAATAAATAAATATTAATTAAAAATATTTTTTTTAAAATTGTTTTTATGCGATATTAATAATATTTAATTTTATATATTGATTTATTTATTTATTTAATAATTTTCAAATTTGGCGAAATGCGACTTGGCGAATTGCAATTTGGCGAAATGCCACATTTTTTTAATACGCCACATGCTTTCAAAAAAATTGGCAAAACGCAACCTGGCGAAATGCAATTTGGCGAAATGCCCCATACCCCTTTTATGTTCCTCGTAAGGTTATTGTAGAATTACCTTAATAGTAATATATTATAGATATTTCATTATTAAATAAAATAAATTATTCTAAAATCAAATTTATTTAATAATTCTTATTATCAAAATTTATTATAAATAAATTTTTATTAAAACTAAATCGTTTAAATATATTTATTATTATTATATATCTATATAGCATATTACTATATAGACATATAATTTAATATATATTGAATTTAATATATATTAAATAATGTAAACACGTGATTGCCATAATAAATTAATTTCTATATTAATTTATTATCAAAATTGGATGTGAAGCATTTCGACATAATTTATGTATAATCATCATAAATATTTGTACAATGTGTATAATATATATAATACGCCACTATTTTCAACGTATATTTTTTTTATTTATTGTTTTTTAGCATTAAAAAAATAAAATAAAAACAAAAAAAAAGAATAAATAAAAGAATAAATGTATTTTAGCATTAAAAAAATAAAATAAAAACAAAAAAAAAGAATAAATAAAAGAATAAATAAGTTTTCTGTTAAGAATTTTATTTTATTTTTATTTTTTTTTAATTTTATTTTATTATTATATTTTATTATTAAATATTTTAATAATAAAACCTTTCCATTTTATTTTATTTAAATAAAATAAATAAAATTATATATTTTATTATTAAATTAAATAATAGAATAAAATTTATTATAATATTAAATATTTATTATTAATAAAATTTAAATATTGATATTGATATTAATAAAATATTTTGATATTGATATTAATAAAATATTTTGATATTGATATTAATAAAATATATTGATATTGATATTAATATAATTTAAACTATATATATTCTAGTTAATTATTATTTATAAATTTAGAGTATGTTTAATTCTATTAAACATTTATACCATAAATCAATGATATCATTTTTATCACATTTTTTATCAATCAATTCGGATTCCTTTTTTTTTTGTATTTTTTAATGAAATCATTGATTTCATCAATTTTTGTTAATATTCTTTTTTTTTTTTTTTCCCAAACTCCTTCAATTTTCCTTTTGTAATTATTGTATGATAAAGATTTTCTTTTTAAATAATAAATCAATTCATATAAAGAAAGTTTTTTGTAAAACAATTTTTTAAATAATTGTTAAAAGATTCTGAAGCTATCAATCCAATTTCTTCAGATATTTCATTATATATATGTTTTGGATTTATATCAAATGGGATTGAGGTTTTTCTAATTTCATTTTTCATTTTATGTTTTACTATTGATACAGATGCATCATATTCTTTTCCTGGATGAGTATGTTTGTTTTCATATTTTATTACTTTATTATTATCATTTAGAATAATGTATGATTTACATTTTTTAACGGTTTTATAATCAGTACATTTGAATATTTTTGTATTATTCGTTATATACCATAAATTAAATTTATATTTTTTGTTTACAATGATTTGGTTTTTTTCTTTATTAGTTTCACTTATTTCTAATTGATCATCCATTTATTATAAATATTTTAAATTAAAAGTTTTATTTTTTGATTTTTTTGTTTTAATCTTTTTTTTTATCTTATATTTTTATTCTTTTTTTTTTATTTTTTATTTTAAATTGAAAGTTTTATTTTTTGATTTTTTTTTATCTATATTTTTTATCTTATATTTTTATTCTTTTTTTTTTTTTTTTTTATTTTTTATTTTACTTTATTATTTATTTTTTTTTTTTTATTTTTATTTTACTTTATTTATTTTTTTTTTTTAATAAAATTAAAATAAAAAAAAAAAAAAAAAAAAAAAATTAACCCTATCCTATTCATTTATTTTTTAAGCCACATTGTAATACATGAATAAATGATTATACATAAATTATGTCGAAATGCAATACTCCCATCAAAATCTTTACATATTATATTTTATAATTAAAATATAATATTTAGCTATATTAGATTCTTATATTATAATTATATTAAATATTTATATTATAATCTTATTTCATATTATCAATATTCATATTAATAATTAATATTTTAATAATTAATTATTTTATATAAATACATGTTTAAATCATTTGATTAATCCTTTGTAGGATTATTTTTTTTTTTTTTTTTTTTTTTTTTTTAGACTAGGAATAAACTTTATTTAATAATATGTAGGATTATTGAAATTTAAATTATAGTAATAATTATATAAAATAATAATGTAATAAAATATTATTAAGATTAAATAAAATTTATATTTTAAATTAAAACTTAGGATTATTGCAATTTAAATTATAGTAATAATTATATAAAATAATAATGTAATAAAATATTATTAAGATTGAATAAAATCTATATTTTAAATAAAAACTTATTTATAAAATTTACTAGTTATATTAATTTTATTAATAATAAATAATCTGTATTAGTAATACTTGTAAAATAAAATTTTCTTTAATAATTAAATATTGATAGAATAAATCATATTAATAAAACTAGATATTGATAAAAATATTGATATTAATAATATAGTATTAGTTTTAATAATAAAGTATTGATATTGATAAAGAATTTATATTAATAATAACAATTTTAATATTAAATTTGGCAGTAATAGAACATAAGAAAGTTCTCCAAGTAAGGAAATAAATAATTTAATTTTAGTGGTTAAGTTATTTTTATGAAAAATAATAAAATTAACATTATTTGTTCATTCCTTAACAAAAAATGTTGAGGTCAGAATAATAATAAATATAGAAATAAACACTAAAATAAAAAAAATTAAAAATTAAAATATATTTTTTTAAAATATTTTATTTATTTATTTAATAAAAATTATTCAATTAAAAACTAAAAAATAATTTAATTTCTTCAATAAGATTATATTTTTTTTCCAGATTATTTTTCTAAAATACAATTTTCTCATCTATTTATATTTTTTTTTATCGTTAGAAATGGTCAAGCCATTTCTTTAGAATATTTTAGAGTTACATGTTTGAATTGTATTTAAATTATAAATTCATAATCTATTCTATTATAATAAATAATTATTACATATTATTAAATTCTAAACTATTTATTATTAATTGTAGTGATAATATATATTAAAAATAATTTTATTACTTTTACAGAACTATTAGTAATAGAGTATTATTTAATTTTATACTATTTTTAAATAAAAGTATTTTAGATTATTATCTATTATTAATCTTATTATAAATAGGGTGTATTTTGGAAGGAAGTATTACTAATTTTAATGACAAGGATTATGGATTTAAGTAAAATATTTTTAAATCATTATTAATTATATTAATTTCTATTAATAATAAATAATCTGTATTAGTAATATTTGTAAAATAAAATTTTCTTTAATAATAAAATATTGATAGAATAAATCATATTAATAAAACTAGATATTGATAATAATATTGATATTAATAATATAGTATTAATTTTAATAATAAGGTATTGATATTGATAAAGAATTTATATTAATAATAATAATTTTAATATTAGTAATAATTTGGCAGTAATAGAACATAAGAAAGTTCTCCAAGTAAGGAAATAAATAATTTAATTTTAGTGGTTAAGTTATTTTTATAAAAAATAATAAAATTAACATTATTTATTCATTCCTTAACAAAAATGGTAGACTCGGGGTTAGCACGTATAGATTTAAAATCAAGCAGGGGGGACGGGTATTACCCTGCTTTGATTTTAAATTAAAAAAAAAAATTTCTTTTTATTAAAATTTATTTATTATTTATTAATATTAAAATTTATTTTTGAAGTACATATATTTAATTTTTAAGAATTTTTTTCAATATTTATATTTTTTTATAAATTTAAAGTATAATTATTTGTTTATAATTTAAAGAATTTTATAGAATTATTGAATTAATTTTATATCAATAATTCATTTTTGTTTTAATTTTTATAAATATAATAATATTATATTCTAATATATTTTAATTAAAAATAATTATAAAATAAATATATAGAAAATAGTTTTTACTATTTTCTTTGATATTTTTAAGTTAAATAAATTGTTTTTAAAGATTAATATAATAAATTTAATAATCTTTAATTATTTTAAATAATGCTTGTAATTATTTTCAAAAATAAAATAAAATTTTTATAATATTTAATTAATAAATTTGATAATATTCAAATAATAAATTTTTATAATAATATTTAATAATTTTAATAATTTTATAATATTAATAGTTTATAATAATTTTTAGAATAATATTTAATCAATAATTTTAATAATTTTATAATAATTTTTATAATAATATTTAATTAATAGTTTTAATAATTTAATATCTTAAAAGTATAATTTTAATATTTACAATTGTATTTTAATATATACATATATTTAATAATATAACAATAAAGTAATTAATTAAAATTGATTTACATTATTTACAAGTTAAAATTAATTTATATCAAAATAAATTAAATTTTATTATTAAGTTTAGGTTATCAAGAATATAGGAAAGTACAATTTAGTAAAGAATTATTAATAATAAAATAAAGGTTATTAATTCATTCTTTACCAAAAATGGTACGTTACAAAAGAAATTCTCAATTTACAATTAATTATCTTGATATTAGTAAGAAATAACAATTTTCAATAATATAACTATTTAAAAACACTAATTTAAAAATCAGAATTATTTTAGTTTCAAATTGTCTTTATTAATTTTTAGTAATTTCAATTTTGAGATCTCATTGATCTCAATTTTACATTTAAATTATTTTTTGATCAATTTTTACTATTTAAAAAAATAAACATTGGTTGTTACAAAAAAATTATTTCTTTCTATTTCTATTTTAAATTAAATTTTTTTTTTTTTTAATTTATCTTTTTATGGAATAATGTTGTTCTATTTCTAGATTTTCTTAATTATAATTTATAAATTAAATTTAAGTATTTCATTTGGTTTTGTACCAAGATCTCCCCCTCGAAATTGGACTTCGTCCCTTGAAGTCTTAGGAAAAATAGGGTACAATGTTCTTCTTGTGGATGTTACGGTCCATCATTTCTCCAGTTTCCGGATCTTCTAAAGATACAGTATTAAATTCTACCTTAACTATTCGCAGTGGGCCTAAGAAAAATGGGTCGAGTTTACGACGATTCACATAACGAACTAGTACAAGATCTCTCCATAAAGCATTAGCTCGTTCAATATTTGCAATTGCTTCTTGTATCCATTTCCTATGTTTAGTAAATCGTCGGATTAAATATTCCTCATGTGTCTCTTGTGGTAACTTCCTATCTATATTTACTAGTAGTTCAAAAGGTTGCTTGTCCCTTCAGCCATACAATAACTCGAAACTAGAAAATCCAGTAACTTCACTTTTAGCAGTCCTCAAAGCCCATAGAGCCGTTGGTAACAACTCATCCCAGTCTCGTTCATTTTCTGACAATAACCTTAAGTATTTACAAATTTCTTTATTACGATTCACCACCTTACCATTTGTTTCAGGATGATAGGTAGTTGCTGGAGATACATAGACATTGTACAGATCCAGGAAACCCAGAGTTTGCATTGAAATTAATTGTGGACCATTATCGGTTATTACTAACTCCAGAATACCATGTCGACTAAATACGTTTACTAAAAATCTAATAATATCGGAAGATTACGTTTTTTGTAATGGGCTAGCTTCAACCCATCCTGTAAAATAGTCTACTAATACTACTATAAATCTATTATTTCTTCTGGTAGTGTACAAGGGTCCAACTAGATCGAGTCCCACGGGGCTTCGACAGGGGTAGGAATACTTTCTGAATCTTTAGGATAAGGTCGATGTCGAAAAAGTTGGTATTTAGGGCAAGTTCTGACCATACGGTTAACATCACGAGTCATATTGGTCCAGTAGTAATCTCGTTTTAATCTGCTATAGGTTTTTAGAAATCCTTCATGCCCTATTCCATGAGCCTTTTGTAGTAGTTCCAATTTCTCATTCTCGTCAGTTACTACCTTCCTAAGGTTTCCTCCTTCCTGGTTGAATTTATCTCGATCGATAGTTATTATTTTCTTATTTATATAATGATCCATTAGGGAGGTTGCGCTAGCGACTTTAATTTGTTCATTCGTATTTTCGTTGAGATTCAATCTAGACAAGGCATCTGCAATGAAATTCTTTCTTCCCTCTTCGTATACAACGTTTATCTTTAACATACTAAATTCTAAGATCCAATTGGTTAGTTGCCTTTCAGTTGGTTCCTTGTTTACTGGATAGTCTATTATTGCTTGTTTTAATCGGTCAAATCCTTCTTGACATTCGTTATTCCATTCAAATACTGTGTCTTTCCTCATTAATTTATATAGTCCTTTTGCAATTTTTGAAAAGTTAGCAATGAACTTCCGGTAGTAGCTAACAGTTCCCAGAAAAGATCGTAGCTCAGTCAAATTAGTTGGTTGTTTCCATCTTTTAATAGCTTCCACCTTTGCTGTCGTAGACTTAATTCCTTCAATTGTTAGTAAATGACCCAAGACTTCTACTTCTTCCATGAAAAAATGGCATTTCTCTAAATTAATTTTTAATCCATGCTCTCGAATAATCTTGAATACTTCTTTCAGATCTTGTAGATGTTGCTCTTTACTGCTTGAAAATATGACTATATCATCTAAATACACAAACATGCATTTACCAATTAATGGGAAGAATATGCGATTCATCTCCCGTTGGAATGTAGCAGGAGCATTTGTTAGTCCAAAGGGCATGACAACAAAGTTATAATTCCCATACAGTGTTGTAAACCCAGTCTTATCTATATCTTCAGGATTCATAGGTATCTGATGATACCCGGAGAAAAGGTCTATAGTAGTGATTGCTTTAATATCACCATCAATCGAAAACAATATTTCTTCAATATAAGGTATGGCATAGGCATCCTTAAGCGTCATCTCATTCAATTTACGGTAATCGATACATAACCTCCACTTGCCATTCTTTTTAGATATAAGTATTACGGGAGAAGACCATGGCGAATGGGAGGGAATTATCAACTTCTTATTTAATAGCTTGGTGAGTTCTTCTTTTAATATATCAGCCTTTGCTTTGGATAATCGATAAGAGCGTTGTTTAATTGGTCTACTATTTTCCTTAAGTTGTATTGAATGAGGTAGCAATTTGGACTTTCCTAAATCGTCAGAGCTTAGTGCGAGTACATCATCATACATTTTCAATAACTCCCGAATTTTCTTAATAATCCTTTTATCACATATTCCAATAGCTTTTCCACATATTCCATCTAATATCACCTCTCTTCCTTCTATTTTTAGATCTTCATCCTTATGGTAGTTAAAAATTTTTACTTCATTGACTTCTTTAAAGTTTATTTGCTTAGACTCGTCCTCGCTTACTGATGAATTAGACTCTTCTGTATACAGTAGTAAATTAACAATTTCTCCTTGTTTTAGCTCCTTTCTTTCGTTTGAACGATCTAATTCTTCCAGCTTCTCAATTACGTCCCACAATTTATATTTCTCTTTGACTTCTTTAAATAAATTTTTAAGTTCATTTAATTCTAAATTGGAATTTATTTTGAAAAGTTCAAATGTTACAGGATTAATAAAAAGATAATTTTCAATAATAGTTTCATAACATATAATAATATCAAAAAGTAGATCATTTCTTTCAACCAGTCTAAATTCTGATTCAAAGGTCGTATATCCTATAGTTAGTGGAAGTTTATAAATCAATCCAGGGATCTGATCTACGTCTGATAATACTTAAACAATCGAACTGGTAGCAATACCAATTGGCTCAGGCTTATTTGGTAATTTGTCTAGAAATGATTTCGAAATTAAATTAATGCCCGCTCCATAATCTAAGAATACCTTAGATGGTACATCAAAAACCTTGCATTTGGATATGGCTATTTTACCTCTATAAACTAAGTTTACCCGTGGTTTCTCTTTATTCACCTCTTTATCGAATTTAAGTTGTTTAATTACTTCAGCTCTTACCTTGGGACTCACATCCATTAATTGCGCTACGGTTATATTTTCCCGGAGGCTATTGAGATCTCCTTTGACATTATAGCTAGGTGTTTCACTTACTAGCTTAATGTGTTTAATTCTATCATTGCTTTTCTTTTCTACCAGATTGGTCTTAGGAATATCGTCCATCGTTGTATCTTCGTCTGCTAAAACTTGGATTTCCTTACTTCGTTGTTCTTTAGCATCTTTTCTTACATTTTCAATTCTTGGCTGTGCAATAATAGAAGGGTGTATTTCTTGAAGTGATTCCGTAGGAATTATTAACTCATCTTTCTCCATTTGATCTAGCTCTTTTTTTCTCAATGCAGGAGTATCACCTATTGGTTGAGGGTCGTCCTTTAAAGATTTCTTAGTCTTTGGTTTATGATCATAGAGCATTTTCTTTATTTTCTCCTTCTGGTCTAGGTTGTTCTTTTCATTCCTTTCATTTCTGGTAGCACCATAAACCTGAACTTGGGTAGTATTATCGTTAGTTTGTTTAACGAGAGCTAACGAACTCTCTCTACTCAGTTTTTTTGTTGAGTTTCATTTCTAAGCGGAGTGTGATGGTTATTGTAAACCCTTTTTGATAAAATATCGATCAGCTGCTCGTCGCTATAAGGACACTGGAAAACTTTATGTCTTTCTTCTTTGCATCTATAACATATCAATTTATGATTAGAGAGTACAGGAACGTTTGTTATTTGCAATTGATTGGGATAAGTTACTTTACCTGAATTATTATTATAAAAGTTCCTACTGTAGCTTCTTCCAGTGGTGATCCTTTTAAATATTGGAATAGGATTGGTTTTTTCATATTCATCACCTCCCATTCGTTGAAGGCCTTGTTCAAATTCTCGAATCTTCTGTATCTTATTGGTAGTTTTAATGGCGTCTTCAATAGAGTCACATTCATCATATAAGACAGCGCGACAAGCTTCCATTCGTGTTCGTATGGATTTCAAGTAATCACTAACTTTGATGCCTGGATGCCTGGTTTTAAGTTGTCGCTGACCTTTTGATACAACTCTAAGTAAGTCTTGTTATAATCCTCTAGTTCTTCGTCTTCCTTTATAGAAATATTCTTTAATTTATCGTAGATGTCTATTTCGGTTGGCTCTTTGGTCTCTATCAGGTATTTTTTTATTTGAACCAAGGTAGGGAAGAATCCAAGTGTACGATGGGATTCCTGGAGTCGTTTCCTAGCTTCACCTTCTGCTACAGAATAGGCCAATCGATATATGGTTTCTGTGTCGGTAATTTTTGCCATTTTTATAATGTTGTCGAAATCCCCATACCAGGTATTAATTTCTTCAGTTTCACAGGTTCTCAAGCGCGGCAAGACTCTCAGAATGTTGTAATCCATTTTTTTTTTTTTTATTTATTTATCAATTTTTTTTATAAATATATAGAGAATATTAATTATTTCTTATCTTTTCACCAAGTATAATTACTTTCTTTTGTATTAGTTTCCCGGATGAGCCCCCAAATTTTTGGTACGTTACAAAAGAAATTCTCAATTTACAATTAATTATCTTGATATTAGTAAGAAATAACAATTTGCAATAATATAACTATTTAAAACACTAATTTAAAAATCAGATTTATTTTAGTTTCAAATTGTCTTTATTGATTTTTAGTAATTTCAATATTGAGATCTCATTGATCTCAATTTTACATTTAAATTATTTTTGATCAAATTTTACTATTTTAAAAAAATAAACATTGGTTGTTAAAAAAATTATTTCTTTCTATTTCTATTTTAAATTAAATTTTTTTTTTTTTTTAATTTATCTTTTTATGGATTAATGTTGTTCTATTTTCTTAATTGTTAAATTAAATTGAGTGTTTAGGTAAGATTCTTGCTATATCTTTCCTAGTTTTGGGTTAAATTGGTCAGGTCAAGATGTTTTTATTAATTATAACAATTTAATTAAATTTAAATAATAAATAACACACAGAGTTTTATAATTAAGATTTCAATATTTAAGATTTATGTTTTATTAGAACTTTAATATATATTTTAATAATAAAATTAACTAAGATTAATATAAAAAATTATTTATTGTTATAATTAATTTATTAACTTTATGTTAATATTTTAGAATTTAATAGTTAGTTAATAATCTTACAAAGAATTCAAAATATGGAATTTCAAATCCTTTTTATACTAAACTAAATAATAATTAACAATATAAATAAATAATACATTTTAATCTTAATATATTCATACATGTATATAAACTATATAAAATATAATAATAAAATAATATTGATAAGAATCTTTTAATAAAATAACTATATAACAATTCATAAAACAATTTAATAATAAAACTAATTTAATAATAAAATATAAAATAAAATAAAATAAAATATTAAAACTAATTAAAAATTCTCTTTCGGAAATCTTTAGAATGATAAAGAATTCCTTAGAATCTTTTAGAAAATAATTGAATAAAAATATATAATAATAAAATATATAAAACTTATAAAACTTATTTAAAATATTATAAAACTATTACTAATAACTAATTCTGTATTTTTAATTAATAATAAAAATTAATAATATAATTTCCAAGTTAAGAGATTTTATCTAATATAAATTTCTTAATTAATAATTTAGGGTCTTAATGAAATAATTAAATTATATTTTTATATTTAAATATCTTTAAAGTCCAATATCTCGTTATCTAGTTGTCCAATAAGGTTGATTTTAACATATGTTGTAGTTCTCGACCGTAGCTTTCTAATGAATATATTTTTAGCGGGAAATCATGATATAATATTTCCATTATTTGTTGAGTTATCATTGTTTTTCTTCATGTTATTTTTATCAAATTCTTAAGGGTTAAATTAAATTAAATTATCTTTAATAAATAAGTCCAAACCATTTGGTTTCTAATTCCTTAATGTTTCTAATATTTATTTTTATAATTAAAATCGAATTAAAATAATTTTTGTCAATAACTAAATTAAATTTCAATTGATCTAATAGTGAATTTTAACTTCAAATCTACTAGTATTCGTGACATTAATTATAATTTATAAATTAAATTTAAATACTTCATTCGGTTTTGTACCAAGAATGATAAATAATAATTATATATTTTAAGGAATAGTAAAAGATTTTATAATATTTTAAATATTAAAATAATTAAATAGTAATAACTTAATAATAATCTTATTCATAATATTAAATAATTATAATAATTTTTATTATTATAATAATATTATTTAATAATAATATTTATATACATTTGATTGGAAAATATAGTTACACCAACTATAATAATAATATAAATATAAAATTTTTTTATATGGAATAATTAGTTCTATATGAATTAATTTATTAAATTTTTGGGAAATAATTATGAAATTTATTAAGAGAATTTATTTAGAAAAATAATGAATTATAACAATTAAAAATATTTCTCAACGTTGTATAATCAACTATAAAAATATTAAATAAAAATTATTATTATAACAAATATATAAAGTTAAACTATATTATTTATATTATAGTATTTAACTATTTTAATTATTTATAAAAAGAATTATAATATTTAATATATAGATTAAATATTATATAAATTTTTAATAAAACATTTTTTTTAAAATAATTAAGTAAATTTAAATATTAAATATCGGTAAAACTTGTTAAAATAAAACAAGGTAAAACGATATATGTTAAAGTTTTTAGATAATTTGGTCTTAACGATTAGGTCAAGATGCCAAATTATAGTAATTAATTAATAATTTAGTTTTACTCTTATTTCAAACATATTGTTATTAGTAAATTTTATAAATAAGTTTTTATTTAAAATATAAATTTTTATTTAATCTTAATAATATTTTATTACATTATTATTTTATATAATTATTACTATAATTTAAATTACAATAATCCTACAAAGGATTAATCAAAAGATTTAAACATGTATTTATATAAAATAATTAATTATTAAAATATTAATTATTAATATGAATATGTAATAGTATTAATATAAGTTTGATATTGATTATATAAAGTAAGATAATAATATAAATATTTAATATAAATAAAATATAAGAATATAATATTAGCTAAATATTATATTTTATAATTAAAATATAATATGTAGAAATTAATTTAATATGACAATCACGTGTTTACATTATTTAATATATATTAATTTCAATATGTTAATAATATTTAGTAATTAGCTGGCCTAGACTAATTCCTAGATATTTTAATAAAGTTAATTTAATAATAATTATTATATTATTATTATTTATTAATATTGAAATTCAAATAACTGAATTATTGAAATTGAAATTGAAATTGAATTAAATGTAAATTCAGTTATTATCTTAACAATATAAAATAAGTTTAAGAAAATAAAATAAATAATACCTTAAACTTATTAAGAAATGATACAAGATTTTTAACTTGTATAGGGATCAGGGTGTAATCTTATGCGTAAACACTTAATAAATTCTATAAGAATAATTATACTTTAACAATAATAATTCACACAATAATTTAAATATGTCAATCTTTTATTATTATTTATCTTTATTTAATTTAAGTACAACCAATTATGCATTTATTATTCTATTATAATCTATATAAGAATATTAATTACTCCTCTAATTCAATATTGTTATATAATTATCTCTAGAATATTTTATACATATCTCTTACTTAAATTAACTAACTCACTAACTAACTGTTTATTTATATTCTTTTAATATTATACTAAACATAAAATAAACTATTTAACTTTAAAACCTATATTATTTTTACTATCAACAATTTTACTAATTTTAACTATTTATTAATATTTCGTATCAAAAATGATACAATATAAGTAATAAAGTATCAAATTTCTATTTATAACGAGGTCGAGCAAATAGGGAATTTGTAAAATAATATATTCCAACTCAAAGATAATAAATAATAATTTACACAAATAATAAAATTTATTTATTTCTTTTTAAATCTTGTTTTTATTTATTTATTTATTTTACATAAATTATTACAATTATATTTATATTCCTCTGAATATAATGATTTTTATCTATCTCTAATAATTCAATTTATATTAATATCTTAATAATAATTTTACTTATAATTGTAGGATTCAACTCTTATTCTTTAACTATAAGTAATTACTTAATTATTTAAACAAAACTATAAGTTCTCTAAAACTATTATTTTACTCAATTAGAATTTTTAAAACAACAAGAAAACTCTCTCTTTAACTTTTATTTCATTCTCTTTTTTTTAAATTTATTAATTAATTTTATCTTGAATATTATTGGCTGTCTAATTAATTTTTAATCTATTTATATAATGATTATATTATATATTGTAATTATTTTTCACTATATTATTATAGGATTTTCTCTTTTGTTAATTTTCTTGCTTATTTCTAGCTGTATTGTATCAAAAATGTTGAGGTTCGGGACAGAATAATAATAAATATAGAAATAAACACTAAAATAAAAAAAAATTAAAAATTAAAATATATCTTTTTTTAAAATATTTTATTTATTTATTTAATAAAAATTATTCAATTAAAAACTAAAAAATAAATTAATTTCTTTAATAAGATTATATTTTTTTCAGATTATTTTTCTAAAATACAATTTTCTCATCTATTTATATTTTATTTTTATCGTTAGAAATGGTCAAGCCATTTCTTTAGAATATCTTAGAGTTACATGTTTGAATTGTATTTAAATTATAAATTCATAATCTATTTTATTATAATAAATAATTATTACATATTATTAAATTCTAAACTATTTATTATTAATTGTAGTGATAATATATTTTAAAAATAATTTTATTACTTTTACAGAACTATTAGTAATAGAGTATTATTTAATTTTATACTATTTTTAAATAAAAGTATTTTAGATTATTATCTATTATTAATCTTATTATAAATAGGGTGTATTTTGGAAGGAAATATTACTAATTTTAATGACAAGGATCATGGATTTAAGTAAAATATTTTAAATCATTATTAATTATATTAATTTTTATTAATAATAAATAATCTGTATTAGTAATATTTGTAAAATAAAATTTTCTTTAATAATAAAATATTGATAGAATAAATCATATTAATAAAACTAGATATTGATAATAATATTGATATTAATAATATAGTATTAATTTTAATAATAAAGTATTGATATTAATAAAGAATTTATATTAATAATAATAAATTTAATATTAGTAATAATTTGGCAGTAATAGAACATAAGAAAGTTCCCCAAGTAAGGAAATAAATAATTTAATTTTAGTGGTTAAGTTATTTTTATGAAAAATAATAAAATTAACATTATTTGTTCATTCCTTAACAAAAATGTTATGGCTCGAGGAATTCAAAAAAAAAAAATTATATAATATTAAAACACAAAAAAATAATTTTATTCTTTCACAATAATTTTTATTTATTTATTATATTTTTATTTTAATTTTTATTTTATTTTTATTATTATTTTTATTTATTTATTTTATTTTTGTTTATTTATTTTATTTTTATTTATTTATTTTATTTCTATTTATTTATTTTATTTCTATATATTTATTTTATTTTTATTTTATTTTTATTATTATTTTTATTTATTTTTATTTATTTTTTTATTTATTTATTTATTTTTTTTTTATTTCTATTTTTTTATTTTCTTATTTTCTCTCCCCTAAAAGGGGTTCCAAGGTAGTCAATTTATATCTTTTTGAAGATATAAAAGTAGCAAAGCCTCTGGAAGTAGTTGAAGAGATGGAAAAACAATAGATTTTTAAATCTTATTGATTATTTCCTTATTGTAATAAATAGAAATTTTATTATTTCCTAATATTCAAATTAACCAAAATAAATCTATAATATAAAAGATGCATTATAGATAAGAATTAAACAAAAAAAAGAGAAGCAGTATTACAATAAAATTGAATACTTTAACTTAATTTTGATACTAATTTAATATGTAATCTTATATATTAATTTGAATGACATAATAGAAAATAAAATATATTTATTAATATATGAAAAATCTTTTACAATTTTAAATACAGAAAATTTTATTTTATTTATTTCTTTCATTTCAATTATTTCTTAATTCGAAAGACAGAAATATTGATAAAGTTATTTAAGTTGTTTATATACAGGAATTATTCCTTATTTAGAAGAATAATACTAAAAGTAATTAGTACTATGTTATTGATAAACTCTTATAAATTTAATTTATCTTTATAAGGAATGAACATAAATTTAAATTAAATTTTATGTATAAACTTAAATTTTCAGATCAAATAATATAGTAAAATTGTTAATGTAAAGAATACATAAACTTATTAATATTTTAAAAATCACCTTGACTATATTAAAAGGTTTTTAATAAGAATCAATTTATTACTTCATTCTTTATCAAAAATGGTATGGTTCATATAGTTTTAGGAATATAATAATAATTAACACAAATAATAAAATTACAATAAAAATAATTTTGTTTTAAAATCAATGTTTATTTATTTAAATTTATAAAAGAAAAATAATAATATAGTTATTTATTTAATAAAAGTAAGTTATTGATTATATTTTATTTCACTAAAAATTACGTGTATTTATATTTTTTTATCAAATTAAAATTTGTAAAGCCTAACTATTTTTTTAATAAACTAATTACTAATTATTTTTATAAATAAAACATTTAAATTGAAATTGAATTATTATTTTAGTTAATATTATTGTTATAAATAGTAGTTATATATTATTGAATTATTAATTATTTAATAATAGTTTAATACTAATATATATAAAATAAAAATAAAGAGATTATACAGAATATTTTATTGTGGTTTAGTTAAATTTAATAATTAAAAATAAATTTAAATTGATAACGAAAATTTTAATAACTAATTAAATAGATTTGATTATTTTCAATATAACATAATACAAAAGAAATATAATATTAATATATTAAGTGGGCAAGGACAATATTCTTGGCTAAAGATTTTTAATACATTATAATGGAATCGGATCGATAATTCAAAAAGGAATTATAAGTTAATTAGTGATTTATTAACTTAAGATTTCTATTTAGTAATATTTGAAGAATATTGGAAAGTTTCAATTATATAGAATAGAATAATCTATAAGGTTAGAATAATTTATATTATTCTAGCACAATTAGTATTATTTGTTCATTCTGTATTAAGATGCCCCCGATAAGACTCAAGCTAGGTAGAAGCTGAGTTAAACTTGACAATATTTTTCAAATGAACATTACGATTCATTTGTATATTAGTAGCAGGATCGGCTAAAGTGACTGTATTGAATTGTTTCTTTACCACTTTCATAGGTCCAACAAAATAAGGTTCTAATTTAGTTCGATTAAAGTTTCTTACTAGTACTAAATCACCTGGTTTTATTCTTTTAGCTTGATTCATACTGGTCTTTTCTTCTCTCCTAGTAGCCCAATACTTCGAAGCATTTTTGATATTAGATGCGGCCTCCATTACCCATTGGTAGTGTGATACAAATTTTTCCAGTAGAATTTCGTCAGAAGACTTATTTATACCCTTAGTTGGTCTGGCAGCAATGTCAAAAGGTTGTTGGTCCTCCCTTCCATAAACTAATTCAAAACTTGAATGGTTGGTGATTGAGTTTTTAGTAGTTCTTAAAGCCCAAAGTGCAAATGGTAAAATTTCATCCCATTCTTTGGGTTGTTGTCCTAGTAATCGTAATAATTTTCCAATTTCTTTATTACGATTCTCAACTAAACCATTGCTTTCAGGATGATATGGAGTGATAAATTTAACATATACATCATATAAATCAAGGAAGATTTTTGTCATATCTGATGTAAATTGTGTTCCATTATCAGTAGTGATAATTTGAGGTACACCGTGTCGAGCAAATACATTAATTAAAAGTTTTATCACATCCTGAGAAGTAACATTTTCAGTGGGCTCTGCCTCAACCCATTTAGTAAAATAATAAACCACAACGATTATATATTGATTATTATTTCTGGTTTTACTTAGAGGTCCTATAATGTCCAATCCTAAGTGTGTAAATGGTCCTTCCACTTCAGTTGGTTTATCTTTCGTTGGTTCAGGGTATGGTTGAGATTTATTTAATTGACATTTTTCACATTTACCTATAATTCGCTTAATGTCATTAACCATATTGTTCCAATAGTAGCTCTTTTTCAAACGTTGGTATGTCTTGTAATAGCCTTCGTGTCCTATACTGTGTGCTTGAAAAATTAATTGAAACTTTTCTTTTGTATCTGTAACTAATTTTCTATAATTATTGCCATCAACAAAGTAGTCCACACCATCAATTGTCGTAAATTTTTCTTCAATAAATTCCTTAATGGTCCTTGAAAGCAGGTTTTCATCTTGTTCCTTGATAATTTGTGTTGTTAAGACAACTTTTTCTTTTTCATTTTTCATTCTTGATAAAGCATCTGAGACAACATTATTCTTTCCAGTTTCATATCGTAAATCAATTCCTAACATACTGACAGTCAAACACCATCTAGTATGACGAGAATTTTGTGGTTCCTTCCTTTTAAGTAATCCGATTAATGGTCTATGATCCGTATATACTATAGTTTGCTTAGGATTTCCCACAATATAAGATTTTAATTTATTAATACAATAAATTAGAGCAGCACCTTCTAGATCCGTAATTCCATAATTCTTTTCCGATTTAGATAAACTTCTACTAATATAATGAACCTGATGTTCCTTTCCAGTTTCATCATCCTTTTGTAAAAGCACACCGCCTATACCATCATAGGAAGCATCTGTTCTTATAATAAATTCTCTATCGAATCTAGGAAATCTTAATATTGGGCATTGATTAATCTTTCCTTAAGAATTTTAAAACTTTCTTCTTGTTCCTTTTTCCATTCAAACTTAACACCTTTTCTTAATAGAGTGCATAGAGGTGCAGTAACTTTTGCAAAGTCCTTAATGAAATTTCTATAATATCCAATGGCTCCTAAAAATGATCGAAGTTCATGAATGTTAGAGGGAGCCTTCCATTCTTTAATAGCTTTAACTTTGTTTTCCAATGAACTTAAACCTTCTGAGGATACTTTATGTCCCAGTACTTCTACTTCAGTTTGCATGAAAGAACATTTTTCAATATTGATTTTTAACTTATGTTCCTTGAATATTTCTAAGACTTGTTTAAGATGTTCTAGGTGTTCTTCTTCAGTTCTTGAGTAGATTAAAATATCATCGATAAAGTTATAGACGCATTTTCCTATTAAGGGAAATAGTATACGGTTCATTTCTCTTTGGAATGTAGCTGGAGCACCTGTTAAACCGAAGGGCATTACCTTGAATTGGTAGTTTCCGAACTTAGTTGTAAAGGTAGTGATTTCAACACTATCATCATCCATTAATATTTGATGATAACCGGAATAAAGATCTAATGTTGAGAAGATTTTTGCTCCATCTAAACTATCAAAAATTTCCTCAATATTTGGTAAAGAATAAGAATCCTTCTTAGTTGCTTCATTTACTTTCCTATAGTCAATACACAGGCGCGCCATTTACCGTTCTTTTTAGGCACAAGTACTACTGGTGATGACCATTCTGAACATGAAGATTCAATTAATCGTTTATATATGAGTTTGGTTAATTCTTCTTTTAAGATATCTGTTTTTAATTTACTAAGTCGATAAAATTTTTGTTTAATAGGTTTAACTCCTTCCTTAAGAATAATTTTTTGTGGTGATAAATCTGAAGGTGTTAATTCTTCAGAAGAAGTTGCAATTATATCAATATATTCTTCAAGTAATTTAGTAATTTAGTAATAGCTTCTCTATAATTTGAATTAATTGTACTTTGAAAAACTGTGTCATATATATATTTTATGGGTGGTAATCCTTCAATCGTTTTCAATTGTTGCTTAGCTTCTTGGTGATTCAATGCTTTGATTACACATAATAATTTTTCTTCGTCATCATATTCATTATTAATAAGTGCAATTTCTTCAATTAAACCTTGATCATTAAATCGACAAAGACTATATCTAATTGGATGTATAAATAACTGGTTATCAATTTGAGTTTTGAGGTTGATTAATATATCATAGAATGGATCCTCCTTGTCTATAATTCTACACGTAACAAGTAGTTCTAGTTCATTAATTTTTACGGGAACTTTGATTAACACATCTTCTGAGTAATCATCATTCATCGTTGCTAAACGTATTCGTCCTGCACTAACTCCTATAGGTTCATACTGATAAGGTAATTTATCTAAAAATTGTTTTGTGATAATACTTAAGTTGCTACATGAATCTATTAAAGCCTTACCACGAACTCCATCTACTATTACATCAACCATAGCAATATCATCTTCTTGTGGTTCATGATGTTTACTTTTATATGTATGATCTATATTGTTCGTTATTATTGTAGTAGCACACATATTATCCACTGCACCTGAAATTTTAGTATTATTCTTTTCTAATTTAAGTCCTTGTGATACTTGAGACCGTATCTTTGGAGCAACGTCCAATAATTGTCCAAATGTAATATTGCAATTACTGGAGTTTAAATCTTTGATCACGTCATAACTATCACAATCAATTTGCATTTGTATTCTTCTTGGAATTCTAGTTGGCATAATTTCAGTTGACTTTTCTGATGATTTTTCTTGAATTAATTTATTTAAAGTTTGTTTAGAATTATTTCCTTCCTGAGAAGTTTCTTCATTAATAATATTAACATTACTATTTTTATTATTTTCCACAGAAGTACTAGTACTAGCTCTTTCCTTATCTCTTAGCTCTTTCTCAATCCTCTTTTCTTTCTCTATTCTGGGTTGAGCCATAATCGAAGGATGTAATTGAGTTGTTGGCTTTTTGACTGGTCGCGATGTTCCCCTTAATTGATTTTCTTTTTGTTTTCGTAAACCTGGAGTAACTATTGGCTTAGGATCATCTCTTAGACTACGGTGAACCCTCTTTCCTCTTTGGTCACTAGTCTCTTCATCTTTAGGATTTGCCTTTCTCTTTATAACGTTTACTAAGTAATCCAATTCTTTGGAACCATCCGACTCATCATCAAAATCTTCGTAATAATCCGTAGTAGTACCTTCTTGGAAATCAGCAGTTTCTTCATAATCATCATCTTCTTTTAAGTCAACTGTTTTGGAACGATGGCAGACTGAAGCAATTTTTTTGACGATGGGAGTGCTTCTACTCCCTTTTAGTGGTTTAAATGATTTTCATAAAACTTCTTGCGGTTATTTTCCAATATAGAATTTAATTTAGGACAGTTTCGTTTGGTATGTCCTTCATTGCTACAAAACCAGCAAGTACTAAATTTCATTTCTTTCATCTTGTTAGTGAGATTTTCTATAGATACATTTTTGTGGGTTTTTGGTTTGTTAAAATCATTTGAAATGTTCTTATTAAAATTACTTTTAGAGTTAAGGAGATTGTAACGAGTCTTATCATAATATTCAGTACTATTTTTAATAGATAAACGATCAACTTTTTCAGCTATAGCGAATGCTTTGGTAATAGAAATATGGTCTTTAAACATAACCTTTCTCCATGCGTCAGGATTATTGATTAAGGAATCTGCATAATCTAAAACACTAATTTTTCTTCTTCTCTTTTTATCCAATTTATGGTACAAAGATCTATAACGGACATTAAAATCTTTAACTTTCTCGTTCTTCTTTATTTTCATGGAACGCAATTCTCGCAACAAGTTGGTTTGATCTTCTTTAAGTCCATAAAAAGTCTTCAGATGATTTATTATTTCATCAAGGCTTGGGTAGGTGTTAGTAGATTCATTTTCTTCATCATCTTCTCCTTCACTATCGCTATCGAAATCAGAATCTTCATCTTCAGTATGGTCATTTCCATCTTCTAGTTCTTGGATAATTTCTCTTGGTTCTCCAGAAGCCGTTAATATACAAGCAGTAAAAATAGTTTCAGGATCCTTGATATGTTGGTATTTTATCCATGCCTTTAACTCATTTGCCCAGGAGTTGATGTCAAGGTTTTGTTTAGTAAGCTTTTCAAAATCTTTTAATTCTTTCTTTAATTCTCTGAAGCTAAGCTTACTTTCTGGAGTACTCTCTGTTGGAGTACTGGAAGTACTTGACGTTCTCATAAAATAAAATTTATTGTATCTATAGAATGCTAAACCTCGTAATGTATAGATTGTTATAAAAAGTAAAAATAAAAAATTAAAAAAAAAAAATAAATCTTTTAACTAATAAAATTATTAATTATTTATTATTATTAATCACTTATTAAATTATAATAATCGTGCAATCTGATAGTACACACTGTCTGACGTGCAGCTTACCTCTTGAAAGGTGTCATGCCACGCGTGTGCCACGGTTACTATTTTCAATATAAAAAATAGCAGTCCAGAGCCTACTAGCCCAATTACTATGTAGGATAAACTTAACCCGGAAATCTATGCACGAATATTAGTTTAATTTAATATTAATTAATATTTTTAACAATTAATAATAATTAGTTAAAAATATAAAAATTGTTTTCTTTTTTAAAAAAATATTTGTTTTATTAGAAAAATTATTTATTAATATTATAATTTTATCCCCAATGTATTAATTTATTATTATATTCCCCGATATCTCCACCAATTTTTCATGGTATGGTTCATATAATTTTAGGAATATAATAATAATTAACACAAATAATAAAATTACAATAAAAAAAAAATAATTTGTTTTAAAATCAATATTTATTTATTTAAATTTATAAAAGAAAAATAATAATATAATTATTTATTTAATAAAAAGAAAGTTAGTGATTATATTTTATTTCACTAAAAATTACATGTATTTATATTTTTTTATCAAATTAAAATTTGTAAAGCCTAACTATTTTTTTTAATAAACTAATTACTAATTATTTTTATAAATAAAACATTTAAATTGAAATTGAATTATTATTTTAGTTAATAATATTATTGTTATAAATAGTAGTTATATATTATTGAATTATTAATTATTTAATAATAGTTTAATACTAATATATATAAAATAAAAATAAAGAGATTATACAGAATATTTTATTGTGGTTTAGTTAAATTTAGTAATTAAAAATAAATTTATATTGATAACGAAAATTTTAATAACTAATTAAATAGATTTGATTATTTTCAATATAACATAATACAAAAGAAATATAATATTAATATATTAAGTGGGCAAGGACAATATTCTTGGCTAAAGATTTTTAATACATTATATGGAATCGGATCGATAATTCAAAAAAGAATTATAAGTTAATTGGTGATTTATTAACTTAAGATTTCTATTTAGTAATATTTGAAGAATATTGGAAAGTTCCAATTATATAGAATAGAATAATCTATATGGTTAGAATAATTTATATTATTCTAGCACAATTAGTATTATTTGTTCATTCTGTATTAAAAATGTTATGGTTCGGGTTTTATTAGAATTTTTATTTAATTATTTATTTTCAATATTTTTCTGTCTACATTTTAATTATTGAAAAACTTCACTTATTTATATTTTTTGAAAAAAATAAATATGTAAAGCCTTTCTACATTTTATTATCATATTTAAAAAAAATAATTTACTATTACTAATTAATTAAAATTTTATATTAATTTAAATTAACTAATTCATAAGTATTTTTATTTTAATAAATTTTGTTTATATAATTTTATATTATTTTTCATATACTAAAACTAAATTATTTAATATATACGAAAAGTAACAAACAAAATTTAAAAAGATTTTACAGAAAAATAAAGTTATTTTAATCAAGAATGTTAATATAATATTCTTATATTTTATATAAAATAAATTTAAAAACTATAATATATTTAATATTTATTATTAATCAATTAAGATTTGATTTTATTTGTGGGAAATAAAAATATTAAATAATCAATTTAAAAATAAAATAAAATACTAAAAAAAATACAAGTTTAATATTGATACAATATAATAATAATATAATAATATATTTGAAAATAAAAATAAAATATTAATATTGATAATAAACACTTTAATAAAATAATAAAATTTAAGGTTAAATTATAGATATTGATATTAATAATAAAAATATAGAATTATTGATAATATTTTAGAAACTTTTAATAAAAATAAAAAAAAATATATTTAGAAAATATTTTAGTATAGAATATATAGTAAAGTAATATTAAGTAAAGAATAATATAATGGATTCTAAAGTAAGTTGAAATTCTAATTAATAATCCATTATATGTTCGTTCTTTACCAAAAATGGTAAGGTTCAGGGAATAATAATAATAATAATTTTATTTTATTGTTTTATTTTTTTTTTTTTTTTTTTTTTTTTTTTTTTTTTTTTATAAAGAAAATTACATTCTTTTTATAATTCATTTATAATTTAAGCTTTAATTATAAAAATATAAATTATTTAATTATTTAATTAATTAAAACTTCTTAATAATATTTATTTATATATTAAAAATATATAAATAATTATTAAAGTATAATTTAAAAAAAGTTATTTAGACTTTAATTAAAAAGTAATTATTTTATAATTGATATTTTACTATTTTTAAATAAACAAAATAAAGTATAATATAATATTACAAAAATATTTTTAAAATATTAAGAATAAACAATTAATAATTTATTTTATTTTAATTAATATTAATTTAATTATTAAAAAGTTTAATTGAAAAGTTTATTAAGGTTAAAAATCTAAAAATTAAATAAAGTAATATTTTACTTAATTATTTGAAAATAATTAAGTTTATCATATTTTTATTTTATTCTTTAGCATGATCTCCTCCCTTTAAGACTTTTCTCTGGAAAAGTAAAATTAATTTTATACCTTAATTAAATTTTTAAAGTGAACATTTCTTTTTAATAGTTCACCTGAGTTAGGATCAGCCAAAGTCACAGTGTTGAATTGTACCTTTACTACTTCGAATGGACCAACGAGGTAGGGTTCTAATTTGGTTCTTGAGAAATTCCGAACATAAACTTTGTCGCCAGGCTTCAGTTCTTGGCTTTTGTCCATTGAAAGTTTTTCGTTCCTTCTTATAGACCAGTATTTGTTAGCATTTTTAACGTTATTGCAGGCTTCCTTAATTCACTGGGCATGCCTTACGAATTTTTCCATTAAGAATTCATCTTTAGATCGATTTTTGTCTTCTAACTGCGAAGAACTAATGAGTAATTCAAAGGGCTGATGATCGGTTCTGCCATAAACTAACTGAAAGCTTGAAAACTTAGTAGTCGAATTGTTAGCTGTACGTAAGGCCCAAAGTGCAGCAGGAAGTAATTCATCCCATTCTTGGTATTTATTTGCCAGCAAGCGAAGATATTTCCCAATCTCTTTGTTTCGATTCTCAGTTAACCCATTTGACTCCTGGTGATAAGTGGAAGTGAATCTTACGTAAACATCATAAAGATCCAAAAATAATTTTGTAAAATCGGAGGAAAACTGAACACCATTATCTGTTGTAATGACTTCTGGGGCACCGTGTCTAGCAAAAACATTACTTAAAAAGGCGGCAACATCTTGGGAGGTAATCGTTTGGAGTTGTAACGAAATCTTCATGGGACAACACAGGTAATTATTAAAATTTATTATAGTAATAATATATTCGATTATATTTATTTATCTTTATTAAATAATTTTTTATTTTTGAAAGAGAAAGTTTTTAATTATTTTATTTTCATAATTTCTTAAATATTTAATATTCTATCAATTTGATTTGTTAGTATTAAAAATTTTAATTTAATTGGTTTCGAATTTATATATAAAATTATTATAAATCATTAATATAAATTATTATAAAATTTTAATATAAATTATCACAAGATTTTAATATAAAACTATTATAGAATATTAATATAAAACTATTATTAATATAAAACTATTATAAAATATTGATATAAAACTATTATAAAATATTAATATAAAACTATTATAAAATATTAATATAAAACTATTATAAAATATTGATATAAAACTATTATAAAATATTAATATAAAACTATTATAAAATATTGATATAAAACTATTATAAAATATTAATATAAAACTATTATAAAATATTGATATAAAACTATTATAAAATATTAATATAAATTATTATAAAGTATTGTTAACAAATATTATAATCTTTTTTGTATATAATTGAATATTTAATTATTATTCATTTTTTTTTTTATTGTCTCGTAACAAGATGCCCACGCCGAAATCAGACTTCGTCCCTTGAAGTCGGTAGTTCGCACAGCCTATATGGGATAACGTTCTTAAGATGCACATTCCTGTCCGCAATTTCATTAGTGACAGGATCACAAACCGTGATAGTGTTAAATTGTTTTTTCACAATTTTCATAGGGCCAATGAAATAAGGATCAAGCTTTCTTCTGTTAATATACTTTATAAGTACAAGATCCCCTGGTTTATAGTCGGACTTAAGCCTTCTTATTTGTTTCCTGCGATCTTCCCAAATTTTGTTGGCTGTTTGAATGTTATTTATTGCTTCTTTTATCCAACGATGATGGCGAACAAATTTCCGAACCATGAATTCTTCGTCAGTTTCGCAATCTTCTTTTTGATCAATGTTAATGGTCAATTCGAATGGTTGTAAATCTCTACGTCCATAGAGTAATTCAAAGCTAGAAAATTGAGTAGTTTCATTTTTACAAGTTCGCAAGGCCCATAAAGAGCTAGGAAGTATTTCATCCCAATTTTGAGTGTTCTTGTTGCATAGTAGCCTTAAATACTTTCCTATTTGTTTGTTACGATTTTCAACCATGCCATTAGATTCCGGATGATACACCGTAACAAATTGTACCAACACACCATACAAGTCAAGAAAAGCTTTTGTTTTGTCTGAACAAAACTGAGGACCGTTATCGGTGACAATAACCTCTGGAATTCCGTGGCGTGCAAATACTTTCATTAGGAAACTAATGACGTCCTTAGATTCGATGGTAGAAAGTGGGTCGGCTTCAACCCATTTTGTCAGGTAGTCGACCAATACTATAATATATTGGTTCCCTTTGTTAGTCTGAGGCAGCGGGCCTATGATATCAAGTCCTACTTTTGTGAAAGGTCTACCCGGTTTGGTTGGAATATTTTCAACGTAAGCATTTTGTGGTTGTGGCTTGAATTTTTGACATCTATCACACGTATTGACAATATATTTAACGTCTAAGATCATGTTTATCCAAAAATAGTCTCTTTTTAGGCGATTGTAAGTCTTAAACACACCTTCGTGACCAACTCTGTGTGCATCAAGTATTAGTTGTAGCTTTTGATTATCATTATTAATTACCTTCCTATAAGTACCATTGTCTAAGTAATATTCTTCGTCATTTATTGTAATAAATTTGCTCTTGATAGGGTTCAGTAAGTTTCCTTCATCAATAGAATTGATCTCCGACAAGACAGTTGAAACTATTGGATTGGAAGATTTTAATCTCGAAAGCGCATCTGCAAGCACATTCTTCTTGCTAGGTTCATAGATTACTTCAACCTTAAGCATTGAGAGTAGCAATACCCATCTGGTCTGCCTAGAGTTATTAGTTTCCTTGTTCTTAAATAAGCTTACTAACGGTTTATGGTCTGTGAACAACAAGGTAGTATGTGGGTTTCCTCCGATATAGGATTTGAATTTCTTTTCGCAGTACGCTGCTGCGGTTCCCTCAAGATCTGTGATTCCATAATTTTGTTCTGATGGCTTCAGAGATCTACTAATATAATGGATGGGTCGTTCCTTGCCAAATTCATCTTTTTGCAGTAACACTCCGCCAATGCCATCGAAAGATGCATCCGTACGGATTATAAATTGGTTCTTGAAGTCAGGCATCATTAATATGGGAGCCGTAATCATCCTGTACTTTAACTCTTCGAAACTATCATTTTCAGCTTTTCCCCACTTGAATTCAACGTTCTTCTTTAACAACTTAAATAAAGGTTTCGCAATTGTAGCAAAGTTAAGAATAAATTTACGATAATAGCCAATAGCACCGAGAAAAGATTGAAGTTGGGATGTGGTAGCTGGGGGCAACCATTGGGCTATAACGTTTACTTTATCTGATAATGGTGAAATGCCATCAGTTGAAACAGTGTGACCCAACAGTTCAACTTTATCTTTGAAAAAATGGCATTTCTCTAAATTCAATTTGATACCGTTTTCCTTTAAGATGGTAAATACTTTCTCTAAATCTCTTAAGTGGTCTTCAATAGTTTCGGAAAATATAATTAAGTCATCTATATATACAAAAAGACATTGCATGATTAAAGGGTAGAAGATTCGGTTCATTTCTCGTTGGAATGTTCCTGGGGCATTACATAACCCGAATGGCATTACGAGAAATTGGTAGTTCCCAAAAGCCGTGGTAAAGCTAGTTTTTGGAATATCTTTTGGGTTCATTGGTATTTGATGGAACCCAAAAAATAGATCAATAGTAGTAAACACTTTAATTGTTCGTCCTATAAAGAAAAGAATGTCATCAATTAGAGGAATGGCATAAGCATCCTTTAGTGTAACGTTGTTCAACTTCCGGTAATCCACGCACATACGCCACTTACCATTCTTCTTAAGTACTAAAATGACTGGTGACGACCATGGTGAACTAGAGGGTTCAATTAATTTATTGTTAAGTAGTTTGGTAATTTCAGCCTTTAATGCCTCAGCTTGAGCTTTAGATAAACGGTAGGCTTTTTGTTTAATTGGTAGAGTGTCTTTTTCTAATATTATTGAGTGTGGTAATAACTTTGATCCGCCTAATTCTTCTATATTTATGGCCAATACTTCCTTGTAGTCATTAAAAAGGCGTCCTAATTGTCTTCGAATTCCTCTAGGAACCTGTTCTAGAATATTTCCAAGTAGAGCTTCTTTCTCTTCGCTGACCAGCATGACTAATGATGACTTGGCAGATTTTCCTTTTAGATTTCTCTTTTCACAAATGAAGCAATGAAGTATAGAATCCTTTGTTAAATCAATCTGATTATTTTTATCATGGATATCTTCCTCAAAGTCAGTTTGAACTTCTTCTTCACTAGGTTGATCTTCGTCTTCACTAGTTGGAACTTCTTCGTCTGCGGATAAAGGTGCTATTCTTGTCCAAGTTTCATCATCATTCATTTTACAAAGGTAGTTGTCATAAGGATTAATAAATAACTTGTTTTCTTTAAGTGTTTTATAACCTACTAATACATCAAACAATCCTTGATTATCATCGATTACTCTGAATACGTCTGAAATTGTAAGATTACCAAAGGTTACCGTTAAAACGTACAATTCCGAAGACATTCTAGTCTTAGAAGTTACTTGGATGATATTATTTGTGGTAAATCCAAAAGGTCTTATTCCCTTTAAATTTTTTAGAAAACTACGAGTTACGATATTGATACTTGCACACGTGTCGAGAAATGCAAAGCCCTTTACGCCATTGATTAGGCACTCTGTAGTAGCTATATCATCTTTGGAAATTGTTGACAACATAATTTTTTCCATACCTTCTTCCTTAAATTCAATGTTTTTTAGTCTGAGAGCCTTATTCAACTGTGCCCTTAATTTCGGACAAATGTCCAATAATTGTCCAAAGGTGATATCAGCAACTTTGTGGTTGAGATCCTCTTTGATGTCGTAATTTTAATCCCTTGGGCCAATTCTATGTGCTTAACACCTCTTTTCTCAGTGTTAAAAGGTTTCGGTGTTTTGTTTAGTCTTTGGTCTAATAAAGTACTTGGTAATTTTGTAGTGCTAGTCTTAGATTTCTTATTGTTATCACTAAGTTCATGTGCTTGTTTCATTATTTCTTGCTGTTTTTGTTCTTTGGCTTTTATTTTACTATTTCTTATTGATGGCTGAGCTATAACTGAAACATCAATTTCATTTAATGCCTCAGTATTTGGTACAGGATTCTGAAACGACAGGGATGGTTCTGGGACTTGTTCGTGGTTTCTTGGTAATGGGATAGGGACTGGATTGTCTTTTAATGAAGTAATTTTTGTATATGGTTTATTTGGAGGTTTGTCGGATCTATTTCTTCTAACGGCGGTAGCAACTAGATCCTCGGTTTGTTTAGAGGAAGTTTTCCTTCTTCCTTCCATTAGTTTAAAGATCTTCTATTTTCTTCTAACTTTCCGGATTCCTCCATCTCAGCAAGTTCCTTATAAGAGTAAGGGCATGACTTCATTACATGACCTAATTGATAGCATTTGTAGCATCTAATTTCTTTGTTTTTATTAACTTTCTTGCTTTCAGTTTTTCCTGTTCTGTTTGATTGAATTCTCTTAACATCGTTCCTTCTTGACGAGTAATTACTTCTAAATAAACTAAATGGATGTTGGTGACTTCCTTTGTTAGCAGGATAAATGGTGGTGAAAACTTTATCACTAGAGAAATTTTTAGCGTTCGTCTCAGCTCTCTCGGCCAATTCAGCTTCCTCAAAGGCTTCTTCTAAGTCAACGCATTGGTTGGTAATCACTTGTGCCCTCGCATATGGTCTATACGAAATAGATTCAGCGTAATCATCTACAGTAATGAATTCTTGGTATAACCTTGGCAGATTGTTGTATAACTTCTTGTACCTCCAGTTGAAGTTCTTAATAGTCTCGTTCTTTTTTATCTTTAGTTTTTGCAATCTTTTGCATTTCAACTGTGGGGTCACTTCTAATGCATCTTCCAGAGCCTTTTTCATTTGTTTAACATTAGGATAAACTTCTTCACCATCTTCGTTAATAGTAACCAAGTCTTGAAGGACACCTCGTAGCTTCCCTTCTACACACTCCATAGCCCAAGTATGTATTGAAGATGGAGTGTTAATATCTGCTAACTTCATAAGTCTAACGAATTCTTCCGACCAAGTGTCAACATCTTTGCCAGATTCATCTAGTCTAGGTAAAAGATCTTCTAATTCCAATATTTTCATTATTAACTTTATGTTTATTACTAATTAAATAGTATTATTATTATTACTTAATATATATTTTTCTGTTTATATTTTTTTTGTTCTATTATTCATCCATCAATCTTTGAAAATTTCTAATTTTATAATCTTTTCATATTATTACTATTTTGGGTCCTGCATAGCTCGCCAGATTTTGGGACAACACAGGTAATTATTAAAATTTATTATAGTAATAATATATTCGATTATATTTATTTATCTTTATTAAATAATTTTTTATTTTTGAAAGAGAAAGTTTTTAATTATTTTATTTTCATAATTTCTTAAATATTTAATATTCTATCAATTTGATTTGTTAGTATTAAAAATTTTAATTTAATTGGTTTCGAATTTATATATAAAATTATTATAAATCATTAATATAAATTATTATAAAATTTTAATATAAATTATCACAAGATTTTAATATAAAACTATTATAGAATATTAATATAAAACTATTATTAATATAAAACTATTATAAAATATTGATATAAAACTATTATAAAATATTAATATAAAACTATTATAAAATATTAATATAAAACTATTATAAAATATTGATATAAAACTATTATAAAATATTAATATAAAACTATTATAAAATATTGATATAAAACTATTATAAAATATTAATATAAAACTATTATAAAATATTGATATAAAACTATTATAAAATATTAATATAAATTATTATAAAGTATTGTTAACAAATATTATAATCTTTTTTGTATATAATTGAATATTTAATTATTATTCATTTTTTTTTTTTTATTGTCTCGTAACATTCATGTTAAGGTTTTAGAGAATTAAATAAAAATAAAGTAAGAAACACAAATTTTATTTATTTGTTTATTATTTTTTTATTTATTTATTTTATTAATTTTACTTCATTTTTAAAAATTGGTAGCAAAATTTACAACTATTTATACTTTTTTCAAGGCATAAAAGTTGTTCTTGCCACTAAATTACATTTTATTTATTTTTTTTTTTTTAAAAAAAAACTATTAAATTTAAATTGAATTTTATAATCAGTTATATAAAATTTAATTATAACAATATAAATAAAATACATTTATAATATTAATAAAACATTTTTTTTTTTTTTTTTTTTTTTTTTTTTTTTAAAAAATATCTAAAATATTACTAATAAGAATTTATTTAATTGGCTATAATTTTTATTACAATCTGTTAAAATATTCAAATAAAAATAAAAATACTATTCTAATATAAAGGTTTTTAATAAAATAAAACATTTTTCAATATAAAATAAAACATTTCGATATAAAATTTTATAATAAAAGTTAAAATATAATATATAAATTTTTAATTATCAATATATAAAAATATTATTAATACAAATTTTCCTTATTAATATAAAAATAAAAAAAATAAGATTTATTATTAATATTGCTAATATAAGTTTTAAATATATAAAAATATTACTATTAATATAAGATTTAATATAAAAATATAAAGTTTAATATAATTTTTGATTTAATTTTTGATCTTTGGATTTAAAAATTTATTAAAGTACAAAAATAATAATGTACACATAATGTATTAGAAATAAATCGTAGATTTAATTAAGAATGCATTATTTAGTACATTCTTATCAAGATGCCCCGACGAAGACTCAAGCTTCTCTGTAAGCGGAGTTAAACTTTACTAAATTTTTAAAGTGAACATTCCTATCGAGTTGCTTTCCAGTCTTCTGATCGATTAGGGTTGCCGTGTTGAATTGAATTTTTAAAATTTTAAATGGTCCATTGTAATATGGTTCTAGCTTAGTGCGGCTAAAGTTTCTAACAAGAACAAGATCACCAGCCTTTAATTCTTTTCCTTTTTTCATACTTATTTGTTCTTCTCGTCTTGTTGCCCAATACTTGTTAGCATTCTTCACATTTTCGCATGCTTCTCTAGTCCATTGATAATTACGAACAAATTTTTCCATTAAAATTTCATCATATGATTTACCTGCATTTTCAATTGTTCTTATGGCTATATCATACGGCTGTTGGTCTTCTCTTCCATATACTAATTCAAAACTAGAATGTTCAGTAGCTGTATTTTTGGTAGTTCGAAGTGCCCATAAAGCAGAAGGTAAAACTTCATCCCAATCTTGATTTTTCCTTCCTAATAAACGGAGTAATTTTCCAATTTCTTTATTTCGATTTTCAGTAAGGCCATTTGATTCAGGGTGGTAAGTAGCTACAAATTTAACATATACATCATAAAGATCAAGAAAGATTTTAGTCATATCAGAAGTGAATTGGACTCCATTATCAGTAGTAATAACTTGAGGTACACCATGTCTTGCAAAAACGTTTATTAAAAATTTAATTATATCAGAGGAAGTTATGTTTTCAGTGGGTTCGGCTTCAACCCATTTGGTAAAGTAATCAACAGTTACTATAATATATTGATTATTATTTCTTGTTTTTGGTAACGGTCCTATAATATCTAATCCTAAATGCACAAAGGGAACCTCTACTTTAGTTGGATGGTTTTCGGTTGGTTCTGGATATGGTTGAGGACGATTTAACTGGCATTTTTCACAATTACTAACAATTCTTTTGATATCTTTAATCATATGATTCCAATAAAAGTTTTTCTTAAGTCTTTGATATGTTTTGTAATATCCTTCGTGGCCAATATTATGAGCTTCTAAAATTAATTTAAACCTTTCATTTTCGTCCGTTATTAATTTTCTATAATTTCCATTGTCGATAAAGTAATCTTCACCATCAATAACAGTAAACTTTTCATTAATAAATTCCTTTATAACTTTAGATAATAATTCTTCATTATTTCCATTAGTAATTTTTGTTAATAATATCTTTCTCTCTTCCTTACTTTTCATTCTTGAAAGAGCATCAGCTAACACATTCTTTTTGTTTGATTCATATTTTATATTAATTCCAAGCATACTAGCGGTTAGACACCATCTTGTTTGCCTTGCATTCAAAGGTTCTTTATTCTTAAATAAACCAACTAATGGTTTATGATCTGTGTAAATAGTTGTAGGTAATGGATTTCCTTCAATATAAGATTTAAATTTAGTCATACAGTAAAATAAAGCGGTTCCTTCCAAATCTGTGATACCATAATTCTTTTCAGCTTTCTTCAAACTTCTACTTATAAAATGTATTGGATGCTCCTTACTGGTTTCTTCTTCTTTTTGTAAAAGAACTCCACCAATTCCATTATACGAAGCATCAGTTCTAATGATAAAAGGTTTGTCAAATGACGGAAATTTTAGAATAGGTGCATTGATTAATTTTTCTCTTAGGAGTTCAAAGCTTTCATGTTGTTCTTTATTCCATTCATATTTAGTATTCTTTTTCAATAATTTACATAAAGGTGAGGTAATTTGAGCATATTTAGGAATAAAGTCACGATAATATCCTACTGCTCCTAGAAATGATCTTAATTCATGCAGTGATGAAGGGGCTTCCCACTTCTTAATAGCTGTTATTTTGCTTTCCATGGGGCTTAATCCTTTAGTAGTAAGTTTGTGACATAATACATCAACTTCAGTTTGAAGAAAATGGCACTTTTCAATATTAATTTTTAACTTGTTTTCTTTAAATACTTCTAATACTTGTTTAATATGAATTAAATGTTCTTCGATACTTTTTGAATAGATCAAAACATCATCAATAAATACATAAACAAATTCACCAATAAAAGGGAATAAAATTTTATTCATTTCTCTTTGGAAGGTTGAGGGAGCTCCAGTAAGTCCAAAAGGCATAACCTTAAATTGATAATTTCCAAACTTAGTAGTGAAAGTGGTTACTTCAACGCTTTCTTCATCCATTAAGATTTGGTGAAAACCAGAAAATAAATCAAGAGTTGTAAATATTTTAGCTCCTCCGAGACTATCAAAAATTTCATCTATATATGGAACTGAATAAGAATCTTTTTCTGTCATATCATTGACTTTTCGGTAGTCAATGCACAAGCGCCACTTTCCATTGTGTTTTAGAATAAGTACTACTGGAGATGACCATTCTGAACAGGATGGTTCTATCAATCCTTTCTTAATAAGTTTTGTAAGTTCTTCTTTTAAGATATCTGATTTTAATTTAGTTAACCTATAACTTCTTAATTTTACTGGCTTTGAATTTGCTTTTAAACGGATCTTATGTGGTGAAAGTTTAGAAGGAGTTAGTTCTTCTGTTGAAGTGGCAACTATGTCAATCATTTCTTTGAGAATTTTAATAATTTGTTCTTTATAATCTTTATTTAAGGTACTTAAAAATTCATCACTCTCAATAAATTCCATTGGAGTTAATTCCTTTATAATTTCCTTTTCATTATTCGTTTCTTTAACTTTTCTAATAGTGCAAATTATACTTTCTTCATCATAATATTGATTATTTATTTTAGCTATTTCTTCGTATTCACTTTCTGACAAAAGTTTACATAAACTGTTTAAGGTCGGATGAATAAATAAACAATGATCGATTTGAGTTTTAAAGTTTATTAACATATCATAAAAAGAGTCTTCTTTCTCAATAATTCTAAAGTCCGCATTAAATTCATAATTATTAATTTTTACTGGTAATCGAACAATAATTCCTTCCGAGTATTCTTCATCTTGTGTTGCTAGTTGGATTCTTCCACGACTTTTTCCAACTGTTTCATATTCACCAGGTAATTTATCAAAATACTGCTTAGTAACGATGCTTAGGTTACTACAAGAATCAATTAAAAGTTTTCCTATTACTCCGTCAACACTTGCATCAACCACTGCTAAGTCTTCTTCGGCTACTTCATTACTTTTACTTATGTAGCTATGATCATAGTTATTCACTAATAAAGTTCGTGCTATTACATTGTCTACAGTTCCAATTATTTTAGATTTTTCTAACTTTAAACCTTGAGTTAATTGTGAACGAATTTTCGGACATGCATTCAAGAGTTGACCTATCGTAATACTGGACTTAAGATTATTTAAATCATCCATAATATTGTAAGGTTCTTTATTATTCATCATTTTGATATTCCTTTTTACTAATTGAGTATTTCCATTATTAGTTTCCTTAGTTTTTGTTGAAATTAATTTTTCCAAAGTATTAGTTTTATTTTGTTGATTATCTTTATTCATTTCTAGATCTTCTATTTCATTATCGATTACAAGTATATCTTCAGATTCAACTTTTTCCTTTCCTTTTGATGAATAATTGTTGTTTTCTTCTTTACTTTCTCTTACTCTTGTCATATTTCTTAATTCCTTTTCTTTTTGTTTTTCTTTGTTAAAATTTGGTTGAGTTAAAATTGAAGGAAGTATTTGATTTTTATAAACTTTATTTGGTTTATTATGTGGCTCATTTTCTTTCTTCTTTCTTAAAGCAGGAGTTGCAAAAGGACGTGGATTATCTTTTAAACTTTTATGTACTTTCTTGGAATTATTTTCTTCTTTTTCGCTGTTATTATCATTCATTTTTCTTTTTATAGCATTTATAATGATATCATCCTCACTTTCAGTTGTGTCACTAAAATCAGATTCTTCAGATTCTTCGTTAAAGGAATTATTATCAATTGGAGTATTCTTAGTAAAAGTATTATTTTGTAAATTATTTAATGAAGCTATTGTTTTGTCATTGGGAGTGCTTCTGCTCCCATTTAGAAGTTTAAAGACTTTTTGGAATATATTTCTTTTTTATTTTTTTCCATAATCTTATTTAATTGAGGGCAATAGTATGAGTAATGACCTTCTTCCTTACAGAAGAAGCAAGTTTTAACAGATAAATTTCTCATTTTCTGGGTTGATTCTTCTATAATATCTTGAGGTTTCAGTTTATTATTTGTTTGACTTGTTTGGAAAGTTTCGTTTCTTCTTTTAGGATAAAGTCTTGAAGTAGTACTGTTTTGATTATTTTGATTATGCTGGGAATTATTAACATTATAGGTATTAATATTATTGTTCCTTACAGAAAGTCTATCTACTTTCTCGGCAATTTTGAAAGCTTTCTCCATACTTATATCATCTTTAAGGGATAATTTCTTCCAGGCTTCATAATTATTTTGAATAGAATCAATATAATCTAGTACACCAATGCGCTTTCTTCTCTTTTTATCAAGTTTAGTGTACAAAGTTCTATATCTTACATTAAAGTCTTTAATCTTTTCGTTTCTTTTAATTCGCATTGCACGAAGTTCTTTAAGAAGTAAATTTTGGTCTTCTTTAATACCGTAAAAATTTTCAAGACTTGAAATAATTTTTCCAAGAGAAGGAAATTTAATATCATCATCAACATTTTCTTCTTCATCATCTTCTTCTTCTTCATCTGATGAATCATCACTTTCATCATCACTATCTTCTCCCAAATCTTCAATAACGCGTTGTACTTCACCAGAGCTGGTAAGTAAACAAGCATTAAATATTGTTTCTGGATCTGTAATACCTTGTATCTTGATCCAAAGTTTTAATTCAGTAGCCCAGGACTTAATATCTAAATTGTCCTTGCTAAGTTTCAAAATATCTCTTAATTCTTTTTTCAATTCTTTAAAGCTCAAAGTTGTTTCCTTGGACATTTTGTCTAAATATGAGGTGATTAAATACGAATAAATTTGGGAAATCCAACTTTCAAAATATAATTTAATAGGTAATTTAATATCGAATCAATTTTTAAAACAATATATTTTAGTAACTTTTGAAAATAATAATTTTATTTGCTTTCTTTAGTAGATATAAGCTCGAAATCCTTATCGACAACTTAGTAGAAATTATAAAGCACGAGGTTCTTTTCGACTACTTTATTAAGAATAATTTTTAAGTTCGAAATCTATATCGACAACTTAATAGAATAATTTTTAAGTTCGAAATCTTTATCGACAACTCAATAGAATAATTTTAAGTTCGAAATCTTTATCGACAACTTAATAGAATATTTTTCAAGCTCGAAATCTTTATCGACCACTTGAATTTTGTAATTTAGTATATTTGTAGTAATAAATTTAGAAGCAAAGTTTTATTTATTATTTTCATCTTTCAAAAAATTTTTCTTTTTAAACGATAAATATTGTATTATTATAGCTAATAAAATTATTAATTAATTATAATTATTAAATACAAAAAAAAATAATCTTTATTGTCGTACAATCTGATAGTACACACTGTCTGACGTGCAGCTTACCTAATGGTGTCATGCCACGCGTGTGCCACGATTACTATATTCAATATAAAATATAGCAGTTCAGAGCCCACTAGCCCAATTACTATGTAGGATAAACTTAATCCGATAATCTATGTACGGAATAAAAAAAATTTTAAAAGTATTCAATAATATTTTTTATTAACTAATAAAAATTAACTAAAAACACAATATTTTCAAAGTAAATTAAGATTCTTTTACAGGAATTATTAAACAAATAAAGTATCAGTAATAAAAAAAAATAAAAAAATTTAAATGGCGAAGTTAGCCAAAGTCTGATACTTTATATAATAAAGTGCCTTATAACTAGCACAAAGAAAAATAAAAAAAATATAAAAAAAAAACAATCTTACGCCTTCGGTGACGTAAGCTCCTTATTCGCCAGTGCTTGGAAAGTACCCGCACCTTCGTGTGTTGAAACGTTGAAGGCTGAACTATTATTACCGGGTCGGTAACCAAATACCTTCGTCTACTTTCCAATTAATTCCCAAAATAACTATTATCCAATAACCTACTATGAATAATAGATATTTTGTTGTTTTCTGGAAATACACTGTGTATGAGCTCTATCCGCTCCTTGTTATAATTTTACAAGATTTGGTTTTTTTTAGAATCTTAATTTTACTTATTTTAAAAAAAATTTTTTTTTTTATATATATATCAAACAAGCGCCATAGGTTAATCAAAGAATTAACGACTTACTTGTTTATCAATATAAAATAAAAAAAAATTAAAAAAAATCTATGTTATTTACTATTATTTCTATTTAATTCCCCGATATCTCCACCATATAAATGTTAAGGTTTTAGAGAATTAAATAAAAATAAAGTAAAGAAACACAAATTTTATTTTTTTATTTATTATTTTTATTTATAAATTTATTTGATTTTATTCGATGATTTTTTAAAAATTGGTAGCAAAATTTACAACTATTTATACTTTTTTTCAAGGCATAAAAGTTGTTCTTGCCACTAAATTACATTTTATTTATTTTTTTTTTTTTTTTTTATAAAAACTATTAAATTTAAATTGAATTTTATAATCAATTATATAAAATTTAATTATAACAATATAAATAAAATACATTTATAATATTAATAAAACATTTTTTTTTTTTTTTTTAAAAAAATATCTAAAATATTACTAATAAGAATTTATTTAATTGGCTATAAATTTTATTACAATCTGTTAAAATATTCAAATAAAAATAAAAATACTATTCTAATATAAAGGTTTTTAATAAAATAAAATATTTTTCAATATAAAATAAAACATTTCGATATAAAATTTTATAATAAAAGTTAAAATATAATATATAAATTTTTAATCATCAATATATAAAAATATTATTAATACAAATTTTCATTATTAATATAAAAATAAAAAAATAAGATTTATTATTAATATTGCTAATATAAGTTTTAAATATATAAAAATATTACTATTAATATAAGATTTAATATAAAAATATAAAGTTTAATATAATTTTTGATTTAATTTTTGATCTTTGGATTTAAAAATTTATTAAAGTACAAAAATAATAATGTACACATAATGTATTAGAAATAAATCGTAAATTTAATTAAGAATGCATTATTTAGTACATTCTTATCAAAAATAATAAGTTTAAGGTATTATTTATTTTATTTTCTTAAACTTATTTTATATCGTTTTACCTTGTTTTATTTTAACAAGTTTTACCGATATTTAATATTTAAATTTACTTAATTATTTTAAAAAAAATGTTTTATTAAAAATTTATATAATATTTAATCTATATATTAAATATTATAATTCTTTTTATAAATAATTAAAATAGTTAAATACTATAATATAAATAATATAGTTTATAACTTTATATATTTGTTATAATAATAATTTTTATTTAATATTTTTATAGTTGATTATACAACGTTGAGAAATATTTTTAATTGTTATAATTCATTATTTTTCTAAATAAATTCTCTTAATAAATTTCATAATTTTTTTATAAATTAATTTCTAAAGAACTAATTATTCCATATAAAAAATTTTATATTTATATTATTATTATAGTTGGTGTAACTATATTTTCCAATCAAATGTATATAAATATTATTATTAAATAATATTATTATAATAATAAAAATTATTATAATTATTTAATATTATGAACAAGATTATTATTAAGTTATTACTATTTAATTATTTTAATATTTAAAATATTATAAAATCTTTTACTATTTCTTAATATATATTATTATTATTAATCAAGTTTTCCTCCCATAAGATATAACTTATATCTGAAAAGAATAATAAATAATAATAATAAGGAAAAATATCTGAAAAGAATAATAAATAATAATAATAAGGAAAAATATAAATTTAAGGTTGTTAAAATTTAAAAAAATTTTTTTTTTTTTTTTTTTTTTTTTTTTTTTTTTTTTTTTTTTATAAAAATATAGTAAAAAAAAAATTAAAAAATAAATGAAATAATTTTAATAATAAAAAAATTTTTTTTTTTTTTTATAAAAATATAATAATAAAAAAATTAAAAAAATAAATGAAATAATTTTAATAATAAATTTTTTTTTTTTTTTTTTTTTTTTTTTTTCTGTTTTGTTTTGTCTTGTTTTCATATAAATGTATTATTGATGAAATAATTGATATTAATAAGGATATTTTATTAATTTATAATAATATTACTGAAATTTTCAAATAAAAATATAAGTTTCTGATAATATTGGATATTATTTTTTTTTTTTTTTTTTTTTTTTTTATGTAAAAATAAAATGATCTCAAAAGTAATTTCAATTTAAAATTTATTTTTATTTATTATTATTTTTTTTTATATTGATACTAAGTACGGTTTGACATTTTTTATATGTATGTTACGTTCTAAAATTTTATGTGTGTCAATTGTTTCTAGAACTAAGGTATTATATTTTGATGCTTTTAAAACTTTATATGGTCCTAAGAAAAATGGATCTAATTTTTTTCTTCCTATGTAGCGAACAAGCACTAAATCTCCTGGCTTATATTTATGATTCATATTATCTCTTGCTTTACTTCTTTGTGACCAGTAGGCATGAGCTTTTTTAATATTTTCCATAGCTTCTTTAACCCATTTTTGATGTAAAATGAATCTTCTTAAATTGTATTCTTCATTAGTTTCGTTTTTAGCTTTGTTGATATCGGAAATTACTACACTAAGAGGCCATAAATCTTTCCTTCCATAGAGAAGTTCGAAACTACTGAATCCAGTAACACTAGATCTTGTAGTACGAAGAGCCCATAAAGAAGCAGGAATATAATCATCCCAATTTTCTTGATTGAAACAAAGGTATCTTAGTATTTTAATTATTTCTCTGTTTCTATTTTCTACCTGTCCATTAGCTTCAGGATGATGTGGAGCTACAAATTGTACCCATGAACCATATAAGTCTATCATTGTTTTTGTAATATCAGATGAAAACTGCGAACCATTATCAGTTACAATTATTTCTGGAACACCGTGTCTTGCAAAGACATCCTTTAAAAAATATATTACGTCTTGACTTTCAATATTTTTTAGTGGCATAGCCTCAACCCATTTTGTTGTATAGTCTACGAGTACAATTATATATTGGTTTCCTTTATTTGTAATAGGGAGAGGACCAACTATGTCAAGGCCAACTCTAACAAATGGTCTTTCGACTGGAGTGGGAATATTTGAAAGATTTTTAGTAATCGGTTTTGGACGGTAGCATTGACAACGTAAGCATGATTTAACACATTTATCAATATCTTTATACATACCAGGCCAGTAATAAGCTTCTTTCAACCTAGAAAGTGTTTTTTCTACACCTTCATGGCCTACAAGATGAGCTTTACGGATTAGAGAAGATTTAACATCCTCATCTTCAATAACTTTAAGGAGTTTCCCAGATTTGTCATGAAAAACAAGAGAACCATCATAAAATGAGTAATTCTTTTTAACATATTCTAATATTTTAGGAGGAGCAAATGAGGAAACGTCATTACTTTCATCATTACTAAGAATAGAGTGAATGGTATTAATTTTCAAATGTTGTGAAGAGGGAATACGAGAAAGAGCATCAGCGAAAACGTTATTCTTACCCTTATCATAAATAAGGTCAACTCGAAATTCGTTAAAAATGGCAATCCATCTAAAATGACGATCTTTATTAGGAATACTGTTATAAAAGAAACCTACAAGAGGTTTATGATCAGTAAAAAGTTTTACAGGAAAGGGAGAAGCAGAGATATAAGAACGAAATTTTTTTAAAGCGAAAATAACGGCAATACCTTCTTTTTCCGTAACTGAGTATCTAGTTTCAGCATTTTTGAGACAACGACTAACACAATAAATTGGAAATTCTAACTTGGACGAGTCTTGAATTTGTAAAAGAACAGCACCGACTGCATACGAAGACGCGTCTGTACGAATAATAAGTGGACGGTTTGGGTCAGGATATTTAAGCACAGAATTGGAACAAATTGCCTTTTTAAGATTTTCGAAAGCTTCAGAATGAATATTAGTCCATACAAAAGGAACTTTGGGACTTGTAAGTTTATATAAACAATTAGAGAAACCAGCGAAGTTAGGAATAAACTTACGATAATAACTAATAAGTCCGAGGAAAGAACGAAGCTGAGAAACATCTTTAGGTATGTCCCAGGACATGATGGCTAAAACTTTTGAAGGAACAGGTTTAATACCTTCACCAGTAAGCATATGACCTAAAACTTCAACAGAATGCTTACAAAAAGATCATTTATCAATATTGATAGAAAATTTATTGTCACGAAGGATTTTAAAAAGTTTTTCTAAATCCTTTAAGTGTTGTTCCAACGTGGGAGAATATACAAGAATATCGTCCATGTAAACAAACAAGCAGACACCAATGAGAGGCATAAGAATTCGATTCATTTCTCTTTGAAATGTTGCAGGAGCGTTGGTTAATCCGAATGGCATAACTTTAAAATTGAAGTTACCGTATTTGGTTGTAAAGGCAGTTTTTTCAATATCCCTAGGATTCATTGGAATTTGATGAAAACCAGAGAAGAGATCAATAGCAGAAAAATATTTAGCACCGAATACTGATTCTAATAGTTCATCAATAAAGGGTAATGCATATGCGTCTTTGATAGTGATTTGATTTAACCTTCTGTAATCTACACACATACGCCATTTACCATTTTTCTTTCTTACGAGAATAACGGGAAAAGACCATGGTGAGTGTGACGGTTCAATTAATCCATGCTTCAACAGTTTTATAATTTCTTCTTTGAGAGCATTAGATTGTTCTAAAGAGGTTTTATAAGGTCTCATTTTAATTGGTTTATTGTTTGTTAGTTCAATGGAGTGTGGTTCAGCTTTAGCGACAGAAACATCATCAATAGAATTGATTAAAACATCTTTATATTCATTAATTAAATTATTTAATTTTTTGTTATCAATATTTTTAAGTTCAATATCATTATCTGAACGTTTTGAAAGAGTAAGTAGTTCATTAGTACTATTACATATAGAGATTCTGTATAATCTGTTTCCAGGAATAGTAATATCCGTAGGATGGGCAACAAGAACTGGTCCAGAATCAGTTTTTTTGTATAAGGCATCGTCGTCAGGATCAATATATAAACGATAATCCTTATGAACTTGGCGACCAATAATAATATCGTAAGAAGTGTCATCATCATCTAAAATGTAGAAAGGAACATTAATATCTAAATTTTCAAATTTTAAACATAGATGGACGACCTGATCTGAGGAAATAATCTGTTTTCCGGCAACCTTGAAATAATTTCTTTCTAGTTTAAGGACTTTATGGTTCTTTGCAATAATTTTAAAGAAGGAAGTAGTTATAACATTAGCTTCAGAACCCGTATCGACAAGGACTTTAACCATATTTTTGTCAACTGAACCAATAACGGAAGCAATGCCAGCTTTACCAAGTACATTAATTCTTTTAATATTGTCTTTGGGGTTTTCAACAGGGTATTGATGAGCCTTTGAATCATCGGAAGGTTCTGAATTTATATTCTTAAAGATATTAATAAGGAAATCACTATCGTTTTCATTTATATTCACATGGTGAACAGAATTGATTTTCCTTATATCATTAGGATTTAATTTAAGACCTTTGATACATAGCCGTCTAAGGAGTGGACTTACTGCGAATAACTGAGCGAACGTGATTCCCGCGTTAGTATTATTAAGGGCATCAAATAGGTCGTATTCTTTCCTATTGTCTAACATCAGGATGGTTCTAAGGAAGTCGTAATAATTACTTTTTGTTTTGTTGCCATCAATTTCAATGTCTGGAGGGTCTTCTAAAGTTGTTGAAGATTTATTTACTTCATCAGGTCCAAGTCTTCTTTTATTTCTAATTTCTTTATTCTTCTTTTTGGCACTAGTAATGTTTTTCCCACTGATTATTGACGTGTCTAGAATGTCAAGTCTTTCAGTGTTATTATTTTTAGTAGTATTGTCACCACGGTAATTATTGTGTTTATATGTTCCGATATCGTGATTTTCTTGTTGTGCTAACAATTGAGTGGCCTTTGTGCTGATAGGAAGTGCACTTTCTTTAAGGTTCCTTCTCTTCTTGGGTACAACTACATCACGTGACATATTTTTGTTTATATTATTTTTATTACTCACGTGATCTTTCTCAAAATTTGTTTCAGAAACTTTTCTCTTGATAGCGTAGATAAGGTTTTTGATATCATTTTTATTGGTTGAAGAAGTCACGTGATCTGTGGTAGAATCATCAGAATCAAGAATATCAGAATTTTCTGAAGAATACTCATTTTCTGATTGGTAAAAATCATTTTGGAAAATTTTTTTTCCAAATTTTCAGTCATGTGATCTTCTAACATATTTTTATGATTTTTATAATCGACCTTTGAGTCATAATAGTTATCATCAGTGTCTGTATCATTATCCGAGAAGGTCTCAATTTTATTTATATGGTGGGAAGATTGAGAACTTCCCTTAATTAATTTAAATGGTCTTGTAAGGATAGAATAGAAGCAATAGCTTTGTTGAGATCAGTCATTTCGTTAGGACAATAGCGTTCTTCGTGACCTTTCTGATTACAACGATGACATACATGAATCTTCATTTCGGCAAAACTCTTGGTGAGGGCTTCTAAATCGGATTCTTCTTTTGATTGTTTTGATTTTTCATTCTTGTCTTTATTTTCGAAAAGTCTTGAGTTATTAGAATTTGACTGTCTTCTTCTTGAAAAGTTGGTTCTCTTTTTAGATTTGTAAAAATCACTTTCGTCGTCACTCTCATATTCATTAATGGTTTCTTCAGCTTTTAAAGCATAATTCATGGCATCTTCTAAGGATTTTGGTTGTTTATTTAAAAGAATATTAAAAATTGGTGTTCTTCTTTTAAAGGCTTTAGTGTACAGGAATATCTGTCTTTCAACAGATGGTTTGTCTCTATCAGATATTCCATGTAGCAAGTCACTATATTCACTGTTAAATTCATTAACTGTTAAATTAGAAATTTTAATATTTTCGAGTTTTGAAAGGTTCTTAATTGATGATTTACCATTATCAATTAATTTTTCAATCTTTGAAGTAAACTCCTCAAAGGATAACTTTTTGTTCTGAAAGTAAATATTTGTACAAGACTCTTTTAATTTGCCGGTGGTAGTAGAAATACTGATTCTTTTCTTTTCTTTTTCAGATAGATTAAGATCTTCGAAAATGTCTTCCAGTTCCATTTTCCATCTGAAAAATTTTGTGTTCTTGGCACCTAAAGCTTCAATATCCTTTGCCATATTAGAAGCCTTTTCATAGTCATCTTTAACAGATTTACTAGAACTACTACTCATTTTGAAATACAAGAAATGGGTTTAAAAATGTAATAATAAAAAAATGTTCAAGGAATTTGCTTTCCCGGGAGTAGAATGAGGTTCTCCACCACTTAATAAGTTTAAGGTATTATTTATTTTATTTTCTTAAACTTATTTTATATCGTTTTACCTTGTTTTATTTTAACAAGTTTTACCGATATTTAATATTTAAATTTACTTAATTATTTTAAAAAAAATGTTTTATTAAAAATTTATATAATATTTAATCTATATATTAAATATTATAATTCTTTTTATAAATAATTAAAATAGTTAAATACTATAATATAAATAATATAGTTTATAACTTTATATATTTGTTATAATAATAATTTTTATTTAATATTTTTATAGTTGATTATACAACGTTGAGAAATATTTTTAATTGTTATAATTCATTATTTTTCTAAATAAATTCTCTTAATAAATTTCATAATTATTTTATAAATTAATTTCTAAAGAACTAATTATTCCATATAAAAAATTTTATATTTATATTATTATTATAGTTGGTGTAACTATATTTTCCAATCAAATGTATATAAATATTATTATTAAATAATATTATTATAATAATAAAAATTATTATAATTATTTAATATTATGAACAAGATTATTATTAAGTTATTACTATTTAATTATTTTAATATTTAAAATATTATAAAATCTTTTACTATTTCTTAATATATATTATTATTATTTATCAAAAATGTTATGGTTCGGGTTTTATTAGAATTTTATTTAATTATTTATTTTTAATATTTTTCTGTCTACATTTTAATTATTGAAAAACTTCACTTATTTATACTTTTTGAAAAAAAATAAATATGTAAAGCCTTTCTACATTTTATTATCATATTTAAAAAAAAATATTTACTATTACTAATTACTTAAAATTTTATATTAATTTAAATTAACTAATTCATAAGTATTTTTATTTTAATAAATTTTGTTTACATAATTTTATATTATTTTTCATATACTAAAACTAAATTATTTAATATATACGAAAAGTAACAAACAAAATTTAAAAAGATTTTACAGAAAAATAAAGTTATTTTAATCAAGAATGTTAATATAATATTCTTATATTTTATATAAAATAAATTTAAAAACTATAATATATTTAATATTTATTATTAATCAATTAAGATTTGATTTTATTTGTGGGGAATAAAAATATAAAATAATCAATTTAAAAATAAAATAAAATACTAAAAAGAATACAAGTTTAATATTGATACAATATAATAATAATATAATAATATATTTGAAAATAAAAATAAAATATTAATATTGATAATAAACACTTTAATAAAATAATAAAATTTAAGGTTAAATTATAGATATTGATATTAATAATAAAAATATAAAATTATTGATAATATTTTAGAAACTTTTAATAAAAATATAAAAAAAATAAATATATTTAGAAAATATTTTAGTATAGAAAATATAGTAAAGTAATATTAAGTAAAGAATAATATAATGGATTCTAAAGTAAGTTGAAATTCTAATTAATAATCCATTATATGTTCGTTCTTTACCAAAAAATGATTTATACCTAATATTCTTAATCTACAAAAATTAAATTTTGCAGAAGTGAATAAAAGGATAAATACTGAATAAAAATTGATTTAAGGAATTTAAAAAAAATAAATATGTTTTATTATTAAACACAAAAATGTTTTATTAAAAAAATTTATTTTTATTTTAATATTAATCTTTATTTATTTAATAATTAATTTTGTTTAAATTAATAAAATAATTGTTAAAAACTAATAAAATAATAAAATGAAATATTTATTATTTATACTAATTTATTATAAATTTTAATAATAAAATTGATTATTAATAACTAATAAAATATTTATAATAATTTATTAACTAATTAATAATCATAAAAAATTGATTATTAAAACTAATAAAATATCTATAATAATTTATTAAATAATTAATAATCATACTTTTGATTATTAAAACTAATAAAATATTTATAATAATTTATTAAATAATTAATAATCATAAAAAATTGATTATTAAAACTAATAAAATATTTATAATAATTTATTAACTAATTAATAATAAAGAATAATTTATAAGAAATATTTACATGTTTTTATATTTTTCTTTGATTTTAAACTATTTACATTAAAAATAATAAAATTAATAAAAGAGAAATAAAGAATAATTTATTATTAAATTAAACAATATTTACAATTAAAATGTTGATAAAGATGAGTTTTAAAATGTTATTTTAATTACAATTTGTTTATAAAAGTTGAGTTATAAAATAAATAAAATAATCATTATTTTAAATAAAAGTAACTTAAAAAATTATTTAACTAGTTAATTTTAATTTTGAGATGTTTATAAGTTTGTTTATTTGTTATTTATAATTTATTAAATTTGTTTATTATTTTGTTTATTTGTAGTCTTAGAAAAATATTATTTATTAATTTATTTTAGTTTTTAATTAAAATTATTAATGATTAATTAATTTATTATTATTTTATTTTAATTATCTTTATTTAATTAATTTTTCTTAAATATGGATTTAATTTTTTTTTAGAATGGATTAATTTTTGGGTTAAGTTAGAAAACTTTAACAAGAATTTGTTTTTTTATTATTTATTTTAATTTAATAATTTTGTTATTTATCAATTTCTCGGCCCTTAAGAGTCAACTTCGTCCCTTGAAGTTGTATCATTTTCTTGTAGTACATAAGGGAAAACATTTTTTTATATGAACATTTCTTTCAAGGAGTTTTCCTGTTTGTGGATCTTCAAGAACTAAAGTATTGCTTCAGAGTCTTTTGATGATAGTCTTGAAAGTGCATCATCAAAAAGATTTCTTTTTCTTTTTTGATAAACTAGGTTGGTTTTGTATTTATTGAATTCTTCTATCCAACGAGCATGTCTATTGTTGTTAGGAATATTTTTCTTGAGCAAACCTAAAAGTGGCTTATAATCAGTTATAAATTTTATTGGTTTGTTATTGTTGATTGACAATGTCCTACTTAAACAACAAATTGGGTGCTCTAATTTGTCTTCCTCCTTTTGCAAAAGAGTACTTCCGATACCTTTATTCTTTTCTATTATTATTGCATTACACATAGGCGTCTTTAAAGAAGTATGGTTATTATATATTTCAGTTATTCTTTTAATTCCTTTTTTTGTTTTTTGATATAAGCAATCATCATCTGGATCAATGTAGAGTCTGTACTTCTTTTGTATACCTCTTCCTAATATAATATTAAAGAATGGATTTGTATAATCTATTATATAAAATTTTTCATTCACAGTTAAGTTATTATTTATAATTAATTTTAAATTTATATAAGAATTAGTATGGAGTATTGTACCATCGGCAATTGTAATAGTTTCAGAAAGGTCACAATTATTAATGAGTACATTTTCTAGTTCTTCAAGTGAATTTTTAGTTATGATGTTAACATTTGCACCTGTGTCGAAAAGTATTTTGACTGATTTGTTTCCTATTTTTCCACACAATATAGGAATATTTAAATTTTGAATAGTATAAAGTATTTTCTCAACTCGTGGTTTACAACCTTGTTCTAGATCTTTTCTTATAGATGGACATGCTGATAATAATTGTGTTAGGCTTATTTTAGGATATAAATTATTGGCTTCTTCTAGAATATTGAATTTATCATCAGGTTTTAACATTTGTATTTCGGTCATGTTTCGCTTACCTTTTGTTTTAACTTTTTCTGGTATAGTATTTGAATTAATATCTTGATAATTATTTTCATTAGGAGTATTGGGTTGGGGTTTGTCAAAATTAGTTGCACGAACACTTTCACTATTATTATTAGATTCTTCATGCGTAATATTATTATTAGATAAATCCATGTCTTCTATATCATTTGTAATTTCTCTTCTTCTTTTATCTCTAATGGCTTTCTTCTGTTGTTTAACAGCTTTTATATTAGGTTGATTTAGAATGGAAGGTTTTACTATAGATTTATTACTTGGTGATATTTTATTTTTATCCAATGCATTCCTACTTAGCGATTTTCTCTTTTGGGCTGCATTAATCATATAATTATTGTTTCCTTCATATTCTATAGTATTTTCTTGATCATAGTTGTTTGTTGCAATTTTATTTATCTCGGGAGATTGCGTACTCCCGATAACTAATTTAAATGGTTTAATTCTGGACATTCTTCAACAATGTGACCAATACGCTGACAATTTATGCATAGGTTGATTTTTAAATCGGATAATTTTTTTGTTATATCATCTAGTTCTTTATCAGTGAATTGAGAACCTTTTAAAGTTGCTCTTTTCTGTTCGACTCCTTTGTTGAATTCTACAGGGTTGTAAAAATTTCTATTTGTAGTAAAATTGTTGTTATAGTTATTATTTCTAAATTTATTATTATAGCTGGAATTTTCATTAGTCCTAGTATTAGAGATAAAAGGAATTTTATTGTAATAATTAGTGTTAAAAGATCTAAAATTAGTATTTTTATTATTGTTATTATTAGTGTTATTTAGATTCTTCTTTACATTTGAGAATTGAGTTTTATATTTTGGTTTATTATCTTCAAGAAGTTTAAGCATTTTTTCCTTTTTTGAAGTTATTTCCATTGCATCACTTAATTTAGTAGGTTCTGATTCTAATAAATACTCATACATTTTAGACCAGTTTCTAAATGCATTTATGTAGTATGGAGTACTAATATAATCCTTTCCATCTAATTGTAATTGATTTAAGAGTTGTAAGAATTTTGTATCGAAGTCGGAAACTTTTTCACCTTTCTTAATGGTTAATGTTGATATTTCCAAAAATTTTACATTCTTTGGCGTACAAGGTTTAAATCTTTTCTTTAAGTTTTCTAAAATTATTTCATAAGAGTCAGCTTGTGTTTTATTTAAAGAATTTATAACAATAGTTCTTGCTTTATCTGTAGTTACGGCAATTAAATATTCATTCTTTTCTTCGTTTTCAATTTTATATTTTCGACACCAATTTTCAAAAGCGAATTTCCATTCTTCATATTGGACTTTTTCTTCACCTAATATTGGTAATCTACTAAAAGTAATAGCTTTGGTAGTTGTTTCCATTTTTTTTTTTTTTTTTTTTTTTTTTTTTTTTTTTTGTTAATTATTATTATTAGTAGTAGTAGTAATATTTCTAAAATTATTAATTCTTATTATCTTTAGTTTATCTTGAATGATTTCCCGTCCTTATAGTACGGTTGTAGAATAATACGACGTTTGGTCCCACTGATTATAGGAGTTTTACACTACGTCTACACCTAACGTAGATCTCTACTTATAATCAGCGCCTACTCCCCCGTATTGATTCTTATTCTACAGTCCGTTAGCTCTTACTGCAATAATACACTAGTATTAAGGGTAAGAGATTCCTACTATAAGTATCAATCAGTCAAGAGAACAGAAGCAGTTCCTCCAACTAAAAAAAATACTTTTCTTTAATTGTTTTCCTTAATTTAAATTTTATGGTTTTCTAATTTTATTTTTTTTTTTTTTTATTATATATTTATTTATTTTATTTTTTTTTTTTTTTTTTTTTTTAAAAAAAATATATTTTATACAATAATATCCTAGAAAATATTAAAAAAAAAAATAAAAAAGTAGTATAATGGTATTTATAAATTTTTATTATTTGAATATTTAAAGAATAATAAAAAGTTAAATTATAAATATTTATTATTAATAATTCTCAAAAGAATATTAATTACGATTTTCCAATAATATAAGTAATAAGTAGGTAGTATACTCGTAGCCAGCTTGCCCACTTGCTCAGGCGTCATGTACTACTCGTACCAGTGATTCTCCTACACGTTTATACGTTTGTAGAATAGTTCAGAGCTTCCCAGCGCGCCGACTGTGAAAGAATAAACTAATCACGGAAACCACTTATTATTTTACTTATATTATTGCTTCTAAAGCAACAATATTCTTTTTTGAAAAATAAATAATAATTTTATAATAGAACTTCTTAAAGTTCTTCTGTTTTATTTTATTTTATATATATATATATATATATTTTTTTTTTTTTTTTTTTTTTTTTTTTTTTTAATAAAAAATTTTTTTATATTAAAATTTTTCTAATAAATTTTTTTTTTTTTTTTTTTATTAAAATTTTACTAATAAATTTTATTATTATTATTATTTATTACTTATAATATATACTTTATTATTTAATTAAATTGAATAATATGAATACTATTTAATTATCTTTAAAAAAATAATTTTTTTTTTTTTTTTTTTTTTTTTTTTTTTTTTTTTTTTTTTTTTTTTTTATTTAATTATTAAAGATAAATTTAATTTAATTTGCAGTTTATTTAACGTATATTATTTGTTGATTAATTTATATTAATAACTTTAATTTATAATAATTTATTGCTATAATATTTTATTTGCATATTATTAAGATAAATTTATTTGAGTCTATTACTATGAATAATTTAGAGTTATTCTAAAACTAGACTAATTTATTGTATTAATTATTGTTTAATATTACCATTGAATAACTAGGCTTATTCTAATATTAAACTAAAAAAAATTTTACTTACCACCGGGGCAACAAGAGGATTCTCCACCATTGATTTATACCTAATATTCTTAATCTACAAAAATTAAATTTTGCAGAAGTGAATAAAAGGATAAATACTGAATAAAAATTGATTTAAGGAATTTAAAAAAAAATAAATATGTTTTATTATTAAACACAAAAATGTTTTATTAAAAAAATTTATTTTTATTTTAATATTAATCTTTATTTATTTAATAATTAATTTTGTTTAAATTAATAAAATAATTGTTAAAAACTAATAAAATAATAAAATGAAATATTTATTATTTATACTAATTTATTATAAATTTTAATAATAAAATTGATTATTAATAACTAATAAAATATTTATAATAATTTATTAACTAATTAATAATCATAAAAAATTGATTATTAAAACTAATAAAATATCTATAATAATTTATTAAATAATTAATAATCATACTTTTGATTATTAAAACTAATAAAATATTTATAATAATTTATTAAATAATTAATAATCATAAAAAATTGATTATTAAAACTAATAAAATATTTATAATAATTTATTAACTAATTAATAATAAAGAATAATTTATAAGAAATATTTACATGTTTTTATATTTTTCTTTGATTTTAAACTATTTACATTAAAAATAATAAAATTAATAAAAGAGAAATAAAGAATAATTTATTATTAAATTAAACAATATTTACAATTAAAATGTTGATAAAGATGAGTTTTAAAATGTTATTTTAATTACAATTTGTTTATAAAAGTTGAGTTATAAAATAAATAAAATAATCATTATTTTAAATAAAAGTAACTTAAAAAATTATTTAACTAGTTAATTTTAATTTTGAGATGTTTATAAGTTTGTTTATTTGTTATTTATAATTTATTAAATTTGTTTATTATTTTGTTTATTTGTAGTCTTAGAAAAATATTATTTATTAATTTATTTTAGTTTTTAATTAAAATTATTAATGATTAATTAATTTATTATTATTTTATTTTAATTATCTTTATTTAATTAATTTTTCTTAAATATGGATTTAATTTTTTTTTAGAATGGATTAATTTTTGGGTTAAGTTAGAAAACTTTAATAAGAATTTGTTTTTTTATTATTTATTTTAATTTAATAATTTTGTTATTTATCAAAATGATACGATATTTTATTAAATACCGTATATGTTAGTTGGGCGTTTGTGCAAAAGGGAATTACTCCAAGAATATTATATTACAATAATTATATTTACTTTTTAGTTATTTATCTTTTATTATTTTATTTATTATATTTTATCATAAAAAAAAAATACATGTTTTATTATTATTCCTTAAAAAAAAAGAAAATATTTATTTATAAATTATTTTCATAATTATATTTTTTACTAATTTTATAAATTTTATTTATCGAAACACTAAAATTAATTAATAAATATAAATATTCATAACTTTTTACTTATAACTATTAATTCATCTTGTTTAACATTATTTAAAAATTATTTTAATATTAACATCAATTTAATTAAACATTCAATCTCCGTTATAATTAATATAACTAATTTTACTATATTATCAACAATTCTTTTAATATTTTTAATATTATTATTTAATTTAATATTTTAATAATTAATAATAATAAATTATCTTTAATAATATATTAATAATATATTTTAAGATTCATTATATAAAATTAATTTTTAATAAATATTTATATTAATAATTTTTCTAAATAATTTTTCTATTATTTTCTATTATTTTTACTGGACATGCATCAAAAATGTTAAGGTTTTAGAGAATTAAATAAAAATAAAGTAAGGAAACACAAATTTTATTTATTTATTTATTATTTTTATTTATAAATTTATTTGATTTTATTTGATGATATTTAAAAATTAGTAGCAAAATTTACAACTATTTATACTTTTTTTTAAGGCATAAAAGTTGTTCTTGCCACTAAATTACATTTTATTTATTTTTTTTTTTTTAAAAACTATTAAATTTAAATTGATTTTTATAATTAATTATATAAAATTTAATTATAACAATATAAATAAAATACATTTATAATATTAATAAAACTTTTTTTTTTTTTTTTTTTTTTTTTTTTTTTTATAATCTATCTAAAATATTACTAATAAGAATTTATTTAATTGGCTAAAATTTTTATTACAATCTGTTAAAATATTCAAATAAAAATAAAAATACTATTCTAATATAAAGGTTTTTAATAAAATAAAATATTTTTCAATATAAAATAAAACATTTCGATATAAAATTTTATAATAAAAAGTTAAAATATAATATATAAATTTTTAATTATCAATATATAAAAATATTATTAATATAAATTTTCATTATTAATATAAAAAAAATAAGATTTATTATTAATATTGCTAATATAAGTTTTAAATATATAAAAATATTACTATTAATATAAGATTTAATATAAAAATATAAAGTTTAATATAATTTTTGATTTAATTTTTGATCTTTGGATTTAAAAATTTATTAAAGTACAAAAATAATAATGTACACATAATGTATTAGAAATAAATCGTAGATTTAATTAAGAATGCATTATTTAGTACATTCTTATCAAGATGCCCCGACGAAGACTCAAGCTTCTCTGTAAGCGGAGTTAAACTTTACTAAATTTTTAAAGTGAACATTCCTATCGAGTTGCTTTCCAGTCTTCTGATCGATTAGGGTTGCCGTGTTGAATTGAATTTTTAAAATTTTAAATGGTCCATTGTAATATGGTTCTAGCTTAGTGCGGCTAAAGTTTCTAACAAGAACAAGATCACCAGCCTTTAATTCTTTTCCTTTTTTCATACTTATTTGTTCTTCTCGTCTTGTTGCCCAATACTTGTTAGCATTCTTCACATTTTCGCATGCTTCTCTAGTCCATTGATAATGACGAACAAATTTTTCCATTAAGATTTCATCATATGATTTACCTGCATTTTCAATTGTTCTTATGGCTATATCATAAGGCTGTTGGTCTTCTCTTCCATATACTAATTCAAAACTAGAATGTCCAGTAGCTGTATTTTTGGTAGTTCGAAGTGCCCATAAAGCAGAAGGTAAAACTTCATCCCAATCTTGATTTTTCCTTCCTAATAAACGGAGTAATTTTCCAATTTCTTTATTTCGATTTTCAGTAAGGCCATTTGATTCAGGGTGGTAAGTAGCTACAAATTTAACATATACATCATAAAGATCAAGAAAGATTTTAGTCATATCAGAAGTGAATTGGACTCCATTATCAGTAGTAATAACTTGAGGTACACCATGTCTTGCAAAAACGTTTATTAAAAATTTAATTATATCAGAGGAAGTTATGTTTTCAGTGGGTTCGGCTTCAACCCATTTGGTAAAGTAATCAACAGTTACTATAATATATTGATTATTATTTCTTGTTTTTGGTAACGGTCCTATAATATCTAATCCTAAATGCACAAAGGGACCCTCCACTTTAGTTGGATGGTTTTCGGTTGGTTCTGGATATGGTTGAGGACGATTTAATTGGCATTTTTCACAATTACTAACAATTCTTTTGATATCTTTAATCATATGATTCCAATAAAAGTTTTTCTTAAGTCTTTGATATGTTTTGTAATATCCTTCGTGGCCAATATTATGAGCTTCTAAAATTAATTTAAACCTTTCATTTTCGTCCGTTATTAATTTTCTATAATTTCCATTGTCGATAAAGTAATCTTCACCATCAATAACAGTAAACTTTTCATTAATAAATTCCTTTATAACCTTAGATAATAATTCTTCATTATTTCCATTAGTAATTTTTGTTAATAATATCTTTCTCTCTTCCTTACTTTTCATTCTTGAAAGAGCATCAGCTAACACATTCTTTTTGCCTGATTCATATTTTATATTAATTCCAAGCATACTAGCGGTTAGACACCATCTTGTTTGCCTTGCATTCAAAGGTTCTTTATTCTTAAATAAACCAACTAATGGTTTATGATCTGTGTAAATAGTTGTAGGTAATGGATTTCCTTCAATATAAGATTTAAATTTAGTCATACAGTAAAATAAAGCTGTTCCTTCCAAATCTGTGATACCATAATTCTTTTCAGTTTTCTTCAAACTTCTACTTATAAAGTGTATTGGATGCTCCTTACCGGTTTCTTCTTCTTTTTGTAAAAGAACTCCACCAATTCCATTATACGAAGCATCAGTTCTAATGATAAAAGGTTTGTCAAATGACGGAAATTTTAGAATAGGTGCATTGATTAATTTTTCTTTTAGGAGTTCAAAGCTTTCTTGTTGTTCTTTATTCCATTCATATTTAGTATTCTTTTTCAATAATTTACATAAAGGTGAGGTAATTTGAGCATATTTAGGGATAAAGTCACGATAATACCCTATTGCTCCTAGAAATGATCTTAATTCATGAATTGATGAAGGGGCTTCCCACTTCTTAATAGCTGTTATTTTACTTTCCATGGGACTTAATCCTTTAGTAGTAAGTTTGTGACCTAATACATCAACTTCAGTTTGAAGAAAATGGCACTTTTCAATATTAATTTTTAACTTGTTTTCTTTAAATACTTCTAATACTTGTTTAATATGAATTAAATGTTCTTCGATACTTTTTGAATAGATCAAAACATCATCAATAAATACATAAACAAATTCACCAATAAAAGGGAATAAAATTTTATTCATTTCTCTTTGGAAGGTTGAGGGAGCTCCAGTAAGTCCAAAAGGCATAACCTTAAATTGATAATTTCCAAACTTAGTAGTGAAAGTGGTTACTTCAACGCTTTCTTCATCCATTAAGATTTGGTGAAAACCAGAAAATAAATCAAGAGTTGTAAATATTTTAGATCCTCCGAGACTATCAAAAATTTCATCTATATATGGAACTGAATAAGAATCTTTTTCTGTCATATCATTGACTTTTCGGTAGTCAATACACAAGCGCCACTTTCCATTGTGTTTTAGAATGAGTACTACTGGAGATGACCATTCTGAACAGGATGGTTCTATCAATCCTTTCTTAATAAGCTTTGTAAGTTCTTCTTTTAAGATATCTGATTTTAATTTAGTTAACCTAAAACTTCTTAATTTTACTGGCTTTGCATTTGCTTTCAAACGGATCTTATGTGGTGAAAGTTTAGAAGGAGTTAGTTCTTCTGTTGAAGTGGCAACTATGTCAATCATTTCTTTGAGAATTTTAATAATTTGTTCTTTATAATCTTTATTTAAGGTACTTAAAAATTCATCACTCTCAATAAATTCCATTGGAGTTAATTCCTTTATAATTTCCTTTTCATTATTCGTTTCTTTAACTTTTCTAATAGTGCAAATTATACTTTCTTCATCATAATATTGATTATTTATTTTAGCTATTTCTTCGTATTCACTTTCTGACAAAAGTTTACATAAACTGTTTAAGGTCGGATGAATAAATAAACAATGATCGATTTGAGTTTTAAAGTTTATTAACATATCATAAAATGAGTCTTCTTTCTCAATAATTCTAAAGTCCGCATTAAATTCATAATTATTAATTTTTACTGGTAATTGAACAATAATTCCTTCCGAGTATTCTTCATCTTGTGTTGCTAGTTGGATTCTTCCACGACTTTTTCCAACTGTTTCATATTCACCAGGTAATTTATCAAAATACTGCTTAGTAACGATGCTTAGGTTACTACAAGAATCAATTAAAAGTTTTCCTAGTACTCCGTCAACACTTGCATCAACCATTGCTAAGTCTTCTTCGGCTACTTCATTACTTTTACTTATGTAGCTATGATCATAGTTATTCACTAATAAAGTTCGTGCTATTACATTGTCTACAGTTCCAATTATTTTAGATTTTTCTAACTTTAAACCTTGAGTTAATTGTGAACGAATTTTCGGACATGCATTCAAGAGTTGACCTATCGTAATACTGGATTTAAGATTATTTAAATCATCCATAATATTGTAAGGTTCTTTATTATTCATCATTTTGATATTCCTTTTTACTAACTGAGTATTTTCATTATTAGTTTCTTTAGTTTTTGTTGAAATTAATTTTTCCAAAGTATTAGTTTTATTTTGTTGATTATCTTTATTCATTTCTATATCTTCTATTTCATTATCGATTACAAGTATATCTTCAGATTCAACTTTTTTCTTTCCTTTTGATGAATAATTGTTGTTTTCTTCTTTACTTTCTCTTACTCTTGTTATATTTCTTAATTCCTTTTCTTTTTGTTTTTCTTTGTTAATATTTGGTTGAGTTAAAATTGAAGGAAGTATTTGATTTTTATAAACTTTATTTGGTTTATTATGTAGCTCATTTTCTTTCTTCTTTCTTAAAGCAGGAGTTGCGAAAGGACGTGGATTATCTTTTAAACTTTTATGTACTTTCTTGGAATTATTTTCTTCCTTTTCGCTGTTATTATCATTCATTTTTCTTTTTATAGCATTTATAATGATATTATCCTCACTTTCAGTTGTGTCACTAAAATCAGATTCTTCAGATTCTTTATTAAAGGAATTATTATCAATTGGGGTATTCTTGGTAAAAGTATTATTTTGTAAATTATTTAATGAAGCTATTGTTTTGTCATTGGGAGTGCTTCTGCTCCCATTTAGAAGTTTAAAGACTTTTTGGAATATATTTCTTTTTTATTTTTTTCCATAATCTTATTTAATTGAGGGCAATAGTATGAGTAATGACCTTCTTCCTTACAGAAGAAGCAAGTTTTAACAGATAAATTTCTCATTTTCTGGGTTGATTCTTCTATAATATCTTGAGGTTTCAGTTTATTATTTGTTTGACTTGTTTGGAAAGTTTCGTTTCTTCTTTTAGGATAAAGTCTTGAAGTAGTACTGTTTTGATTATTTTGATTATGCTGGGAATTATTAACATTATAGGTATTAATATTATTGTTCCTTACAGAAAGTCTATCTACTTTCTCGGCAATTTTGAAAGCTTTCTCCATACTTATATCATCTTTAAGGGATAATTTCTTCCAGGCTTCATAATTATTTTGAATAGAGTCAATATAATCTAGTACACCAATGCGCTTTCTTCTCTTTTTATCAAGTTTAGTGTACAAAGTTCTATATCTTACATTAAAGTCTTTAATCTTTTCGTTTCTTTTAATTCGCATTGCACGAAGTTCTTTAAGAAGTAAATTTTGGTCTTCTTTAATACCGTAAAAATTTTCAAGACTTGAAATAATTTTTTCAAGAGAAGGAAATTTATCATCATCAACATTTTCTTCTTCATCATCTTCTTCTTCATCTGATGAATCATCACTTTCATCATCACTATCTTCTCCCAAATCTTCAATAACGCGTTGTACTTCACCAGAGCTGGTAAGTAAACAAGCATTAAATATTGTTTCCGGATCTGTGATACCTTGTATCTTGATCCAAAGTTTTAATTCAGTAGCCCAGGACTTTATATCTAAATTGTCCTTGCTAAGCTTCACTATGTCTCGTAATTCTTTCTTTAATTCTTTAAAACTTAAAGTACTTTTAGTAGACATTTCGTTTTTAGTTAATAATTTTTTTATTGTAAATTAACGAGGTTATTAAATACGAATAAATTTGAAAGTCCAACTTTAAAAATATAATTTAACAAGTAATTTAATATCGAATCAAATTTTAAAACAATATATCTTAGTAATTTTTGAAAATAATAATTTTATTTGCTTTCTTTAGTAAGTATAAGCTCGAAATCCTTATCGACAACTTAGTAGAAATTATAAAGCACGAGGTTCTTTTCGACTACTTTTTTTAAGAATAATTTTAAGTTCGAAATCTTTATCGACAACTTAATAGAATAATTTTAAGTTCGAAATCTTTATCGACAACTTAATAGAATATTTTTCAAGCTCGAAATCTTTATCGACCACTTGAATTTTGTAATTTAGTATATTTGTAGTAATAAATTTAGAAGCAAAGTTTTATTTATTATTTTCACCTTTCAAAAATTTTTCTTTTTAAACGATAAATATTGTATTGTTATAGCTAATAAAATTATTAATTAATTATAATTATTAAATACAAAAAAATAATCTTTATTGTCGTACAATCTGATAGTACACACTGTCTGACGTGCAGCTTACCTAATGGTGTCATGCCACGCGTGTGCCACGATTACTATATTCAATATAAAATATAGCAGTTCAGAGCCCACTAGCCCAATTACTATGTAGGATAAACTTAATCCGATAATCTATGTACGGAATAAAAAAATTTTAAAAGTATTCAATAATATTTTTATTAACTAATAAAAATTAACTAAAAACACAATATTTTCAAAGTAAATTAAGATTCTATTACAGGAATTATATAACAAATAAAGTACCAGTAATAAAAAAAAATAAAAAAAATTTAAATGGCGAAGTTAGCCAAAGTCTGATACTTTATATAATAAAGTGCCTTATAACTAGCACAAAGAAAAGTAAAAAAAATTATATAAAAAAAACAATCTTACGCCTTCGGTGACGTAAGCTCCTTATTCGCCAGTGCTTGGAAAGTACCCGCACCTTCGTGTGTTGAAACGTTGAAGGTTGAACTATTATTACCGGGTCGGTAACCAAATACCTTCGTCTACTTTCCAATTAATCTCCAAATTAACTACTATTCAATAACCTACTATGAATAGAGTTAATTTGTTGCTATCTGAGAATACACTGTGTATGAGCTCTATCCGCTCCTTGTTATAATTTTACAAAATTTGTTTTTTTAGAATCTTAATTTTACTTATTTAAAAAAAAAATTTTTTTTATATATATATATCAAACAAGCGCCATGGGTTAATCAAAGGATTAACGACTTACTTGTTTATCAATATAAAATAAAAAAAAAATTAAAAAAAAATCTATGTTATTTACTATTATTTCTATTTAATACCCCGATATCTCCACCATATAAATGTTAAGGTTTTAGAGAATTAAATAAAAATAAAGTAAGGAAACACAAATTTTATTTATTTATTTATTATTTTTATTTATAAATTTATTTGATTTTATTTGATGATATTTAAAAATTAGTAGCAAAATTTACAACTATTTATACTTTTTTTTAAGGCATAAAAGTTGTTCTTGCCACTAAATTACATTTTATTTATTTTTTTTTTTTTAAAAACTATTAAATTTAAATTGATTTTTATAATTAATTATATAAAATTTAATTATAACAATATAAATAAAATACATTTATAATATTAATAAAACTTTTTTTTTTTTTTTTTTTTTTTTTTTTTTTATAATCTATCTAAAATATTACTAATAAGAATTTATTTAATTGGCTAAAATTTTTATTACAATCTGTTAAAATATTCAAATAAAAATAAAAATACTATTCTAATATAAAGGTTTTTAATAAAATAAAATATTTTTCAATATAAAATAAAACATTTCGATATAAAATTTTATAATAAAAAGTTAAAATATAATATATAAATTTTTAATTATCAATATATAAAAATATTATTAATATAAATTTTCATTATTAATATAAAAAAAATAAGATTTATTATTAATATTGCTAATATAAGTTTTAAATATATAAAAATATTACTATTAATATAAGATTTAATATAAAAATATAAAGTTTAATATAATTTTTGATTTAATTTTTGATCTTTGGATTTAAAAATTTATTAAAGTACAAAAATAATAATGTACACATAATGTATTAGAAATAAATCGTAGATTTAATTAAGAATGCATTATTTAGTACATTCTTATCAAAAAATTTTAAGAGGCGAAGTTGGCGCAGTCGGCAGCGCGTAAGTCTCATAATCTTAAGGTCGTGAGTTCGAACCTCACACTTCGCATTTTGATGTTCTAATTAAAAGTTTTTTAACAAGTAAAATATTACACAATATTATTCTAATTTATTATTATTATTATTATTTATTTTACCTTTTTATTTTTATACTTTTTTTTTGTTATTTAATTAAATATTGTTTATTTTATTTTCTTTTTTTTTTTTTTATTTTATTTTAATTCTTTTTTTTTTTTTTTTTTTTTTTTTTATTTTTCTTCTTTTGTTTTATTATTATAACTTTTTATTTCTATAATTTTCTTTATATATACTAATTTTAATTTCTTTCCTTTTTTTTTTTTTTTTTTTTTTTTTTTTTTTTTTTTTTTTTAAAATAATAAAAAAAAATACTATAACGCTAATTTAATAAAGCTTTTTTAAAAAAAAATTTTTTTTTATCTTGTTTCAGTATAGTTTTATACACATTATATATATTATATATATTATATATAATTTATATATTTTTATTTTCATTTATATAAATCCTTAACGAAACAGTTCATAGCTTCCTTGGTAGTTTCTTTGGTTTCTTTAATTAATCTATTAGCAAATTTAAAGTTTGGATTCTTAGCATCACCAAGAAGTTGGAATAAAATGGATTCAGTACTAGTAACATTAGCTCCCGACATCATACATCTCTATTTTTTTTTTTTTATTTTATTTTTTTTTTTATTTTATATTATTTTATTTTATGCCAAATAGTATACAATTTTATATTTATAATTTATAAAGATTATAATGTAATAAGAGGTATAAAATTATATTAAAATAATAAATATAAATATTGTTATAGATAGAGATATGTAGATATATAGATATTATTAATAATTGAATTAATATGAAAATACTTTAAATTAAGATATATATATATATATAATTTTTTATATATAAATAAATAGATTCAAAAAAAAAAAAAAAAGGATTTATATAATACCTTTCTAGCAACATCAATTTCAGCCTTGTTAATAGAAGAAACACCATCAGCTAAAACATAAACATCAATACCATCTTTTAATAAATCAAGAGTAGTTTGAAGAATACAAACGTGAGACTATAAAAAAAAATTAAATATATGAATACATTTTAAAATGAATTTATTATCATAAAATAAATAATATATGAATTTAAAATTAAATTTTTAGTTTAATAATAATAATTGTATTAATAATAAAATTATTATTATTATTATTATAATTCTTATTATTATAATTTTTACTATTATTAATTTTTACTATTATTATTACTATTATTATTACTATTACTATTATTATTATTATTATTATTATTGTTGTTGTTGTTGTTGTTGTTGTTTTTATTATTATTATTATTTATTATCACAAATGTTTATTTCTCTTTAAATATATATATATATATATTACTTCTAAACCACAAATAATAACAGATTTAGTATTGAAACGTTTGTGAATTAATTCCTTAATTTCTGGAGTCATCATAGAAAATTTAGATTTTTCTTGGACAAGAGCAGCCTTAGAAATATCAATTTCCTTTACTGTTTTACCGAAAGCTATTTAAACAAAAAAATTAATAAAAATAAAAATAAAAATAAAAATAAAATAAAATAAAAGGATAAAACAAATAAATTAGTATTATTTAATTATATAACATATATATAATATATATATAACATTAGCAATTATAAATATTTATATAAAATATATATATTAATATTTTATTATTATTACTATTATTATTATTTATAGGATATTAATAAATACCTTTTGGATTCTATAAATAAATAAAAACCACAAATAATTAATAAAGTATATATAAGTCAAAATATACAATATATTATTTAATAATAAAAAATATATTTAATATATTATAGAAATTTAAATTTTGTCAATAATTAAATTTTATTTGAATTTTAAGCAATTTAAATAATAATAATAATAATAATAATAATAATAATAATAATAATAATAATAATAATAATAATAATAAATTACTTGTTCAGTAACAATAATTGGAATTTTGAATTGGTTGGCAATTTTACACTATTTTTATTTAATTATTAAAAATAAAAAATAAAATTAAAAATAAAAATAAAAATTATATTTATAATATATAAATAAGTATTTTTTTTTATGCTTTTTTTTTTTTTTTAATTATATTTTTTCCACTACTTTCTTTAATAAATATTTATTAATTATTAAATAATTTACCATTTTGCTAGCAGTATTAACCATGTTATTAAATCCATAGATATGATTCCTATTTATAAAATATTTTAAAATTTTATACGTATTTATACGTATTTAAATATATATGAATATATATTTTTCACTTATTAATGTATTTTATTTTATTTTATTTTATTTCATGTTATAAAAATTATTGTATTTTTTTTTTAACTTAATGTAAAATACATTTAAAAAAAATAAAAATAAAAAAAAATAAAGTAACAACAATAAATAAAAAAATAATTACTTGAATTTATCTTGAATATCACAAACAAAGACAGCTGTGGTAGCTGGATTGAGAGAAGAAGAAAAACAACGTACGCTGTTCTTAATAATACTAGAAGTAGTGTTTAGTAACATGTTAATTGCTGACTATAAAGTTTATTTAATAAAATATTTATTTAAGAGAATAAGAATTAAAAGTATTATATCAATAAAAAATAAAAATAAATAAATAAAACATTATTAATAAAATAAATAATTCGAAAATAAAAAAAACGATCAACCAATAGAATTTAAAGTAATTTAATTAAATGGTAAAATGATATAAAAGTTTAATTTTATCATATTTTAATTTTTCCTTTTTTTAATTAAATAAAAAATAATATAAATAATATATAAATATATATATAAATAAGAATTAAAATATAATTTTGAATATTTTTGAGAATTTTTTAATATTTTAAATAAATATTAATAATATAATGTTTTAAATGAAGAAAGAAATAAATTATATATATTTTTATTAATTTTTCATATAAATAATATTTGATAATGTGAATAGGAAATGCAAGGAGATAAAATAAGAATATGTGAAGACTAGATAATTAACTGTATAATTACCCGTTTATATTATTCTATTACATTTAAAATTTTATTTGACAATTTATGGAAAATTTGTTTACTTTTTATTTATTATTTATTATTTATTATTTATAATTTATTATTTATTATTTATTATTTATTATTTATTATTTATTATTTATTATTTATTATTTATTATTTATTATTTATTATTTATTATTTATTATTTATTATTTATTATTTATTATTTATTATTTATTATTTATTATTTATTATTTATTATTTATTATTTATTATTATTATTTATTATTTATTATTTATTATTTATAATTTATTATTTATTATTTATTATTTATTATTTATTATTTATTATTTATTATTTATTATTTATTATTTATAATTTATAATTTATTATTTATTATTTATTATTTATTATTTATTATTTATTATTTATTATTTATTATTTATTATTTATTATTTATAATTTATTATATATTATTTATTATTTATTATTTATTATTTATTATTTATTATTTATTATTCAATATTCAATTATTTATTATTATTTATTAATTTTATTCCAACATTATTCTATAATTATATAAAAATTTATTTTTAAATCAATAGTCAAATTAAAAATAAAATAATTTAAACATACATAATGAGTACCCATTATAACCATAATAGATATAACTGTTAAGTGTGATATACTGGCATACTAGTACAGCATCGTTACACATTTGCCTAGGACTGTATTCACTACCATTCCTACATATATCTCCATTGAACACGAATAGGAACCATTCACCCCTCCAATGGGTGTAATTACTGGCGTGAGGACATATAATCATATCAAATTGAAAATATTATAATTATTTTCTATTAATTTAATAGGATATAATAATAAAAATTATTAAAATTATTTTTAGATAAATAAATATAAATTTATTTATTTTATTTTAGTCAATCTGTACTTTATATTCATAGTTCTACTATTTATTTTATTTTATTTTATTTTATTTTATTTTATTTTATTTTATTTTATTTTATTTTATTTTATTTTATTTTATTTTATTCAATCTGTACTTTCTTATTTAATATTCTACTTTTTATTTTATTTTATTTTATTTTATTTTATTTTATTTTATTTTATTTTATTTTATTTTATTTTATTTTATTTTATTTTATTTTATTTTATTTTATTTTATTTTATTCAATCTGTACTTTCTTATTTAATATTCTACTTTTTATTCTATTTTATTTTATTTTATTTTATTTCATTTTATTTTATTTTATTTTATTTTATTAAATCTGTACTTTATACTCATATTTCTACTATTTATTTTATTTTATTTTATTTTATTTTATTTTATTTTATTTTATTTTATTTTATTTTATTTTATTTTATTTTATTTTATTTTATTTTATTTTATTTTATTTTATTTTATTTTATTTTATTTTATTTTATTTTATTTTATTTTATTTTATTTTATTTTATTTTATTTTATTTTATTTTATTTTATTTTATTTTATTTTATTTTATTTTATTTTATTTTATTTTATTTTATTTTATTTTATTTTATTTTATTTATTTTATTTTATTTTGTATACTTGTACTTACTATTACATTATTTATTTATTTATTTTTTTTTTACAAATAATTGAAAAACTAATTTTTCAAAATTAGTATATAGAATAATATTGGATAATTAATATAATAATTTTAATTATATAATTAAAAAATATTTATAAAAATATAGAAATGGAAAAAAATCTTATTATCGATATAAGTGAGTCTAACAAAGGAAAAAAATAAATTATTATTAATAAAAAAAATAAATTTAATTTTTCATATATAAGAAAAGATAATTCAAAAGTTTATGTACAGAAATAAATGTAAATCTTTTATTATTTTAAATGATAAGAAAGAAATCTTAAAATATGATAGTTCACATAATCATCCTGAAAAAGAATACGATGTATCTCTATCTATAATGAAACATAAAATTAAAGATGGAATTGAAAAAAAGTTCAATTCCTTATGGTATAAAAATAAAACCCCTATATAATAAAATTTCTAAGGAAATGTGATTTATATGTTCAGAATATAATTCAATTAAATCCCAAATATCAAGAAATTTAAATAAAAACTACCATCCAATGTAACAACATTTACTGAAATTTCTAATGAATCTGAATATTATAAAACAAAGTGAGGTGAAAATTTTATGATATTCAAAAAATATTAATTTAATAATTTTTCAATCTCCTTTTCAAGTAAAATTATTTAGGGAATATAATGATGATATATTTGTTGATGGTACATTTTTTATTGCCCCTAAATTTAGTTATCAAATATTTATTACAAGAACTTACGCTAAAGAATTAGATAGTTTTTACACTACTTCTTTTGCAATATTATAAAATAAAGAACAAGAAATATATAAAATATTTAAAAAATTAAAAAAAAAGCTAATACATGTAACAATAATATTATAATTGCAGAATCAATAGTTATTTAAATAATTTATTTCTAACAATACCATCTTATTATAAATTAAAAGATAAATTAAATGAACTTGAACATTTACCATATTATGATTATCAAAGAAAAATAAGAGGAATTTAGAAAATAAAAAAAAGAGCAATAAATAAAGCTAATGAAATCAGTGTCTTAATTGAACGCTACAAAAATATTGAAACCAAGTTAATTGATACTAAATGTGATAGAAATAATACTATTAATTTGTGGTTTGATTGTTTAACTGATTTAAATAATATAATATAAATATTATTTTATAATAAAAAATTAAAAAATGAGGAATAACCAAACGAAATAATCAGTATTCTGTCATTCAAAAATTTAATTTATAAAGCTTATTAAATTTATACAGTTTAAATAAATATTCAAATACGTCTCTATAATTAATAATTTTATCATTATAACTATTATTTTTTTAATAACATTTAAATAAAAGAATTATTATTAATAATATTTATATTTTTAATAACATTTATATTTTTATATAATTTTTTTATTAATAGCATTTAAATAAAAGAATTAAAATCATAAAATCTAACCATTATATGATTTATTTAATTATTCACTTAATAATTAATTTAAAATTTGAAATAACAAAATAATACAATAAAATAATATTATGTAGCATAAAATATCTATAGCCACAAATTTATATATATCACGTGAAAATTGCTCAATGCAACCTCCCCCAAATTTTTATATGTAAAATTAATTATAAAATAAAAGACATTTACATATTTATTAATATGTTTTATTTATTTTATTTATTTATTTTATTTATTTTTATTTATTGTTTATTATTTTTATATTTATTTATTTATATATATATATATATATATTTTTTTTTTTTTTTTTTTTTTTTTTTTTTACTTTTGTTTTTGTTTATATGTATATATATTAAAATTCATAAAAAATGATTTTTTTTCTTTGCTCTTAACTTACCTTTATTTTTATTTTTATTTTTATTTTTTTTTCTTTGTTTTTATTAAAAAAAATGTATGTATTATAAATTTTTCTTTTGAATAATGAATTTTTTTCTTTTCTCTTTTATTTTATTTTATTTTTTTTTTATAATAAAGTATTTAAAAACTTTATATAATAATTAATACTAAATAAAAAAGTTTTATCTCTATAAAAAAATATATATATGTATCTTTTTTTTTTTTTATAAATAACTATTAAAGTAATTGCAATGATAAAACCTATTTTTAAATATTTTCATTAATGATCTAACCTAGATATAATTAATTTATATATATGTATATTAAATATTTTATAAAACAATGAATTTATTAATTAAAAATATATATAGATATATATATTTATTATTTTTTATGTAAATATAATTAATTATTAATGGAAAATATATATAAATATATTTATAATATGATTATATTTCATGTTTTTTCTAATAATTTTTTCTATATTAATACTGATATTAATTAAATTAAAAGTTAAATAAAAAAAATCAATCCTTTCATATTTAAGTAGTAGGAAAATAAAATCAAAAATCGAAAAAAAAAAAAAATTTTTTTTATTATAAATCCTTAATCTTTTGAATTAACTAAGAATGGTAAAACGTCTTTTATTGAAATCACTACTAAAGTCTTCCTTTTTCGAAAACAATTTTCTATAAAATTCCATTATCTTTTTTCTATAAATATAAATCAAAATCATTAAACCTATAAAAAGTATTGGTAATGCTATTGGCATAAATTTACCAATACCTTTAGTTTCACTTTTGGAATCTGTTTGTAACGATGAATTATTTTCTATAGTGTAACTAGGATTTGAATCTTGAAGATCTTGATTTGAATTATTAATGACACCTTCTTGGGTATTGCTACCATCATTTTGAACAGTAGTGCTGGTGATAGGACTTAAACCACTAGAATTAATATTTGAATTATTATTTATATTGGTATTAGCATTATTAACATTATTTGTATTATTAACAATATTTGCATTATTTGCGTTGGTATTAATATCTCTATTTACAGTATTTGCATTTTGATTTGCTACTTGATTTTTATTTTTAGTTGAGTTGACATTAGCTTTAGTATTGCCATTATTATTTGTATTAACTTTATTATTTGTATTGACTTTATTATTAACTTTGTTTTTATTATTAGCTTTGTTGTTATTTACACCTACTTTTCCATTATTATTAACTATAATAAAATATATTATAGCAATATATTCAATATAATATATTATTAAAATATATATTAATAATTACTAATAACTAAATACATCAAAATATATATATATATTTATATATATTATATTATGTTTCTATTCTCAAAATATATTGAAATATAATTAACAAAAAAAAAAAATAAATAAAATAAAATAAAATAAAATAAAATAAAAACTTTAAAATATATCTATATAATTATTTTTATTCTCAAAAATATATTGAAATATTAACTAAAATATTTACACTTAATTATCAAGCTATTTATTAAAAATGATAATAATAAATATAAAAAAAAAAAAAAAAAAAAAAAAAAAAAGACATACCAGACCCATGTGCCTTAATTGATTTTTGACAGTCTGAACCACATTTAAAATAACCCATACATGCATTACAATTAGGATTTGAATCAAAATGCCAACCACTACCAAAATCAAATCTTCCAGTATAGCAATTAGCTTTTGTAGGATCACAATTTGTAGGTACAGGACAAACCGATGTTCTTGGTTTACCATAAGAATTCATACAATTAAATCCACTATCACACCATACACAATTTGGATTTGTAACGCATTGATTATAATCAAATATAAATGCACATTTTGTATCTTCGTATTATTATATTGTACAAAATAAAATTTTTATATACGCAATTTAAAATATTAATACATTTAATATAATAATATATCTAAATATTTTATAAAAAAAAATAAAATAAAATAAAATAATTATAACTATTTATAAATATAAAAATTCACTTATAATAAAAACTATTATTGAATTGTTATTAAATTCAAATAAATATACAATTTTAAATATATATATTTATACTAAAATAATATACCTCTTTTTTCTAGTTTCATCTTGACAATTATATATGAATAATATATTTAACTTTCTTTTTATTTATTATTTTAAACTTTTCTAAAGTAGTATATTTTATACTTTTAAGTATATCGAAATATACTACTAAAATTTGTATTCAATTATCTATATTGGGCTTTATATGTAAATATTTTCAGCTCAAATTCAAATTTTCATACCAAATGAAAAATAATATATATTGACAATATTTCCTCTATATTAATAAAAAAAAAAAAATAAAAAAAAAAAAAAAAAAAAAAAAGCTAATATAAAAATATTTATATACCCCTTAACTTTATTCTAAAATTTTAATAATATATACTTAATAATTTAATATGGAATTAACCGTGATAATAGAAAAAAAAAAAAAAAAAATATATATATATATATATATATATTATATAAATTTAATATTTCAAATTCAATAATTTAATCCTTGAAAAAAAAATCAATAAAATATAATGAATGAATAAATAAATAATGAATGAATAAATAAATAATGAATAGAAAAATAAAATGAATAAAATTATGAAATAATGAAATAAATAAAGCATAATAAATAAATAATTATATATAATAAAATAATAATATATATAATAAATGAATAAAACATAATATAATAAATATATATATATAAATGTATATTATAAAGTTTAATATTAATATAAATAAAATTTTAAATAAAAAAAAAAAAAAAAACAATATCAAATTAATTTTCTTAAAACTTTAAAATTTAATGTAAAATTTTGGATAATATTTAATACTATTTTAGATAGAATTTAAAGTTGAAATTCACAGTAATTAAATAATATATTATGACAGTTTACAAATTAGTATTCACCAATATTAAATAATATTTTTATAATAGATTATATATTATTTTTGTTTTACTTTTTTTGTTTTTTTATCTTTTAAAGTTTTTAGTTTTTAACAATACTTTTAGAAAAGAAAAAATAAAAAAAAATAAAAAAAAATTTAATTAATATAAATAAACAAATTAATAATAATAATAATTAATATATATTTCATTATTTTAGATTTATTCGCTTAATAATTTAACAAAATTTATATAAAATAATAATAATTAATAATAATGAATATTAAATAATTAAATAATCATCATATAAAATAATAATAATTAATAATAATGAATATTAAATAATCATCAAATAATTAATAAGCTATATGATGATATTAAATATATAGATATAGAGATAATTAATAATTATAAAAGAATAACTATTAAATATATAATTTATAATTACCAAAGAATAACTAATAAGTATGTGAATATAATTTATAATTATAAAAGAAAACTATTAAATATATGAAAATAATTAATAATTATAAAAGCATTACTATTAAATATTTATAAAGATAATGATGTATGAAAGAAAAAAATAATATACAATAATGTAAATTATAAAAATAATATAAAAATTAAATTATTAATCTTTTATTAATTATTATCTTTATTCGTTTAATAAAATTAATAAGTTATTTTCTCTCTATTTTTTAATTATATAATAAAATAATGATTATAATTAGTATAATACTAATAATTGAAAATTCTAAATGTTCACGATTCATCATTTTAATAAAAGGATAATACTATTCGTTATAATAAAAAAAAAAAAAAAAAAAAAAAAAAAAAAAAAAAAAACATATTTTATATTTCTATTATATAGCTTAACTATTTTAAAGTATAATTATAATAAAAATTAAAATTAACATTAATGACATTTGATTTATTAATAATAACTTAATTTATTTGAAATATTTATAAACAATGTTTAACCATTTAATTGCTTTTAATTATTAAATAATTAATATTAGATAATCATGATTCATTTATAAGATATTTAAATATTTAAAGAATCCAATGAGAGTTTAATACTTTTAAGGAAGGCTCTATTGTCCCCTCCCTCTCGTTAATCACAATTTAAAAATTATAATTATATATTCTTATATTTTTTTTTCTTTTTTTTAACTTTTCTTTATTTAGTCTTCATTATATTTCCGGTAATTTTTTTTTTTTTTTTTTTTTTTTTTTTTAATTTTGATTATTGTTTTTTTTATCTTATTTTGGTATCTTTTGGAATTTTTTTTTCTTTATTGTTTTTTATATATAATTAAACTTTCTCACTTTTTTTTTTTCATTTACTTTATGGTAACTTAATTAACCATCCCTTATACTTAATTCATAAACAAATAAACCATTCATAAATATTTATATTTCAAATTTATATTCATATATTTATATTCATATATTTATATATATGTTTATATTTATATTTATATTCAAATTTATACTGATATTCATTTTATATTCATATGTTATTTATCTTATTTATATTATTAATATTTATTTTGTATTGTTATAATATATGAAGTAGTTTATGTTATATTAACGAAATTATATTGATTTAATTTAATTACTTTTAAAATTTAAATTATTTAATTTATTTTCTAATATTTAGACTTTTTAATTAATAAAATAATAAATAATCATTGTGAGACGTAACATTATCAATAAATTAAGTTAATATATTTTATAATTATATTCTATATTAATTAATTTATTCCATATTTTAAAATTAATTTATTTTGGATGGATTGTACCATTTGATTTTTAAACTTTAATTATTAATTAAATTTTCATTAAGAGTAAGAAAATAAATGAATACAAAAAGTATAAAATATAAAATATAATAGTAAAAATGGATAGTAAAATAATAAAAGATGATAAAAATTATAATAAAATAAAAAATAATAAAAAAAATAATAAAGAAATTAAAAAAAATAAAAGAAAAATAAAATATTATGAAAAAAATAAAAAATAATAATAATAATAAAAATAAAAAATGATTAAATAAATAATTAATAAATAAAAAAATGATAAAAAAAAAATAACAATTTAATAATTAATAATTAAAATTTGAAAGTTCATATTAAAAAAAATAAAATATTTAAAAAATATATAATATAAAATTTAAAAAATAAATAAGATTTATAGTTATAAAAAAATCATTAATTTCATTATGACTACTTTATTTAATTATGAAAAAAAGCAATAATTTCATTATGACCACTTTATTTAATTATTAAGATTTATTTGAAAAAAAAAAAAAAAAAAAAAAAAAAAAAAAAAAAAAATTAATACATTTATCTTATAAAATATATATATTATATGAATCAAACTTTCTTTATTCAAAATCTAGCGAATAAAATAATTTTGTGTTTGGTTTGGTTTTGTAATTTCGGTTATAATTTTAAATGGAAATAACCAAAAATTTTTATCTTGAAAAATAAAATTTGAATTAATGGTTTATTATTACTTCTCATTTATATTTTTAAATAATAATAATAATTATTAATAAGGAAAAAGTAAAAGTTTATTCTATAACAATTATTCAAAAGTTTAATTCTTTTTAAATTAATTCAGTAACAAATATTTTTTTAAACTCTTTATTTAATTATCACTTTTTTTTTTCTTTTATTGTCAAAAAATAGAATTTATATATTAACTCATCTCATTGGAATTAATATTATTTAACATCTTATTCTAAATAAACTCTTATGTCAAAAATAATTAGAAAAAAAAAATATTAAAATAATTTTATACCTTATTTTTTGCCAGTATTAGTTGGTATTTATTATTTATTAATTATTTTTTTAAGATAAAAAATAATACTATTTTTTAATTTTTGTTTTATTTTGTTGTGTTTTGTTTTTGCATGTTTAATTTTTTGTGAAAAAAAAAATATTAAAATAATTTTATACCTTATTTTTTGCCAGTATTAGTTGGTATTTATTATTTATTAATTATTTTTAATTTAATAAATAAATTTTAATAAACTTTTTATCAACATTATTAATATTTAATGTGAATTCTTCGACAATTTTTAGTAGTTTATTTATATAATAATATATATATAAAATATGAGATATAATATAATTATGACAATTTTTTTAGTAGTTTATATATATATATTAAATATGAGATATAATTATGACAATTTTTAGTAGTTTAATTTTATATATATATATATATATATATTAAATATGAGATATAATATAATTATAGATTTATAACTTTATATTAATTATAATAAAAATAATAATAATAATAATAATAATAATAATAAAATTATATGTATTTAATAGTAAAAATATATATATATATACATATATATGTATTTAATAATAAAAAATATATATATATATATATATATATTTAATAATAATAATAATTAGAGAAAATAATCAAACAATATATAAACATAAAAGTACTATAACAACGAGAGAGAATTTTTTATAGTTTAAATTAAATCTCTTATCATTGGTAATAACAAAAAAATGATCAAAACGATCTTTAAAAATTTTTATACAATAATTAATTTTTTTTTTATTACTATTAATTAACAAAAAACGTATATATAATATTTATACTTTTAAAAAAGTTTAAAAAAAAATTTTATATAAATAATAAAAAATTTGTAACAAAAAAATAAAAATAAGCATTCTTATTTTAAAGCAATATTGATTTATAAAATAATTTATTAATTAAATATTATTATTTTAATAATTTATTTTGAGTAATTATGCCTTTAACTTTCAGTGACACTTTCAAAATCATCTTTGCTCTTCTTTTTCCTCCATTAGGTGTATTTCTTGAAAGGTGAAACAAAATTATTAAAATTTTATATATAACTAATTCTTTTCATGGATATATAAATTACAAAAATATAAAATAATTAATATATATTATAATTGTACTTAGTCTTTTATATATTATTATTATATTTAATCAATTATATATTACTATTACATTTATTCATTTATTATTAATATTCTCAACATTTAATTTTAACACTTAATTATTTATTAAAATATAAATATCTATAATATGTTAAATTTTATAGAGGATGCGGTAAAGATCTTGCTATTAATATATTATTAACTATATTAGGTCTGTACGTTTGTGGTATTGTTCATGCCTGTAAGTAAAAAATTAAAAAAAAAAAAAATAGTAATAATGATAATAATAATACTAATAAATATTTAATATATAATGTAAAAATTGTATTATTTCTTTTTTTATTTAATATTTTATAAATTTAACAAAATGTTTATATATATCTAAAAGTTTATATAATATGCCGTTACTAAATAATAATTAAAAATTTTTAAAACATTATTTCGAGATAAAAGTATCAAATTACTCAATTTAATAAATAAAATAATATAATATAATTTATTATTATTCAATTTAAATAATAATAATAATAATAATAATAATAATAATAACAGTAATAATATAATTTAATAATGATTATTTTTAAAATATAATAAATGATACAACAGAGAGAAAAATAATTATTATAAATAGTTATCATAAATTTTATTTGTATATAATTTATTGTTAATATTTTAATTTCATTTACATTTAACTAATATACTTTCATATTTATTATTAATTAAAATTAATTTTATTTTTAGTATTCTTAAAAAAATAAAACTTTATACTTTTTGAAAAGTATTTCTTCAATACAGTAAGTATAATTTATACATTTTTTTTTTTTTTAGTAATATCAATAACTTATTTAATAAAAATATATTTTAATATATTATATAAATCTTTTTATTCGATATTAATTAAAAATATACAAAAAAATAAAAAAAGAATTTAATAGAATATAATATACTAATTTTATTATTAGTAAATGGTTAATAATTAAAATAATTATTAGAGATGTTATTTACTGAAAAATATATATATATGCATAAAATTTAAATCCTAACCTAACCTTTTTAATCTTAGTTATAGTAGAATCCATCAAAAATCTAATATTAATTAATAATAAAAGATTAGATTACATATAATAAAATATTTAATATTTTAATAATTAAAAATTGTACAATGATTAAAAAAAATATTATGTATAATATATAATAATATATATAAAAATAATAAAAAAAAAAAAAAAATCTAATTCATCAACCAAATTTAAAAAAAAAATTATTTAAATATTTTTATTATTATTATAGTAATAATAATAATAATATATATATTTTTTATACTATTAATTCCTTCTTATTTTTTTCTGTTTTATTTAAAAAAAAAAATTTTTAAAAAATAGAAATGAAATTAATTTTTATTGTTTAAAAAAATGCTAAATTATTATTATTTTTTTGTTTGATAGCTATTGTAATATATAAATAAATATATATATGTGAATAAAAAAGTATTTAATTATTTATGTAAATATTTTATTTTTGTTAAAAAAAAAAAAAAATCATATATATTATATTTAAAATTTATATTACATTTATTTATTATTTTTTTTTAAAAGTGCTATATTTTTAGAAATAATATTTTATAAAATATTATATATTGTAATAATTAAAATAAATCCATTATTTTATTTTACTTAAAGCATAAAAACAAAAAACAAAAAAAGAAAATATTTATTTTTTTTTTTTTTTTTTTTTTTTTTTTTTTTTTTTTTTTTTTTTTTTTCCACTTTAAAGATTAAGTAATTCCAATAAGTTAAAATTTTATCAGCAATTTCAAATAAAAAGGAATTTAGGATTTTATTTTATTTTATTTTTATTTTTAAATTTCTATTATATAATAGTTAAATAAAAAATTATCAAAATCATAATGGAAAATGTATCTGACGGTAGTTTTTATCTTTTATTATTATATATTAATACATTATTTTAAAAAAAAAATATGAAATTAATATGAAATCTGATATAATTTTATTTAATATTATTAAAATCTTATTTATAATATATAAATATAAATATATGTGTATATATATAAATATATGTATTTAATTTTTCGTTTTATATAGTGAAAAAAGTAAAGGAAGGCGATATATATTACGAAATTAATGGTATATATATAATAATTACTCTTTATTCTCTTTTTTTTTTTTTTTTTTTTTAATTATCACTTAATAACTTTTTATTTTTTTAAACTTATATATTATTATATAATATTAAAAATGTATTTTAACAATTTCAACAATAATAATAAAAAAAAATATTCAATCATACATCTTAAAAATTAATATATATGAATTATAGATACTGTATATCTTGCGTAAGTTTTTTATAATTATATTGTTGCAAAGCTAAATATTAAAATAATAATAAAAACAAAAGAGATAAAAAAATGAAAAGAGCTGTTTTATATTAGTCTGTTATCTCTATATATATATATTTATTTATATTTTCTTTTATATTTAAATATTCATTGGTAATATATTAATAAAGTCCTGAAAATGTAAATGAAGCCTATTATCTAGGTAGAATTATGGAATTTGTTAAAGATCAGAATGGAAGTACAACACAAGCTAAAATTGCATGGTTTTTGAGACCGAGAGATATTTTAGGAAAAAAGAAGAATTTTGATTCAAGATTATTACGTAATATATATATATATATATTTTTTTTTATATTTTGTTTATATATATCACTTATTTATTATTAGCAATTTATTATACTATATTATCTATGAATATCAGAAATTTTAGAAATTTATAGTTCTTCAGTAGATTAATGGATTAATTTAATGATTTGAAATTTCAGAATTTAGTTTATTATTATTATTATTATTATTATTTAAAATTAGATTTCATTTAAGTTTTTTTTTTTTTTTTTTTTTTTTTTTTTTTTTTTTTTTTTTTTTTAATAGGATGAAATATATATATATATATATTTATTGAATTATTAAATTTATACATTTGAAATTAAATTTTAAAGAAATTTTATAATTTTATATTTTATATTTTTATAATTTTGTATTTTTATAATTTTTATTTTATACTTATAATATTATTATTTATTATTTATGTATTTTATATTTAAATTAAATAATAACCTTTTATTTTTTCTTTTTATTATTTTTATATATATATATAATAATATTATTTAATTAAAATAACAACAACAATAATCATAATAATAAATTATAAATAGTTGCTACAATGCATTATGATGTTAATCCTATATCTAGTATTAGAGGAAAATGTATAATAAAACACCGTAGTCATATTGAAGATTTTGAATCGTATCGACAACAGGAAGATACCTTTTATTATGAGAAATTATATGATAGGTATAGTCAAAGACTTTATGATGTTGTACCGGTAGAACAAATTAGAAATTTATCAGATACTTTAGTTTTAGCTTTTTATCCTTATAAATTTATTATTGTAGACGATGGTAAAGCTCCTGATTTTGTAGATAAAAGAGAATGTGCTGTTTGTGGGAAATGGGTAGATAGTGATGTTTTATTAGATTGTTTACATTGTCATAGAAAATTTCATATGTATTGTATAGATCCCCCAATGACTAAAAAACCATCAAAAGGATATGCATGGGAATGTCTTGAATGTTTAGGTTATTTAACGGAAAATGAAGATGAAGAGGCTGGGGATGAAATGGATGATTCTAATTTAATATTAAAAATGAATGAATCTCGAAATCATTCCACCATTATTAATAATAATAATAATACAAAATATTCACCTAAAAAATCAAAAAAACTTTCAAAAATTTCAATATCAAAAGAGGAAGAAAAAGAACCTCCATTAAAACGTAATTTAATTCCGCCAAATGCAGGTACTAAATATATCTATCTATCTGTCTATTTATCTATATTTATATATATATATATTTTTTATTTTAGTATTATTTTTATATAAGTATAATATATATTAATATTTTAAAATAAATATTATAAATATAAATGAATAAATAAATAAATAAAACAACTATAATAATTACATCTTTTATAATTCTATTTCAAATACAAATACAAATACAAATACAAATACAAATTTAAATACAAAATTTATTTAAAATTTTAATATTTATCTAATAAATTATTTATTCTCTTATATACTATATTTATTTTTCATTATTACTACTATTACTACTACAACTAATAATAATAATAATAATAATAATAACAATAATAATAATATAATAATAATAATAATAATAATAATTAACAGATGAATTTGAGGAACCTAAATGGCCATTTATTTATTTTGGTGATATTTCTCGTAGAAATACCTTTTTAACAGGTTTGTGATACTCTACTATTTTCAAATTAAAATAATATATATATATTTAAATATAAATAATATAAATATATAATATAAAACATTAATAAAATATTAAAATTTATATAAGTATAAAATTAATTAAATTATAATAATATTATTATATTATATTTTATATTGTATGTTTTTAATAGATAATTTAGATCCAACTGATATTTTCCCAAAAACTTGCAGTAGAGTTGGAAAGAAATATCAATCGGATATACCGGATCTTCTTTCCCCTGAAGAAATTGAAAATCAAAAAAAAGTGAATCTTGATGAAGAAATATCAAACTATGATACCGCTTTAGAAAATGAAATACAGGAACGTATTCATAATAATCACAATCATAATCATAATAATAATAATTCAAAAGGAAAAGGAAGGAAAAAACGTGGAAAAATTAAAGGTATATATATATAATAATAATAATTATTATTATTACTATTACTATTATCAATAAAAAATATATATTTATATATTTATATTTATGTTTATATTGTTAATATTATTGTTATTTATAATATATTATTAATTAATATATATATATTAATTTTTTTTTTTTTTTTGCTTGAAGAACAAGATGTTCCAATAGCATTACGTGGAAGTAAATATGAATTAGTCTATTCTAAACCAGATGAATGGGAAGATGAAAAAGTAAATGAATATATAAAGAAGGTTAGAGATTGTCATTCTGAAATTAAAAATATGGATTTATTTGATCGTGCTCTGTTAGAATTACATAAGAGTAATTATGATATTGATAAATCTTTTTCTATTATGGAAAAAATTACTTTAAAAGATTTAGATTTACCAACATGGTCAAAAACTGAAATTAAACAATTTGAAAATGGAATTGTAAATGTTTTTATTTATTATTATTAAATTTTTTTTTTTTTTTTTTTTTTTTTTTAAAAGTTTAATAAATTATAATTATTATAATATATATAATATAAATATATATATATTTATATATAAATATATAAATATATTTATTAATTCTAGTATTATATTTTTTTTATTTGGAAATTTTGTCCGTGTATTAAATACATTATATAAATATAAATATATTAAATAAATTTAGATTAAATATGGTCATGAACTTCAATATGTTAAACAAGAAGTACCTACTAAAAGAAGAAAGGATGTTGTTCAGTACTTTTATAGATGGAAGAAATCCCCTAGATATAGATTAATTTATTCTCAATTTTGTAAAGTTCATAGACCAGGGTAAAATTTATTTTATATTATTATTATTATTATTA